>OW240918.1:18857655-18907871 GCA_933207985.1 Pelobates cultripes
AAAGCTACTTCTGATAGTCAATAAACTGAGCTAACAAATCACTATGATGTGCAAACAATCTAAATGCATCAAACATCCAAACATTCCATGGAATAAAATGAACCCAAAATAAGTAGATAGTAGTATTAATGTACAAATATGTTTTCAATTCTCAGTCTCAAAAAATTGACATGTTTTAATGTTCATACTTTCTGTTTGCGGATATTTCTATACTTTTGTCTTAGTTAGTAAGACTTTTCAAAAAGATTGATGACTCATTAAAGAAAAAAATGAAATGGTGCTTATAATTGGAGTTTTGTGAAGTATCAAAGAGTTAGATATATGACTTGTTAATTGATTATTGCCAATAGAAAAGAGAAAATGTTTAAGGGGCAAAGGAGCAGCACAGAAACTAGTGATTTTATTGAATAAAAAAAATATAAGAATTTAACTAGTCCACATTCAAATACATTTTATAAAAAATCCACAGTGTTCAAAGTGGTGAATATAAATATAGGAGCCGGTACAAAAAAATACATTCTTAATGTTAAAAGAGGCATGAATCACAAACATGGTCAAGGTATAGACTACACTAATTAGGGAAATAATGATAGCAAAGAAATGGACATTTTTAAACAAGCATTGTACATTATTCTTAATTGAAGTAGGCAATTAAAGTAGTATATTGTCAAGCTGGAAATAGATGCGGGTTGATAAATTGAAACATTAGTTGTGAATACAAAGGTTATTTTGTTTGAATTTATGTAAAGCACATATTTGGTTTAGGTGAACAACAATTGTTTAACCTCTTAATGAATAATGAATTTTTATACTTTTATATTGGTTCTTGGAGAATTCCATTCCTAAATGGAATGGCTCACCCAATTAATTGATGGTGGTCTGTAGAACGCTTCCAAAGCCAAATCAGTGGAAAATTCAATTTGGGCAAATGGTCTATAGAGTCCAAATTATGATGCCAACAATATGCAGTATTTAATGTAGGAGTTAAATCATGTTAGAGATTAAAATTTAAACTTTAGTCTGCCAAACTTCCATTTAAATAAGGGACATCTTTATCATACCTTGCAGGACCTTGCTGAGGAGGAGTTACAATTGAAGGTGATGCCTCTTCATCGAGAGTGATGCAGTGGTCTCACAAATGCTCCCAGCCTGCATCAAATTTCTTTACCTGTCAAAAGTGCCACTACGCAGGTGTCCCACAAGCAACAGCTGATCTGTGTCACTAGATGTGCTGTGGGTTATGATTTTTTATAGGTAGAGAAATCTTACAGAACACCACCCCTCCCAATTAACAATGCGTAGGTCAGCAGGTGCTTGTTTTGCTGTGGGGTGGCTCTGTACACTATCTTTCATGTGTCACTCTGGTCAGGTCATTTCAGCCCTACAGGAAGTATACTACTGCATCCATCCAATCTTCCTCTATTTTACTAATCGGCTGCTTTGTGTTAAGATCTATACTGTACATACAGTTTAGCATTTTATTGCCGGCTTTTGCTAAAATTGCTTCATCATTTGCAGTTTATGAAAGTTCCCAAAGGTACAGAACTGTGCATTTCAACTTACTTTAAGTGATTTTTCTGAAGCAGGTATACTCAAAACACCTAATTCCTGGCAAAACTCAGTCAAATTATACACACCAGCTGTGTAACCCCAGTCTGCTAGAGAAAAGCAATTACAACTGCCGATTGGATTCCAGTGAGTAGAAGTAATTATGTGTGCTTTACCATTGTGCCTTTGGTGATATACATATACTGCAGAAAGTACTGCTAATGGTAGAGGAAAAAATAGGAATGACGCTTAACTATTGCGATGCTGGACTTGTCCTGTGGAAAGAAAGAATATATAACATCTGGTAAAAATAATCTGTGTAGTTTTGTGGAGAGGAGACTATTTGTAACAGCATTTAATGTCTTGTATGTAGTGGGATGTACCATCTTAAAGTGACATTCCAGATCCCTAAAGCACTTTAGCTCTCAGAAAAGCTTTATGTGTGAAGAGTACGCCCTTTATTCATTTTGCAAAAAAATTCAGACTTAGATATTGACACTGTTATAAATGTACTTGGTTATGCCCCTTGGCATTCAAGCAAACAACAGGTCCTGTTACTTCCTGGTTGTTTAGCTCAGTGGCGTTAAACTCAAGAGGCAGCGATAACCCAGAGCACCCACCTTGCAAAGACTTCTCATTGAGCTGCATTGTGATTGGACAGAAACAGAAAGTCTGGGCTGGTTTAGAAGGGGAGGGCTTTAACAGTCAGCAGACAAGAGATCTGCAGTATTTGCAAGTTGTTTTTGGAGATGCACCAAATGAAAAAATGCACAGTTTAATGCATGCACGTTTTCATTTGGGGTATATCTACTAAGCAAAAAAAAATTGTATTTGGGCAATGGAGTATCCCTTTAACATTCTGATATTTCACAATCTAGTTCCAGGGTAAAATTCCCTATTCATTTAATGACCATGTGGATGAAGAGAACTACTGGTAGTACCAACTAGTTATTAATTTCCCATAATACTCAAGCTTTAGACTGAAGTCTGGTCTCCAAAAAGTAAAGCAATTGTGTGAGCAATTGTATTGAATGAATATAATATAAAACTTTTTTATTGATTTGGTGAAAGTATTTTAATGACAGAAATGTATTTTGAGGAACTAGTTATCAAAATACTTATCAATTTACATCATTTCTTGTTTAAATAAATCTTGCGTATCATTCTGTCTATGAATTCTGCCATAAACTTCCCCACATTCACATACAGTGCTGAATAATTTACCATAATTATTAAAAAAACAAAAACATACACATGCTTCTATGCTTCACTGTGAGATTAGAGGATAGTTTGATTGATAGAATTAAATTGCAAATCTACAATGGTACAGCTGGTTTTCATCGCATATTGGTTTCTTGGTTATATTCCATTTCAGCAGCAGAATATGATTAGTATGTAATAATCTTTAATCAGGAATTAGCTCGAGCATTTGATGGGATATATAAAGTGTTTTAAAACAGAGGAAGGAAAATATTGCAAATAAGATGCTACATTATGGATACAACTTATTTATGCACCCGCAAAAAAATCTACAGTTTTGAATTTGGTCTAAAGTCCAAATCTCAAATGTGTCCCAAACAAAACGATTGATGAAAAAAAGGCAAACAGCAAGATAGGAAGTGCAGTCTTACCAACTAATTGATTTTGACGTAATGATACTTGTTTAAGGATCACAGTTTTATGGAAAGACAGGAGGCTTCATATTTGCTTTAATCTTCTTTACTGAAAACCTCCCAGCAGCAAAGAAACAGTTAAAATGTAAAAAAAAAAATAATCAACCATTCAGAATGTATATCAGGAGCATATAGTGTAGTGAAATTCCTTCCAACACCTCTTTCTTTGCTGCTTGCCTCCCAGGTGAGTCTTTTCCAAGTACAGTCCTAATCTTTATATAATCTCTTTTTATATATATATATTGTGATTTTATGTTTTTATATTGTGTTCTTAAACCCTTATGGGAGGTTTGTTATAATGTGTATTTTTCTGTCCCATTTTACCGACAGTCAGCCTTTGCCTTTTCCCCCTTTTTAACTTTCTAACTAGTTTCATAGCACTTTTGTCACCCCTTATGGTTTTTTTTTCATTATACATAAAAACTGCAACATATTAATTCACTTTCCCATTAATAAAACTATTTTTTTACCTTATCTGGACCTTCCTGACTTTATCCCTAAAGATTTTATCCAGAGGAGCCACACATTTACCTCTTTGGTGGTGAGGAAACCAGGATTGAGCTACACAAGATTGAGCAAAAACCTTGTATGTGGCTCTCCTTATGTGAGTATATTTCCTTTTATTTTACTTTTACACCAACAAAATAGAAAGCACTAGTTTTCAGTTTTTATTTTCATTTTATGTAATTGGTGATTATCTGTGACACTGCAATTTAGAGGGAAATACCTGTAAACGCTGAACACTTCAACTGGCCATTGACCCTGAACTACCATCTACAAGGAACCGTGCTAAGCGACATATCCACAGGCAGGGATCATACCGCCAATCTGTATATATCTGAAGCTGAACATAAGCTCCAGAAAATTCTATGTGGCATTTCTCTTATTTTAACTCACCACCTACAGAATATACTACACTATATTCTAATATTTCCCATATCAACTTCCCTGTACTCTCCTGACCTATACTTAGTTACGGCCAGAGAGCAGAGACTCTGGTTTGGGACGTACCAGCTGCCATACCCGGATCTAACAAGTGCTAGGAACCTCACCATTGCATGTATTATTACTGTCAACACATTTGAAAGCCTCAAATTTAGAGTGATCATCTCCTTCTTATTTTATCAGGGTGACCTGTTATACTGAATTTTGCATAGATGATCCCTGTAAAATTACCCTATACTGGGTTTATTGTCGGTGACCACCACTTGATTGTATACATTGTGGCTGACCCCCACTTTTTATGAATTCCATATTATTTGGGTGACTCCCAAACAAGTTTTTTTTTCCCCTTTCTTTCTTCTGTCTCTGCCATTGTTTTGTGGCCTTCTGCATCTATACATAGTCCTTATACAGTTATGTCTAACAAACCAGACTCAGCTTTCGTAAACAGAATGTTGCAGAATCTTGGGTTTGTTATCAATTTGAGGGAGAACTGATCGAGTGAGCCTACTTTCCATTACTTCTATTTCAGACCTTCATCCCACGCACTTTTTCTTTAGTTTATGAGCATTAAAACAGCAAACATGAAGCCTCCTGTCTTGCCATAAAGTTAGGGATTATTCTAGCTTCAGTGACCTTATAATCTAAATTGTATTAAAGCCAGGAGGCAGATATTTTCCCATATTATGTGGTTTTTCCTTACCCTGATATATATTCAATTTGTTTTGAATCATTTTCTTTTGGACTTTGATCCTTTGATAGTTATTCAATTCTATGTATAGTTTATACTGTTTTCCTGTTAGCCTATGTACTTTACATTAGAAGTAATATTTAGCTCAGTCATGGGTTGCATTATCTTAGTTAACGTATACCATGATTATACGTTACTTTATTTAGTGTTTGAAGGACTATAATTTCACAATATTTTCTCTTTATTTCTAGTGTGAACATCTACATCTCTTCCTATGAGTGGCAATTTCAACTGTTTCTGGTTTATCTGGTTGGCTATTCCTTTAAGATTGACTACATCATTTTAGTGTTCATTTTTCATTTGAACTGTTCTAGTTGACCAGTTTGACTAGGAGTTAAGATTGGATGCATCAAGAAAGAAAAGTTGGGAGGAGACTCACTGCACTATATGCTCTTGTTATGCATTCTGATTTTTTTTGTTTACATTTTTAACTGTTTCTTTGCTGCTGGGAAGCTTTCAGTAAAGAAGGTTAAAGCAAATATTTGCTTCATGTCTTTAATAACATTTTAATTATTCAGTCACTGAAGTGAGAATAATCCCTAATTAATCTATATTTTTTTTTTAAAATAATTTGGTCCTTATTATCCAAAATTGTCCAAAATTAAATAAATACATAAGATAAAATAAAGCTAAAACCTGCCTGTGTTTGAAGTTATCCTTACAGCCTGACATGACTTGCTGCAGGGGAAGGATGTAGGGGAGAATGGGCTAAGGGGTGAACATAGATGGCACAGAGGAGGATGGACTATGCTGCCCATGAATGCCTGTCACCAGCATGCTGCGTATTCTGATGTCAGATGTCCTATATGAACAGTATTTAATTCAGACACCCAGAAGTCTTGCCCCAATGAGGCTGCTAGAGGTGGAGTTACAACAACAGCAGTAGAATAGTTATACTTTATATGCACAGCGTCTCATAGTGAAACACTGCACACACAGGCTCAAGGTTCCATGACCACTTTAGATAACTGGACTGGTCATGAAGCTTGGAATAACCTGTAAACTCCTCAAAGGCAGAGAATTGAGCAGTTTGACTGCAGGAGCACGATCTATACAAATTACTTAATTTAGCTAATGTCATTTTGGTGCCTAGAGTATCCCTTTAAAGATAGAAAGCTAGCTAGCTAGATAGATAGATAGATAGATATAGAAAGATAGATAGATGGACAGATGGATAGATAGATAGATAGATAGATAGATAGATAGATAGTCTAACTGGCCCATGCATAGAGAGCCAAAGTTGGTATAATTGTTTTATATTAATGTATTACCAATAGGAATATTTCTAAATAATATTTTGATTTCTATTTCTTCCTGAATATTTAAAAAAAATATAAGTAGGCATTAAATAAGTACACCTGAATCCATTTACCCAATCCCTTATACAATGAGACACCTTTCTTTCTACAATAAACAATTGAAATAAAAATGGTTAAATACAACTGCAAGCAAGTGATAGACAACATTTATACAATGTTGTAAAAAAAACATTATTAGTATAAAGGTAAATTACAGAATGTGGAAAGCTCCTCACTGTTTACAGTTACATTCTGGGTCAGTTACTTATATTTTCATCATTTTCCCTGCCACACATTTGTAATATGTTTCTGGCATTGATAAGACGGAGAAAGGTGACATGATTGGAGAATAACCTGAAGGTGAGATGAATTATTATTTTTGCAGAAGTCAAGTGTAGCAAGCTGCGATAGAAATATGTCAGACCGTATCTTTCCCAATAACTGCACCATGATAAAAATACATTCAAAATGTTATTGACATATTTTAAAAATAGCTTCACATGTTTTTTTTTCAGCGTTAGGATACTTAGATTATGTTACACAGCTAAAATATAAAAAATCCCATGTCTTTATGAGGCTAACTTCTTCATACATGGAAATGTGATTCTAGCCATGTAAGGACCAGGCAGACTGGTTTACATCAGTGAAAATTGTAGTCATTGTATTTTGCATGCTTTTTTCATATAAGTGAATGTGAAGGAAATCCCAGCACCATTTGGTTATTTCCACTCCCTGCTATCTACTTCCCTTGTTTATTTGTTTAATTTTTCGTTGTTCGTAAATCATTCATTTTACCGAACAGAGAACACCCTGGGAACTAATTAGAGTTAGAACTAAGTAGCAATATGAAAACCGCAGACTAATTGAATGCTCCTAGGTGGCCGCCATTTTGTGCATACAAAAGCATGTGGTGAGAACAATGGACGGCGGCCATCTTGTCTCCCGAACGCGGTCAGCAGGACTTGGTCGTCGAGTGCCTGGAACTGTTTTGGGCATGGCACTTGCAAGATCCCCAGTCTATATGGAATTTCCTTACGTACTACATATTTCCTTACATACTACATATTTTCTCTTTATTTCTAGTGTGAACATCTACATCTCTTCCTACGAGTGGCAATTTCAACTGTTTCTAGTTTACCTGGTTGGCTATTCCTTTAAGATTGACTACATAATTTTAGTGTTCATTTTTCATTTGAACTGTTCTAGTTGACCAGTTTGACTAGGAGTTAAGATAGGTAGACAAATGGTGTTCGGGTGTTTGAAACAGACGAACAATAGGAGCATTCTGCACAAAACAGCTTTATTTCATCTATTGCGTTTTTTGTATAAATCCACGTGAACAGAGACCGGCTCTTGCCACAAATCCTCTGGAAGTCTTATCCGGATTCACCCTCATGGCAGACCAGTCAACCTTCCACACGGTGCCGTTCGAAAACCACCAAACGGATTTGCCTGAATTTTTAGTATGTTGTTCCCATAGAGTTCAGCTACCCAGTTCAGCTACATATGATTTTGTGGGTTTTTTTTATGTATGTTTATGGTATTTCTGAAAAATGTGAAAATTTTTACTTTTTCTGACCAGAAGATAATTTAGCAGAGTTTAGTATGTTTCCAAAACTCAATTATCTTGCTGGCTGAGAGGAGGGGTTTGATGTTGTATAAATTGAATGCCTCTTCTTGCCATGAAACCAGTCTTGTTCCAGCATTATGCTTTGGCTCATGTGCGGATTATTATGCGATACCAGCGATATTTTAACCTGTGGATTATTGGCAATATTATTTTATTGGAATAAGGGAATGCTAGATGGTGACACTTATTCAGACCATCACAGTGAATGTTTCACAGATTTTACATGCAATTTACATCTACATGGAATTAACTCCTATAACGTCCGATCCAGTGCCAGCACTTTATTTAGTCTACCGTAATACAAAAAGAAAGTGGCTCGATCCTCCTTTTCCTAGAATTATGGAACGACAATTACCACAATTATGGAACGACCTCCCGCACACTTTCAAATCTTCCTCAGGCCTAAAATCCTTTAAGAGATCATTCTCTACATATCTCAAAACAGAATGCACCTGTCATGGTTGATTAGATATTTCTTACCTGTTCTATGTAAAATTTTGTATATATTGTGTATTTTTATTGTTCTTGTATTTTATTGTACCCTATTGTATCAATGCAATGTTTTGTGGACCCAAGGCTTACTTAAAATGAGAGAAATCTCAATGTATCTTTCCTGGTAAAATATTTTATAAATAAATAAAATTAATAACTAACATAAATTACTAGTGATTTAAAGCCATCTCTATGTTACTGTAAAATAAATGTTTTTTACTTGTAAATAGAAGTCATTTCTACTTGTGCCTCCACTTTAGAATTTAAATGAAGAATAAAGTGTTTTCAATAGTAAAACCAAAAAAAGCATCCATCTTCTGTTTCTGATAAAATGAGTTGAGCTAGATGGTGGAAGAGTCCTAGAAGAACACATGGACTCAACAAGAATATCATAGAAAAATCTCTTTCGAAGCAGCAGTAAATGAAATCGATTTGTTTAGAACATGCATGAAGAACTTGTTGTCAGAATCGAGACAGGGAGCCAATACGCAGAGTGCAATAATATAGAAGAACGTATACCGGGCCTTAGAATGGCCGGACTAACATCTAGAAAGAACAAAGAATGGTCAGGGACAAGGGAGCCAGAAGATAGGTAAGTGAATAACAAGCCGAGTCAAAGGGAAGGAGAAAGTAGAATAGTCAAAATCAGAGCCAAGTCAAATACCAAGAAACCAAATCAGAATAAGCACTATGGAAACAGACAAGCTAGAACCACAACAGGGCAATGATTCATTGCAAGTGAGTACTTTTTATAGGTTGGCTCTTTAAGGGATTACAACGTCCCCAAAACATTCTAATTCAAAGGTTTCGGCGGGCTGCGACATCATTGACGTCATGACATTGGCGCGCATGCGCCGGGTCATAAAAAAAGGGAGGGAGCTACCGCTGCCGGCGTCTGAACGGCCGAGATGATTGAAGGGAATGGAGGAATTTGCCCCATCCTGAGGAGAAGTGCCCACAGGCTGGATTTCTGCCAGGGCAGAAACAATAGGTACCCTGACACTTGTGAAGCTGAGAGACGTGGCACATAGCAATAAAGGTCATAGGGATTGGTCTTCTTGGTTTTCCAATGCCTGAAGCAAAGGAGATGGAAGTAAGAGGTCATGCAAATATTTACCACTTCAAAACCCTTTTGTTTTTTAGTTTTGTTTTTTATTTAATTACCTTTGGTTATGTTATGCGCTGTATTTTATTGTTCAAAGTCTAATCAGTTTATTTCTATTGAGTCTGTATGTTCTTGTCAGCCTCATTTACCATCAAATTTTACATATGCCTTCTTTTTGCAAGCTTGCTAATTTTACGATGAACAATATCAGTTTAGACTTTGCACATGGTTAGAATTGTATTCATGCAGCTGAAAGACCAGTGTCAATAAAAATTACTACGTTTTATTTGTTTACTTTTTGTTTTGGTGTTTCAAAATTATTAATTGAAAACTATTAAAGGTCTAGAAGTTCCCTAATGTATTGGGACACTTTCTGACTATGCAAAATTGGAATTGTTCACTCCTTGAACATATAGGGATCATTTTTGCTACTGCCCTACACGTTTCATGCAGGTCGAAACCACAAGTCTTTTCCTTCACTTATACCTCACGTGCGATGCAAGATTTGTTTGAACCATCTAGATGTTGTTACCGTATTTCACAGAACAAACATGTAATTTACAATGATGTGCATTATGGTACTACTCTACCTGGAATTTTTTATATATATCTTTCAAGTAATAAATATGGCATTTTTGTTATGGGCTATGTTTTTATAGATCTACAGGACATTGAATATGTTTTATTATATTATTGATTGTTCATTTAAAAATGTGTTTTTAATTGATCATTGGTGGATTATATTACACACTCTTTTATTGTGCAATAATTCAGTAGTTCTTCAAGGACAAAACAGGAGGATTTTGTCACAGAAAATATTACATGTTTAAGGAACCCAAATACCTTTTTTTTTTTCAAATTCATACATGCTGTTGGTTTCTTATTATTTATTTAATATGTAACAAAATTTTAAACTTTAAATAAAATAAAGCAAAGATTTGTCTGAAGAAATAATTATCTGATAGATTCACTTTCAAAAAATTAATTGTTAATTTTTATAATGCATTCAGTGTAAACTGGTTTTAATGGTTGTACTCTATATACAGTGTAATAATGTGTATTTTCTATTAGCAGTATGTGTTTAGTTTGGATTTGGTAAAAGTTACATTCATAAGATTGTCTGACTCACATTATTGGAAAGTAGTGTAATTGTACAGCTCCAGCATAATAATTTTCCTGGACTAAAGTCTTTAAGGTAGCGACACTATTAGATATGCCATTCCATATTATGTTCATCAAAGGGAAACTGAAAATCCATTGTCAATTCTTTACCAACAGCTAGATTTTGCACACATTATCAATTCCTTGGTTTTGAGCTTTCGAAGCCGGTAAAAGTGGTGACTGAATTGGAAGTGTTGGAAGTCTTTCTTCTCATAATAAAGGGTTAATGAATAGCACTTTAGTAGCTGTTTCTAATAATTCCATGTCAATACCTGTGAAGCTAGTAGATGCTAAACAGACATTATTTTCTTAAAATATTACAAGGTTATTTAGCAAGTAGCAGCTATCTGACAAGAAGTTGTAAGAGTTATGAAGATATACCAGCCTTGAGCAGGCATAGGGTTTCTGGTATAAATTAATCAAATCTCTGTGTGTAAGTTGCTTAGTATATAAAACAATATAGTACATGAGCACACAGGACCAATACAAAACTTTGTTTCAAAATCTATTCATAAACAGGACTATACATAGGATACAAGGTCACATGTTTAAACAGGAAGAAAGGAGATTTAGTCTAAGGCAAATAAAATGATTTTTTACAGTAACAACAATAAGGATGTGGAATTCATTGCCTTAGGAAGTGGATTCATCAGAGTCTGTACAGTTGTTTAAATAGCAACTAGATGCATGCTTGCAAAAATGTTTATTCAGGTGTATAATTTTTAATTTGTAAGGGTAATGACTTCTTGCTCCAAGGATAAATCTGACTGCCATTCTGGGGTCAATAAGGAATTCTTTCCTAGTTTATTGTAAAATTAGAAGTACTTTAAACTGGGGGTTTTGCCTTCTTTTGGATCAATTTTAAAAACTGATGTGAGAAAGACTTAACTTGATGAACACATCTCTTTTTTTGCCTATGTAACTATGACATAACAAAAACAACAATATTTATTTTTTCAAAATCCAAAATAACAATCCATACATTTACTCAATGCCAGAACATATTCAAAAACTTTATATCACATTGACAAAATTTAGCAGTTAAAATTACCATACCTGATCCAAATTTAAGCATAACATAAAAAGCAATAATTACAAAAACATATATGCAAAGATAATAGACATACAATATAAAATAGAGGACCTCACACACCATTGATGTTTTGGTATCAGGATCCTCTATCCTAACATCACATTTACTGTATGACTATTATCTGGTATGCAATCTTATTTACTTATATGTTTTGCTATTATTGTTTGGGTCATTGATATTTATTTTGCTAATGTGATATCCTATTTGTGAATATATTTTGGTTTTGAGTAAATGTATGGATACATTGTTGTTTTGGATTTTCTAATGAGGAGTGTTATTTTTTTTATGGAGTGTGCTTCTATATGGTATTATTTTATAGTGCATGGATTTAGCCCTGAGGGAGAACAAGGTATTTACAGGGAGCACATTATGAATTGTAATCCATATATAGATTTTTGAGTGCCCTCCATTTTATTGATTGTTACTTAAGTTGCTTAATCTATATAATAAATACCATTCCGCTACTTGATAAAAGTAGTGACAGGTACATTGGGAAGCACCAATTAACTATCAAAAAGTAGCAACAGGTATCACGATATAGCTGCCATACACCAGACTATAGTAGGCATAGGATATCAAGTAAAAATTAATTACATTTCTGCGTTGCCTAATGTATCTAATAAATACCTTTCCTCACTACTATTTCTATGTTTGTCTATAGGAGTTTTTTAACGCGTTCGGAGAGTTTCTTAAAGCAACCATTGATTACATAAGTACACTAGTAAATGCCGTTTGGTATAACTTTTACTTGGAATTTAAAAAAAAAATTATACCGACCACAGATAAATGACTGGCTAATAAATATAAATTTTTACACTAACTGTATTAAGGTTAAACATTTGCTTTTCACATCTGTAACCATTTGTTTAATTTTCCCAAATTACTGGGATGTTTGTTTTTCAGTTTTATTTATAGAATCAGTGTTTCTAATTGCTAATATTTATCGTTTATATCAAACAATACTTTTTCTGCCAAGAGATCATCTCTAATCTTTCACTGAATAGAAAAATGTTCCCTATATACCACTGGATTCAATTAATTTTAATTACCATGTTTGCCTCAGTACAACTTTACAGGTAGTCTTTTATAGTATCGTGTGTGATACAATATATCAATGGTTTTTATTATAGGATGTATTCCATAGCCAAGCACTAGATATTAGTTAGACTCAAGCTGTGCTTGTTAATGGGATGATTAAATGAGGTTCAATTGTGTGTTTTTTTTTTCACTTTGATGCCCAAACTTGACTAAAATTCAACACAAGGCAAAACTCATTAAAATGACATTGAAATGTATGTTTTATTTTCAATATAAATAATTCACTTAAAAAAATCTAGATATTTAAAAAAATATATAAAAATGGAGCAAATTCAGTGCTTGCATTATACTGATACAGTTCTGATAAACAGATCAGCAACCCAATATGGGGACAATGACACAAACAGTCGAGAAGATAGGAAATTATGGTGTACCTTGAACCTTCTTGTTCTGCATCTTACCTTTTGCATCCCATTTCCTTGGTGGGGATATATACTACCTGTGCTTTAAGGATTGAGCAAACCATATTTGTTAAGCTCAATGTAAAAAAAATGTCCACTTGTTTCTATATTTGCACACAATGCTGTGCACTATATCATTTTGTTTTCTCATTCCATATCCATATGGAGAGGACCTACACCACCCACACATCTCAAAGTGAGGATTATACTACTCCAGGCTAAATTTTAGGAGCCACTACAAAGCTCCAAAAAGTGTAAGTGCTTAGCTGTCTACTTATTGAATACTCCATTGCTGAACAATATTGTTCTGTTTTGTTTTCCATTCATCTCTATAAGATCTTCTGCTACACTCCAAAAAGCTCAACTATTATTGAAGCAAGAGGTACACAAATATACACAACAGGGAATCATATCGCTCATATGTATAAGTGGGATTTACATTAGACATGTGCATTCGTTTTCGTACGAATATGATTTCGTCTAAACATTCTGTTTTTATATATATTTGTTTACTAAAACATAAATGAAAGCCATACATATGAAATATAAACGAAACAAAAGGGCAAATGCCAAATGCATTACTTTTTCGTTTTGTTTCATATAGGCTACATCCTCCCGCATGTCCCTACTCACGGCATACCGCGAGTAGGGGCATGTCGCCTAAACGGCTAGTGGCTGCTCTCTGTCATTTAACAGTAAATATAAATCAGTATGGGGGTCACTATGACCCCCATATTAATAAAAGGGAGGATAATTCCTCCCATATACCCCCTACTCGCAGCATGCCCCGAGTAGGGCCATGTCGCCTAAACAAATTGCTGCCCAGTCACTACTGCTGCCCAGTCACTAGTGCAATAATTTTTTTTATTTAATTAAGGTCCCTACCCACCACTCATGGGTAGGGACCTGGGGGACACACTATGTCCCCCCGTTTATCTTATTAGGCCCCACCCACAGGTCATGGGTGGGGGCACTAGGGGAACACTATATCCCCTCCATTTTATTTATTTGGGTTCCCCACCATGGGGGAGTAGGGGGACTTGTGCCATTGTACTAGTAACTGGGCAGTAAATTTGTTTAGGTGACATGCCCCTACTGCCATTGGCCACTAGCTATTTAGGCAACGTGACCCTACTTGCCGCGAGTAGGGGCATGCAGGAGGATTTAACCTCCCTTTTATTATTATGGGTGTCATAGTGACCCACATAGGTTTCAATGCGGGGGATAGGAATTAATTATTATTATTACAAGGAGGGAGCTGGTAGTGCTGCCGGCTCACTCCTTGTTTTTTTTTTTTTGCACATGTGCAGTGTTATTTTCTTATTATTTTCTTATTAAAGGACGAAAAATATTTTTTTTTAACGAATTTTGTTCGAAAATGAATGGTTTATGAATGAAATTCAGGATTGCTGAATCAAATTTTTATTTATTACGAAATCATTCGTACAAAACAAAAATTTCACTGATGCACATGTCTAATTTACATCATAGCTCCTGAAAATTGTAAGTTCACCGCTTCCTTCTTATCCTTTCAATATCCTAGACATGCTACACTATCATTTGTTGTTTCATATACCACAGAGGACATTTAAGGTGCTACACCCACTCCCTTTTCAGCTATTTAAAAAAAAAAAAAAAAAAATAGTCTCTGAGCATGCAAAACTAAATGCAAAACTGTGTCTTTAGGCACTTATTGACCTGTTGCATATATTATATAAAGCTGAAACATTCTTGAAACAGTATCTAATTATTAAACATGATCTAATATATATTTGTGAATGTCATCTATCTATCTAGCTAGCTAGCTAGTTAGCTAGCTAACTACCAGTTCCCTGTCTGTCTTTTCATCTTTTATTTTTTTTTGTTTAATCAGGAATCAAAACTTGAAAAATCTAATAACTCTGGCTTCCAAGATAGTTTATGAGTTTAGATTAGAACATGTTGACTCATCTCACTTCTCCAATTGAAGTCTCTCCATAATTTACTTTTGATCATATTAAAATAAAAAATAGTTTAATTAAATCATGATTCCATGCAAGTGCCAAACATAATTCTTCCAGAACATTTGCTTAATCACAATATTTCCAAACTAACATTTTCTTTTCTCAAATGTTTGCTATCCAAGCTTCAATGGTGTTATTTTAATCTAACGCCCAAAACTGACTACAATCCAACACTGAACAACACTTATTAAAAAGAAATTTTAATTGGATAATTTTCCACTTTAAAAGAATTTATCTTCAAAGGTGGATTTTTCCAAAAAAATACTCTATGATCATGCAAAACTAATTGCAATAAAATAGCTTGCACTTCTATCCACATTATTCACTAAACTAACTGACTTCTGAGAGCAACTTCTTTAATTCAAAATTCTTTTCATTTTCAATTTGCTTTTATTCTAATGTTTAACACTGCTTTAAAGGATTCATTTATTCAAACGTTTGTTCATATACACTTACAATGTAATTTAGAAATAAAAGTCAACAACAAAGTTTGCATTATTTACAAAAAAAATCTACATTTTGAACTATTTTTATATTCTAGCAATATATTAGTATGCATCTATGCCATGCGTTAACATAACAATTATATATATATATATATGAATATATTTTATTTTTGTTTCTAATAAATATGCCCTGTTTTCTTATTAAAGGACCACTCTAGGCACCCAGACCACTTCAGCTTAATGGAGAGCTCCCCGCCCAGCACTGGAAAAAGGTAAGTTTTTACCCCTTTCCCCCTTCCAGAGCCGGGCGGGAGGGGGTCCCTGAGGGTGGGGGCACCCTCAGGGCACTATAGTGCCAGGAAAATGAGTATGTTTTCCTGGCACTATAGTGGTCCTTTAAATGCAGTGTCTATTTTATTATGGTTAGTTTACCGTGTAAGTAACATTTGGAGTATAACAAACACACACTCTGGTGTATCCACAGTGGTGTAAATATGAAATAATCTGAATATAAAGAGTTACTTGTTATATGTGAGCTGTCGATATCCATACCCTTTCAATAAACTAGTGTACTCAATAAATGGTCAAATGAGTAAATTGAGTGCGAATTGAACTGAAATTATAATCAAATTGTGATTGTTGATGTTATAACACTTTGGTTATGAATGAGAATCAATTTAAACTACATCAATGTATTTTGGACATATACACCAGTGGAAGATTACATGCATTTGAAAGTTGTATTGATATGGCCTGCCATAAGATTAACTTTGACTTGTGCAAGTACTACCTACTTAGTCAACACAACAAGAGTATAAAATGCTGGCAATCACTTCAAGGATTTTCATTTTGAACAGCAAGTGTCTTTCATGATGCATGACATCAATAAGATTGGAATAAAAACAAAATCACATTAAGTTATGTGTAGCCAAAACCATTCAAGGGGAAGATGATATAAGAGTTCTCTCTTTTTGCATATTCACGGATTATTTGATTGAAGCAGAATTTTTTTAGCAACTACATCACAATTCAAGCAGCATAGAAATTGTTTAAATATCATTGCTCTTTTATGTGGAATACTATTTTACTTATTTTACTTTTTGAAAACAATATTTAAAACGTAAAAAATAAAAGCTCATGAATGTATGTCATGTGACTGATGTGATTGATGTGATTTTATTCTACTTGATGTGACTTGTTTAACTTCTATAAGTATTTAAACAATATCATATGGGTTTCCTAGTTGCCAGAAAAAAGTATCATGAAATAAAATCAGTAGCATGTGGGTAGATTCCAAGCATAACTTACCACTTTATGTTTATTCTCCCCTTCCGCCCCAATATAGGAACAGAGTTAAGCAGAGGATCTGATAGCCCTCATGTAAGTATTAGTTAAAGGGACAATTCAGTCATGTAGGAGTCTTGGAATGGCTTATGATCATGGGAAAAAAGAAAGTACACCCTCTTTAAAAGATATGGATTTACATATCAGGATACAATACAATATTTACCACTGAAAACAGAACTATAATCCAGTCTATTTAAATAGCTGCTTGATAAATATGTTGAATTGAAGGGCTAGGTCAGTTTTGATGAGTTTTTTTGTGAATACGGAGAGATATTATATCAGCAAAACTATTACATTCTGCAACAAAGTCAGTGGTATTCTGAATTGTGCCAAGACTTATTTTGTCTTTTCTTTGGCCAGATCTATACATCAAAGCCCAGATGTTAGTACAGGCAGAGAATGCATGTTACATCAGATTGCAGATTTACATCTTCATAAGATCACTTAACATTTATATAATATGATTGCCTGTTCAGCAACTTTATATCCAACAAGAGAATGTTCTTTGAAAATGGCCAATGGAAGTCTAAAATTAATCTTTTCAAGAGTAACTCAAACATTTAAGAGCTGAGGAAGTGATTTGTAAGAATGACGCTAAGTAAATATTGGATACCCAACCAATTCATGTTGCCATGTTGGTCTTCAAAAAACATCTTTGAAGTTCACAACATTTTGTCTTGTGGTTTAAGAGAAAAACATGACTTTTATTTCAAAATAGACCCTGGCACATAATTACATTCAAAGTGGAATATTTAAAAATGCCAAATGCCACGGAAATAAAAGATGAGTCATTCTCTGTCAAAGCATGAAATGTTCTCTGTCAATGTTGCCAATTATTAAGCTTAAAACAAACACGCGACTTTAAAACCTTTCCCAAATAAAATAATATAGTTAATGTAATGCCAGAGGTGACAGACCATGTTTTATACATTGAATAAAGTACATCTATGCAATTTAAAATATACAACTTCATTATTCATAGGATTGTTATTTTCTTTATTTGCCATGAAATCATTTTTTAAGAAGTCAACCTTACAATTAATGCAACTCATAAATATATTGAAATGAATAAATATATTGTTTAAAGCTAAAGAAATACAGGTTACATTTAGAATACATGATATTTTAACATCAACAGAATGTAAAGTGTGTGAAAAAATTTAAATGTTTTCAAACTTTGCAAAGTCAAAAACATTTGTATTAGATTCCTACAATAAGGTCTATCATTTGATGGGATCCACATATGTTCAAGACAGATGGAAATAAAGCGGACAAATATGGAAATGAGAGGTCACTGAAAATAAGTCCTGGGAGGTTAATTATATGATGAGTAAGAATGTTTGTGGTTGTCAAGAACTATTTTAATTGAATGAGTGGGTGTGATCTATGTATGAGAGAGGATTATGGAAATCATGGGGACTGTGCATTGCAGTATGAACTTTGGACATGTGACTGGGGTTTTTAAATTTCATGATCTTTTCAACCTTTCTCAGTTATCTCCTGTTAGTTAAAGCTTGTTTTTCAGTTCCCTAAAGATACTTTTTTTTTACAGATTAGGCTGTAGTTAGCTCAAATCAGTTATTGCTTGCATAAACACAATGAAATTTAAGGAAAACACAAATGGCTTCATTATTTTTATGGTTACCTAGCAAAACTCCAAAAGTTAGTAAATATATTTTAGTGTAACTTTGCTACAATGCCATTATTAAGAGAATTGGGTTCTTTTAAATATACATCGATGTATCTGATAACACTGGTTTTGCTTTACTTTGTTTCTTTTTTAAGATTATTTCAATAGGTTAATTTTGCCTCTGCATTATCTGCATTTACTTGGCCACTTCTCATATCGCGTTTCACATATTTTTAAAGTACACTTTATTGAATTGAAAACCTGAATTCTATTAAATTCATAGAAATCTATGATCATCGTACCATTGCTCAAATGGAATTGGGACATCCTATATAATAACTAATAACTACATACGTTATAAGAATTTGTTAAAAATTTCTGAATTGGGGATAAACACATAGAAGAAAATACTCCTTTACTCAAGTTTAAAAACAAATTTGCTCAAAGTATGGAGCAGTATTTTCAGTCAGTTTAAGAACGCTGCACTCTGGTTAAGTTCCTATTCTGCTTTATTTGGAAGATTGATCAAAATCAAACTTAAGCACATAACAAGGTTGAACTTTTGAAGTCTTTGGGCAATAAAAATGTTCAAAATTGATTATCTTTGACAAAATCCGTAGGTTTTGTAAACTGCATTCCATATAATAACAATGTTGGATTTATTTATTTATTTATAAAATATTTTACCAGGATGGATACATTGAGATTTCTCTCGTTTTCAAGTATGTCCTGGGTCCACAAAACATTGCATTGTTACAATAGGATACAATATTACAAAAATACAATATAAAAACTATGTATATATATATATATAACAGGTAATACATATATTCAACCATGACAGGTGCATTCTTTATTGAGGTATATTGCCATAGATCTCTTAAAAGATTTTAGATTGAATGATGATTTGACTGTGTCCCTGAGCTTATTCCATAATTGTGGTGCTCTATAGGAAAAGGAGAATCGGGACACTTTATTTTTGTATTGCGGTATGCTAAATATCGTGCTAGTACTGGATCAGAGGTTATAGGAGGGGGGAACAGCTGGGGAGAACTTTCTACTCAGGTAGGGTGGGAGCTTCCCAGAAATGCTCTTATGCACAAGGCTAGAAAGATGAAGAGTGCGTCGGGATTCCAGCGACAGCTAGTTTAGCTCTTTTAACATGTTACAGTGGTTGGTAAAGTAATTACATTCTAGTGCAAAGCAGCAGAATTAATTATATAATGTATTAAGTTTACTAAGGTGGGTTTGCGGTGCGGGTGCATACACTAGACCCCCATATTTCCTGGTAAAATATTTTATAAATAAATACATAAATAATCAATGACTAGCATTCGCATTTGTTGCACTATCTGTTTCCTTACTGAAGGGCTTAGGCAGGATTTGTTTCTGTACAGGGCACCTAGTTTTGGGTAAAGTTTTGAAGAGATTTTTTTTCAATATGAAGGCCAAAGAATAGATTGGTGTCTAGCAGCATACCTAGATATTTAAAAGAGCAGACTGCTATCAGTGTGCCATTTGAATTTGTTCTGATACACAGTTGTTGATTTTGTAGTTTATTTAATTTAGGTATAATTCCAAAGATCATTGTAACAGTTTTGTCAGTGTTTAGGAAGAGTTTGTTATCCGCTATCCACTTTTCTACCTCAACGTGTAACACTACCACATGCTACATATCCTTGTATGCTCTTTTCCTTCTGTTATCCTTACATCGCTTGGCTTTTTAAATGAATAATAATGCTCAACTACTTAGCAACCACTTTTGCATTAATGTGTCATAAGTATTGTATTCTGTTGTACATTTTCTTCTAAAATACATCAATTAGCATTTTCTTCCGTAGCATATTTAAATATTCTTTCTTCTTTATGCTTAAAAAACAGTTAACCATAAGGCATAAATAAATATACAATCATATAGAACTTATTCTATATGATTAACCTAAGAGAAAGGTCAACAATTTCTTTCTATTTTTATTTCCTAAACAAGAATACTGTAAATTAAAGCAAATGGTTTTGACAGTCAATAATAAAACTTGGTACTTAAGAATACCACATTCGTAGTGCTAGAATTTGATGGATGAATCCTTTCTACCTCACAATACACCTTTGTTATTATGAAGACATTATAAATTGCAAAATGATTTTTTTTTTGCCTTTACTCAAGAGATGCCAATTTTTCAGTAGCAGAGATTCATTTATAACCATAAACATGAATTTGGAGTATTACATTAGGTGTTAGTAAAGAAGAATGATGTGCATAGAATTTATTAGCACACTCTACCTTGAACACATTTTTACCTCCAAAACATAATGGAAATTCGGTCACTCTCAATCATCCGTAAGTCTCGTAGGAGCTTAAATTTTTATCTACCAGATCCCTAAACTTCAGTTGTTATTTATTATCACTCTCCTAAGTTTCTGACAAAACAGGTGAATAATCATTTAAGGACATGGAACTGGGACAAGATTTATGTTGTCAGAGAATTACAAAGATAACCAATTTTTTAATTTCAAAAATTCTAATTTATTCTGTAGTAGCATTCTTTCAATTGTTTGTACACTTGTGAACTCCAAAGAACTGGGTCAGGCACCTTAATAGATATAATTATTGGAGATATATAATCAAGTTCTTTAGTTGAGCAATAATATAGAATATCACCGTGGTTCAAAATAAGTCCAGCTTGGCAGCTCTTTGATAGACATCTGTTAAAGAGGGGCAAAGGTTTAAAAATAATATCAGGACGTATTACTTTACTAAGAGGGTAGTGGATGCATAGAATAGCCTTCCAGCAAAAGTGATAGAGGTTAACACAGTGAAAGAGGTTAAGCATGCATGGGGTAGTTAAAAGGCTATCCTTGCAATAAAATAAGGCCAGGAACTAATGAGAGTATTTAGAAAATTGGGTAGACTAGATGGGTCAAATGGTTTTCATCTGCCGTCACAGGTAACATTCTATAAAATGAGAAGACAAAAACTAACAAACAAGAGTAAGTGGAGTGTATATATGTATATTTATATATCCAAGCATATTTTTTATGTAAATAAATGCTTATCCACTGTGATTTGCTTTTTGATGACTTTGCCATTCAAGTGCTTCTTAACTCTTTGTTAGACAAGTTAGCTAGAAACTTCTATTCACTAGTATCTAAGAGAGGTGTCCGGGAGACACCTTGTGCACATTCGCCATTTAGCTACTTGTGATTTTTCATTAATTGAAAAAAGAAAAAGACTGAAAAACATAGTTCTTGCCTTTAAATCAGTGAAAGCTGTATGAGGCTGCATTGTGCATGAAAGAATTGTTCACTACAATTAATTAGGATGGTACCATGTGTATGTTTGACCTCGCGCATGCACATGCCCATTAAAGTGGATGAGAGTCCAGAGATTTTCTAATAGGTCTTTCCTGCACTGTGCTATGTGCACTGAATAAGGAACAGATCTTTGGGAAACAACTGCAAAATGGGCATTCGAAGCTAAGGTATATTTATTTAATGTAACTTTATTTTTATTGACACAATTCTTTCTTTACAATATGTTATCTGTATAGTATATTAAAATGGAAATTGGACAGAAACTCCAACCATTTTTTTTTTAAAAGGAAAGGATAATAAAAGCAACTAAATATTTACTATTTATTTTTTTGTGCAATGAATCATTCGACTTATCTCTTATCAATATAACAAATAAATTAGTAAAATCAATTGAACCTAGAATCTCAATTCAACTTTTCCTTTAGGCCAATCCCCTATTTCCCACATTTATGTTCTATAGATACTATAGATATTTACACTTCATTTATTGAACCCACTCTTGTTGGACCACGTCCTTGTAACCATGGGTAATTATTTGTCTTGTTTTTAATTCCTTCAATAAGTCTGTCTTAACATGTTGGTGCCGTCACATTTTTAAACACGTGCATTCGTGACTGACAGAATGACATTCATTTTACTCCGCATAATAGTGTAATGATAATCCATTTTAACTACTGCAATAAGCTATTCATAACACCTGTCTCTGCTGCTCCATTCATCCATCTATTCTGATCCCTAGTATCAAATCTGAATTTGTTACTTGCACAAATAAATCATTTTACGCTGTTCCTCCTTTCATTTTAGTATCCAGATACTCCCCTTAATTAATCTTTTAGATCAGTTAATGACTTAATAAACCACCACTCCTCACTGATCCTCTCTCCTCTATATTGATACAATGGGACAGCATTACTCTTTTGGTATATGTAGTGGCTAAACTTGTCCTGCCAATTTTCTACTTAATTCTAATGTCAATATATAAAAGTACATTAAAAAAAATTACATTTTAGTAACACGTGATTTCCTCAAGGCGCAATATCTAAAAAGTGTTTTTTTTTTTACAAACTATGTTACTGATCCTAACTTTGGCTAAATTCCAAACTACAGTTCCCAGGATGCTTCGTCACCCCTTAGGGCTGACTATGGATCATGGGAAATAAAAATATCTAGAATGCCCAGATTGGCCATAACGGAGATAAAATATCGATATAGTTACATTTCTTGTATCTATAATTATTAGCACAAACTAGTGTATATAGGCTGTTAACACAGATTTTTTATTCATAAATCCGAAAATCTGAAAGAGGCATTCTGCATGTTAATAAGTTATATTTCCAATATTGAATTAAATCTTTAAAAGCAATACAATCACACAAAACAAAACAAAAACATTCTATATTTCTAATTTCTATATTTAGTCTTCCCATTAAATCTGTCATTATTTTAGAACAAGTTGTAGTGTGCTAAAAATTACAATGTACAGTTGTATGTTAGAACCATGCATGCTTACTGACAGTCTCATCCACTAACATATGAATTGCATTAACTTGTTATTTAATGAAACAAAAAAATATTAAATAACTTTGTTTTTATATAGATAAATTAAAGTGTTACTCCAAGTACCATAACCACTGGTGATTTGAAGTAGTCCTGAAGTCTGTGTCTGCAGCAATTCACTATGAAATACTGTACATGCAGAATTTAACCCTTTTGTAACTCCGCCTTGGGCTGCATTATTAAAGCGGCACTGTCATCCCCATCCCTCAAAAATTATTATTTCATAATGATAGAATTTTTATGAAATACTTATTATGATCTTGTTGGAATGTCACTGAAATTCAAACACAGTCAAGAGATATACTGAGACAAAGTAGGAACTACTTTGTCTCTCTATTTCCTCTTCTCCTGACTTTCTTTGACACAAGGCAGAGCTACAGAGTCAATCTCTGCAGCCATCACTAGTGACGGCTGTAGGGAGTTGGCTGTGTCTATGGAAGGTTCTGTGGACTTGCAGGAAGGTTCTGTGGACCTCCATAGAGCTCAATGCTGTACTCTCGCACATTGTGCCACAGTGACCGTGCCACTTTAAGACATCATTGGCTAACCCAGAACAAGAGGTTTGGGTGCCTAATATTAGCTCTGTGCATATTGAATGTCTGCTGTCAGCAAACACAGCATGCTGGTAACAGACATTCAAAGGTTGTAGGGCCCTACAATCTGGTCCACTCATGTCTTACCCTCAGCCAGGGTCGTTCCTGGGCTGGTGCAATGAGGGGTATCAGCAAGATGTGCAGCTCTAGGCTCCACACCTCCTGTTACGTCCATCCTGCTCAGGCTTCACCTCCTCACACTTGAAGCAGCATGTGAGAGGCAGAATCTAATATGATGTGAGCAACCAAACACTGCACACCTTGCCAACCCACCTCTTTGCACCCATCCAATATCGGCCCTTCCCTCATCACATCTTCTCCCTACACCTCTACCCCCAGCTAGGGAAAGTGATGTCAGTGGAGGAAGAAGAGGCTGATGGGAGAATTTGGCGTACTTGGTTCATAAAGCATTCATTTTTTGTTTAGAGTAACCCTTTAACCACTTAAGGACACATGATGGAAATATTCCGTCATGATTCCCTTTTATTCCAGAAGTTGTGTCCTTAAGGGGTTAATGGAAGACATTTCATACAATGCATAATAAAAGCTCATTTAGTTTCTGATGTCTATAAATAAGTGCACTGTATAGTGCATGCCTTATTGAAATGGGTGAACATAGATTAGTTGAGCAATCCCATATATATCCTGGTTGAATTACATATTCCCGGAGTAGAATCAGAACTTCCTACAGAAGATAATATTTCTTAAAAATACATACTGTTTAGTTAGTGAAACTTTCCAATACTTATAAACAAACCAGTTTGCAATAAGGGATCAAAGTCACTAGAAGTGCCCAGAACAGTATATGTTTCTCTGCTCTCCTCTAGGAATAATTCAGGGATTATTTTTTTTAACGATAAAGATTAATGGATATCTGTCAACTTTGTACTTTTATGTTCATAAATTCTTAAATAGCTTCATTTCATTTTCACTGTTTATATCTGTAATATCAGCTGTTACATTGTTCTTTTTATAAAGTACATTCAGTTATGCTGATATTTTATTTAAACATTATTTAAAAATGTATATGTTTTTGCACATATGTAGAACTGTGTGCAAAACTTCTTACGATGTAGATATTGCAAATATAATCTCTTAAATGATTTTTACGTTGAAAATAATTTAGATGGTGTTAACAACCCCAGTCTTTAGAGGCGAGGCACCTATGACAACTTCCTTTGCAAATATGCTACAAAGTTAATAATGATTTACAGTCTGTTGTGAAACTCATTGCTGTACACGAGGAGGGCTTGTTATAATCCTGATGTATAAAGACAAAGTGCAGGCACCTTCTAAACTAATTTGTGTCAATAGATAACAGCTTTACGGTGCAATCTTGGCTGCAGACTAGCGTAATAGTGTACATGACATCTAACTAGCTGCTTTCTCAATTTCATTACAGCTATATCAAGTTTTTAGGCTTAGCTTTGGCTAGTCTTACTCGAATAAAGTGTAATTTCTGGAAAAGAGGCAAATTTTTATTTTTTTTACAACATGCAACGCAAATTAAGCTCCTCTTTTTTTTCATGTATTTTGTTTTTGATATTGTGTAAGTGTGGATGAAGGAAGCTATATGTATAATAATTTTATTTTAAGATGTAATGAAATCATTAAGGCGCACCTTGTCAGATCATCTCTAGTTAGCACTGAAACAGCAATGTTGTAACTCACTTATAAGCACTGGGGTTTCTCAGGCATGAAATCTTAGTTAGCAAATTAGTGAGACTAAAGTTCCTAGTAGCTATGTCAGTCGACCTGCTGGCAGGAAGTCAGACTAACCCTTTAAGTGCTGTAGAAGAAAACCATGCAAAAGTCTTTGTTATCCTATATTATAAAACGTCAATAAAATAAAATCTATGCAAAGTCTACGAGTTGTAACAATTTAACCTATGAGAGTTGAACTTTAAAGCTGACCACAAGAACAGCAGATTGGAATAATAAAAAAATAAAAAAAATGAAAAAACTGAGGTGGATTAACAAGAATAACCAGATTATCACAGTGCTTGCTTCACTTGAGGGAACACTTGAGTGTAGAGAAGGTAATATTGGGTAGAAGCCTGGTGAATGGCTCTGATTATTTTCCTAAATATTGTGTGCAAGTTACAGAGATAATTTAATACCATGTTGGAATCCATTATTAAGTATTTGAAAAAAAAAAAGTGTATTACTCATCCTGTCACTATCTTCATAAAAGATCTTCGGCACTTTTAATCAATTGAAATAAATAACTCACAAAAACATCTAATAACCAGATGCAATTAAGTGAAAATAATAAAAAAGTCTGTGTACAAAAACAAATACGCACAAAAAAACCCACTAGGAAAAAACAATCAATTCAGCAGTTGCAACAATGTAGAGTTTTTAATTTCGTATTAGCTTGCAATGTCGATAAATCACAGCACATCCCCAGGCATGTCTCATTCCTAAATAGCTTGCCTGGTGATTTAGGTGGTATTTTTGGCTGGAGACTTGGACTTCCCTAGCCACCCGGGGTGAATGTGAGCTAACAATTGTTGCTAATGGACATGAGATAATGTTAATGTGACAAAATATGTTGGTTGTCTATGCTTCATTATCCATATCATATTAACATAATGCTGATTAGTTCTAAAACACATTAAGTTAAGTGTTTAACAAACAGAAAGAATACTAAATGCTTTAGGTTACTATTCAGTGACCGAATTTACCATCAAAGATGGGTTAAATATATGTATATCTTATCTCTTACACATGTCAACAAATAGAAACATTATTGAAAGGCACTTGAGAAAGAACGTGAGTTGTTTAGATTTGTGGAAACAAATGCTTGAGCTCAATATGTCATTCTAACATATGGCTTCATTCTCAGTCTCAATCTTCAGAGACCCACTTATTTTCCATGGGACTAGCTCTCATAAGCAGATTCTCGAAGGTCTATCTCTGAACATTGTTTACATGTTATCTGTTTTTATAATGACAGCATGCGTTATTTTCGCTTTTTCATTTAAAGTAACATTACTATACATATTTTTTCTTTTTCCTTATTCAGTGTAGTAGGTTAAAAAAATTTAGACGTGAGGTATACAAGCATTTACTTCATTTTATTAAAACAAAAAATTACAGTGACCCTTTGTGACTTATGGGTTTTAATCAAAATAAATACAAGGAATATGGTTAATTATCAAAAAGAATAACTAGCCATAGTGTTATTTGTCAAACAGAGAATTTTGGAGAGTTGTAAATATTTGCTAAATAAAAAAAATGAACCAATAAGTGTATCTTCTTTGTGGGAATGAATAGGATGGAAAAATATAAATAAAACTAAAAATTTTTATTTTATAAGATTAAAACGTAAGGTGAAATAATATATAATACGCTGAGTATAGTCCTCCCTGTATATTAGAGTATTTGTAATATTAAAATAGTTAAATGTAACAATATAATATTGTTACTATATATCCCTGGTGCCGATGTGGAGCAGCCTTAGAAGTAGATAGAACAGGGAGAAAGTTTAAGAAAACCTGTTTCTCCTAATATAAGATACTAATGTGCCTTCGAGGGCACCCCTTAACAAATTCTACTCTTACACTAAGCCCCCCACATTGCCAAAACATGTATAAAAATAAAAAAAATATGATGAATTCTACAGGATGAATCAGAGGACTAATCAGCCAGAGCATTTTCCAGGCCTGGCTACATATATTTGAATCCATTCATGCCAGATGATTTGCTACGTTACTCATGTTGTAAAAGTAGTTACCTAGCCTCTTCTTATAAAGTGAATAATAGTTTTATTTCCAGGATATATAAGGAATAGTTTTTAGCTATACATATTATGTATGTGCGTTCTATGTGTATGCTTCTCTGATCTTTTATGAAAACTTATCTTATTTTGGATTATTTCCTTACAAATAAGGAAAAAATGCAAAAAGGAAACCCAAATAGTTCAAATAGTTCATTGTCAATTTACTTTTCTCAGTTTTTTTTTTATCTAAGCTCAATAAATTTGTCATTGGTGTGAAAGAAACTGAGCTGTGTTGAGAAGTGAAAGTAATATGTGAATACGCATGATGTTTCATGGTTGAAATGCCAGGTAGATGCACTCTCATCCTGACAATGTGTTTCATTAACATGATACATTAAAAAAAGCCGTTTAAATTTTATGAAACACAACAGAAAATAACAAACTTTATGTAAAAAAAATACAGCCAACAAACGCAATGGCTAAAAGGACAAAGCCATCCTTTTCAACAATAACATGTTACAAATTGAAGTGAAAACTAAAGGAAAAATAGCAATATGTATATAATGATGTTATCACTCATCCTCTTCAGTAATGCAGGTTATTGCTATTTTCATTATAAAGGGAGTCTTCAGTCTAGAGTGTACAATTTTAATGCTTTATTTATGTAGTACATTAAAACTAAGCTTTGAAGCCAAAATGTAAATAAAAAAAAAATGGTGCAAGAGAAACTCATAGTTCAAGAAAAAGTTAGTAACTTAGTTACTTTGTATGTTTTATATCACTTTAACAAAGAAGGTAATGCGACTATTTACTAGAAAACCTGTGGAAAAGAGACAAAGAAATTTGAAGAACGTGACTGACATAAGGGAATGTGCTTGATCTAGAACCTATGTTAGTTTCTTGAGATATGTATAATGATCGTTGGTTCTTGGTTATGATGGATATGGTGCATGAAAGCTTTGGATGCAGTTCTTCCAGTTTTTTTGTCAGTCCATTTTCTAACGATGTACCATGACTATTCCTGGCACCAAAAGCCCACCCCTCTACCACTGATGTTATGATTCACTTCATCATTATTCAGACAAAATATTTATATAGGATACCAGGACTCATCTGCCCTGAATCATCATTAACCCTTATGATGCTGCCAAACTGACATACGTTCCTGGTAACAATATTTTGATGACATATAATTCCCTTAAAAGTAGTACCACATCATGTTTTCTTATATATGTTTGAGTATACATACAGTCATGACGTGGGATATGTTGTTTATGAAATTATTTGGTATAGATTCCCATATCTGAACAATGTTACACATCTACTCTTTACTTTATCTTGACTATGAGCTTTGACATAATTCATTTGAGTACCCTTATATTGAAAGTTCCTGTATCTGCACGTGGGGTATATCATGGGATCTGCCCTCATTCCCTAGAAGTATCAATCAGTGTTATGAATTAATTAATTGAAACTCAACAGAACTATCTAAAAAATATGGTTTATCCCAAGAGAGATAAGGATGGAAATCTTGAAGAGAGATTATATGTTTGCAAAATAAACTGAAATCTGCTTCTCTGACGGTATCATAGATGGTAAGGTAAAATTCATGTAATGTAACTGGCTAACTCAATGACTTGCAATAAAATCACAGCAAAACAATGTCCTGTTAAAGAAAGGATTCCTAAAAACAAATTAAGGTCACATATCTAGAAGAGATTTAAAACTTTAATAAAATAAAGCAGAGCCTAAAAACCTGATGAGAAAAATGATTAACTGCGTTACTCACTGTGAGCTCGTAGAAATTCAAAGTGAGTTTCAAATTTGAGGTCAAAATCTCCAAATGGAAAACACAGCTAATTTGGAGAATTTTTCTGGTTATAATATCTGGCTAAAAAAATGACAGCTTTGTAGCTTAGTGAATGCATAAACATTATTATAGACAGATTTTGATTCAAAACAAAGGGTTCGGGGTTCACTGAATGTACAAAATATATCAGAGCAAAACAGTTCCTATTCTAGATGCAAAATGCTAAATGTCAAAGCAGCATTTTAGCCTTAAGAGGACGTATCAGTAATATTCACCACTCTCCAGTGCAATAATTCTCCTTGGCAGACCGTGGCGGTAATAACCATGTGCACATGAAGTCATGGTATGCTAGGGTATGAGAGCTGTGAAGCAACATTCCCAGTTCTCCTACCCTGAGGGCTTGGAGGTGTGGCTTAAAGCCATGCTAACCATTCTAATTAATAAAATACTGACATTTGGGCCCACTAATAAGAGTGGGAACAGCTGTAGGCACAATATTAAGCAAATGTAGATGAAGTTGTTCTAGCAAATACAGTGTTCCTTTAAGATACATTCTATTGGTTTCCATGGTGATTTTTCCTTATTTAGTACTTTGTCCCAGAATGGCACAGGTTTTCACCGTGATAAATGCCCCCCAATATCTACAGTTCATAATATTGATATCATATCTGAATTAGTCTGCTGTTCTAAGTATCTTTCCAGCAGAAGTGGTGAAGAAGATGTAAATCAGCATGTTATGCCATGTTCAATAAAGTTTGATATTATTTGCAATTTTGTTGGGCCTGTCAGTGTTAATGCCTTGTTACTACTACTTTTAATTTTATTTTAACCATTCCAATGAATATAATCAATCCAATTTCCTTTTCTTAATAGGCAGTTTATAAATAGGGATCAGCTTAACTTACTCTTCTCACCCAGTGGTGTCGCTAAGGGGGACCAGAGGGGGCCATGGCCCCCCCTACATCATGCTGTGCCCCCACATGGGCCCCCCCCAAATGCCAGCAACTTGCTGGCCATGTTCTTAAATTCTATTCCCTCGGACTGTAACAGTGTGTGTGTGTCTGTTACAGCCTGAGGGAATGCAGGGCAGTCTGGCCAGAGGAGCGCTGGGTGCTGGGTGCTGTTTGTGCAGAGATGCTGGGGCTGGAGAGAGCACTGACAGGCTCCCCGGCACAGTCCCCGCCCCCAAACCAAGCCCTGCCTCCTTACATAAGCCCCACCCCCGCCGTAAAGCAGCAGACCTTGCTGCTGCAGAAGATGGTTGTCTGACCCCCAGCAACAGCCTCCAGTGACAGGTAGGCTTGGTATGGTTTGTGTGTGTGTGTATGCATGGACTCAGCAGTCTGTGTGTGTGTGTGTGTATGGACTCAGCAGTATGTGTATGTGTGTGTGTGTGTGTATGGACTCAGCAGTCTGTGTGTATGTGTGTGTGTGTGTATTGACATAGCAGTCTGTGTGTGTATGTGTGCATGGACTCAGCAGTGTGTGTGTGTGTATGGACTTAGCAGTCTCTGTGTGTGTGTGTGTGTGTGTGTGTGTGTTTGTGTTTGTGTATGGACTCAGCAGTCTGTGTCTGTGTATGGACTCAGCAGTCTGTGTGTGTCTATGTGTGTGTATTGACTCATCAGTCTGTGTGTGTGTGTATGGACTTAGCAGTCTGTGTGTATGGACTCAGCAGTCTATCAATAATTAAAATTCCTGTGAGTTGTTGTGTAGGAAGGGCCCGAGTGCATTGCTTTGCCCGGGGGCCCTTAACTCTGTTAAAATGGTACTGCTTGTGTGTGTCAGTGAGCTTCTATTTAGTGACCATGTGTGTGTCAGTGAGCTTGTCTTTAGTGATCTTGTGTGTGTCCCTGAACTTCTTTGTAGTGAGCCTTCTGTTTATACAAGTGAGTTTGTCTGTAGTAAGCTTGTGTGTGAGTCAGAGAGTTTTGTCTGTCAGTAAGCCTATTTGCACATGTCAGTGAGCTTGTGTGCTTACTGTAATATATATATATATATATATATATATATATATATATATTGACTTGTAGGAATGGCATACATTTTTTGCAAGGCTGCTTTGGATTCCCAGGGATTCCCAGTTTGGCTCTGCCAGCGAGTGCACTTCACCGCTGAATCATCTGTGGGAGCTGCTGTTGACAGGTACTAGTAGTCTAGAGATTGGAACATGGGGTATATGCTCGGCTATCTGTATAATACATATATGTGTGTATATAATATCCCGGGATAGTCAGTGCTTCCTGTATAGTGCTGCTCTCTGTATAATACAGGCCTGTGCCTGTATAATATCCCGGGACAGTCAGTGCTCCCTGTATAGTGCTGCTCTCTGTCTTGGGATATTATACACAAACAGACCTGTATTACACAGAGAGCAGCACTATACAGGGAGCACTGACTGTCCCAATTTATTATACACACAACCCTGTATTATACAGAGAGCACTGACTGTCCAGGGATATTATACCCAGACAGTAATTGACAGCTGTGCTGCAAAATGTCCTTGGAATTTTTTTTCAAATGCTGGCAACTATGGCACTGTATCAAGGGTAATGTGTTTATTTTTTAATAATCCCTGGTGGAAAATAATGAATCCTCCACCAGGCATTATTTAAAAAAAACAAAAAACACATTGTGTCGGGGCAGGGCTTAACATGCGGCAGGGGTGGGGTTAAACTGCGGCGAGGGCAGGTTTAAGTGTTCCCCCCTACTTCTGTCCCTGGCCCTCCATGTGCCCCCCCTAAAAATGAGTCCTAGAGACGCCACTGTTCTCACCTTACCTTTCTCGGGGTTAAATAAGTGTACATTTATTAAATGTGAGACTTGAACATGCTCAATAAAAGAGTACAATAGTCTGAGCACTATTAATTGATTCAGGTTCCCTGCCATATCTTGGTTTAAATTCACACTGCCTACTTGATAAACAAATTGTTTGCTCTATCCTTGTGTTAATGTTGATCTCCAGAAAAACACCATATATTTGAGTGCATAGCATACCGATTGATACTCCCTTATGTGTCTTTGGGGCTAACCATTTCTATGTGTCTTTTTGGCTAACCCATCCAGAATTGCTCATCTTATTTCTTCTATGACCCAGGGGTCATACATTCTTAATGTACTAAGAGTGAAGGGGGTTGGGAACGATTGGCAGGTGCAGCTTGTCACCTACTCTATTTTGTAAATAATTCATGACATAAAGGGTGAGGGGAGGTTCTGCCATTAGGTAGAAGGGACTCCTAATGTAATTAATGTAAAGCTTTAATTAGTTTTGGTGCAATGCAACTCAAAATAGTTTTCGTAAGAAAAAAGTATTTGAACCTGTTCTGCGCCAAAATTATTTATCTGTGTCTTTTTCACTTGTGAAACTTTGTCACTGGTAAAAAGTATACAAGTTTTAAAACTGGAGACAAAATTTACAACATGCAAAATGTACTTTAGTGGTGGCAATGTAATACAATATAGCGAGTAATTATTTTTCTATTTTTTAATGAGCACTCACAATAAAAGTGTCCACAATTTAATCTACCTGTATTTTCTGCCGTCCTTTATATTTAATCAATCTTTTCTATCCAGTTGCTAACATCTATTTTTTATCGCCCCTTAGTATTCTCTCTACTGCAAACTAAAAATTGTGAGCCTTCATTCTTCTGTACTGTTATGCATGTGAGGATATAATCTTGTTCATGTAATAGTCTTCATAATGTCAAATCTCTGTCCCACTATTACATTTTACATCACAATGGAACTTACTGGTGCTTTAAAAAAAAATGAAAAAAAAATAATAAAAAAATAAATAAAAATTGAACACTTAATAACATGATCCACAGCTGAATATAATTACTTTTCAAAAAAGAATTTTTGACTCAGCCCTCTATCCTATTAAGTCTATAAGCCTTCAATTAATTGACATCTTTATTATTTGTCTGAAAATGCCCAGCACTAAGCTGAAATAAATTGCATACAATCTATTCATCAAGGACAAAATGCTAACATGTAAATGGTCTTCAGCAAAAACTATGCTTTTTTTCTTGCAATTTCCAAGGCCATTTTAAATTACAGAATTTAATAATTGTATATGCTCCAACTTCTGTTCCTCAAACCAATGAATATCTTGAAGCTTTTTTTTATACATTAAGCAAAGTGCTTTTACAAATCCTAGTTTTAAAGTGATCAACCAGGATGTCAAGTGTTTTTATTAAAAACATTTACCGAAGCATAAAATACCCATATAGTAATTATAGTTTCTATATTTTACATTAACATGAAGAATAGTGAATGTTCGATAGTTCAAAGCTGCATCTCTTTGAGCCATTTCAAAATGGCTGCCACTGTAACATAAAGATTCATTTCGACATTTATTTAAACTATTGCATACCAGATATAGTATTTCTAATGAAATACAAATTTTGTAATACCAAACTATGTTCTGTTTTGCTTCAGGGTTTTTTTTGTGCCATTTTAATACAATAATGTTCTCAGATGCTGAATTTCTTGAAGTGACACTGTAAGGATAAAAACTGTTAAAATACACTTAGAACTCATATTCTTTGGTGACCTGTAAAAGCGTTTCACAGCTTGGAAGATCTTCTTTTGTCAAATGAAGAAAACTAAAATAGTGATACAGGAAAACTGAGTTGCCCATATGAAATGTGCTGTTTATGGAAAATAAACTAATTTAATCTTTGCACAGATATCGCGAGGATGAAAAATTATATACATTTTTACTTTATACATTTATGTGATATGTCAAACCAAACCCACTAATATTTTGCCAAACTTAGCACTGTACGGTCATATTGGCTGCCTAAACCTCCAATTTTCATTAAGAAGATTGTTATAATGTAGACTTGTAAGATTCTGACAATTGTGTTTAGTGCGGATTGTGCGTTTTTTTCTAGGTGGGATGAAATACTGTTCATTGTATAAGAGAGATGAGTTTAACCATTTGTAAACTATGGCCTTTATAGTGCATTTTGTGCATTTATTCATTCACCCCTTGACTGATACTGATATGTATATAAAATATATAATAATGAACTATAAATTGTAGCATTTCATTAGCCATGCTGTACCCCATGCAGGGTATTTAATTCTATGAAAATATATACACAGCCGAGGATCTGTTTAGGAGTATGGCAATGGGAGTCTCTATATTTTTCAGAACACAATGGCAGGTCATTAAAAATGTATAATGTGCTGATACCTTTTGAGACTCCAAGTAAGTACAGAAAATAGCTGTATCAGGGAGCACTAATTAAAACAAGAAAACAAACTATATACATCTGACTCAGTATACTTATATAGAATTGCTTGATTAAAAGTTAATTAGCTTTTACTTTTATCTTTTATGGAACTGTAGGCAAAAGCCTAACCTGCAGCTTACACACAAGCTCAAATGTTTTTCTATATGATTTGCTCATTAGCCTAGCAGAAGATTTCTTACATATAAAGACCTACTGTAGTATTACGTGGCATCTGGACAATGAAAATTACTCACCCACGCACCTTTATAATCTAAATGGCTTGCACAAATGCAAGGCTTTAACCCCATCCAGCTCAGAATTAAAACAACAAAATAAAATCTCATTTATCTTAAACATAGGTTATATAACACAATTTAGGAATACATGACAGAGTTAAATTATATATATTTACGTATTTATTAAATTTTTTTGATCATCCTATACAGAAATATCAAGGTATATAAAGTATTTGAGATTATTTTGTAGCGAGCAGACGGTATAAGCAGGCTGCGAGCCGGAATACTGATGAGAAATAGCAGAAAAGAGAAAACAGACGGCAGAAAATGAAAGATAACGGTGAGATGAAATAGAACATATTGGCAAATCTAAGAAACAGTAGTGTGAGAATGACAGCAGAAGCATTGCATGTTTTATGTTGTTTTGGTTTTGTCGACTGGTCTTTGGAGATCAACAAAAGACCTTGAGGGTTTTGGCTATTTTTCAACCAAAGATGCTGTATTGGGGCAATATATTATGACAGGAGCAATCAGGGCCAGCGCTCCCTATAGGCTAATTAGGTGGCAGCCTAGGGCGCCGCTGAAGGGGGGGCACCTGTAGTGGCTTTATGGCTCATTTAGCCACCCCTCCCATCAAGCTGTATTAATTATTTAAAGCGGCCGCCGGCCATGTTACTGGGAGCTAGGGAGCACTTACATGGCTGCTGACTAGCGCCCGGTAGAACACTGGTCCAGCGGCATCCATGATTCACCTCAACGCACAATGTCTGGCCCCCTCCCAGACATCCATTGCAGCAGCAGTGCAAGGGTGCATTATTAACTTGCTTCTGCCCCTTGCCCCTTGTATGGGTCAGTGTGTTTCTGCATCATTGTGTGTCTGTATGGGTCAGTGTGTGTCTGTATGGATCTGTCTGTGTCTGTATGGCTCAGTGTGTGTCTGTATGGCTCAGTGTGTGTCTGTATGGATCTGTCTGTGTCTGTATGGGCTAGAGTGTGTGTCTGCATGGGTCAATGTGTGCCTGTTCATGTGTGTGTGTGTGCATGGGTCAGTGTGTGTGTCGGTATGGGTCAGTGTGTGTGTGCCCCAGTCTGCATGGGTCAGTACGTGTGAATCTGTCTGTATGGGTCAGTGCGTGCATCAGTCTGCATGGGTGTTTGTCAGTTAGTCTGCTTGGGTCAATGTGTGTCAGTTTGTATGAGTGGATGGAGAGAATGGGGCGGCACATTTTATTTTTGCCTAGGACAGCAAAAATCCTTGCACCGGCCCCTGGGAGCAAGTTGGCAAAAATAGGTTGTGACTACAACATGGCAGATGTGCATATAATATGAGAACAATGTGGGAAACATTGGGTGAATTTAGAATTTGCATCAAAGAAGGCAATGTAGCACTGAGGTAATTGTGGACCTAATGCAGCAATAAATGCAAAGCAAGAGCAATGAATGCAATCTGTGGCTCTATGGACAAAAGGGTGGCAAGGTCCTGGAGAAACGTTTCTAGTTTTGCACTCAAACCACTGTCATTTCTATGAGGCTTAGTGGAGAGGTTTCAAACTAATTATGATTAATTTGAAACTGAATGCACAAGTGTTTTGCTAACTATATATTTTCTGCTCACTGTGCAGCACGTGGGCACATATTGAGGATTGCTGCCTATTTATGTGCAAAAAAAAGCAGGTGATGAAATCTTCAGATGTGCCTTAAGCTATGCCAATGGGGGCACATTTAAAAAAAAAAAAAAAAAAAATAATATAATTTTTATTGACGCAAGTAGATAAACAATACAAGCAGAAAAAGAATAAGCAAGGTGTACACATTATTATAGCTTCTCATATCACTTGTTAATAACTTATTTTTAAAATAATCAGATGAGGACTAAACAAAGGAATATGAGCACAGATTTCTAAACAGTATAGTGAATTAACTGGCAGTAACGGAGACAACAGTCAAAATGAATTACGTTTAGTATGAGTAGAGTCACATAAGATAAAGCCATACATATATAAATATATGAGTTAATATGTTTATTGTTGTTTTAGTTAGGAAACTGACATAGATCAATAACATGCTAAGAAGATAATAAAAGGTTTTTAACCATAGCTAGCATACAATTAAAAGTGAAAACCACCTCCCCAGCAGGGGCTCACTATTACTTTTAGAGATTTGGAATATATTTTCAGCTTGTGTGCAATAGCAACATGCAGTAACATGCACAATAAAAACAAGGAAACGAAAGTAAAAGAATAAAATCAAATATACATACGTGATCCTGATATGCAGTTGTGTATGTGATTAAAAAATAAAAAATAACATCTTAAGCTAGTGGAGCGATGGAGCCCGACATAGAGTCAAAGTCAACCAATGTCTATGCTGCAAAAGACCTCCATGCATGGTGTGTAAAGCGGGTCAACCAAACACACACCCCACTGCCTCCAAAGTTCATTGCTAGCTCCAGACCTTCATGAGAACCCTGCCACAATGTCCACTGAACCTTATAACCTGGTTAAAATCCCAGGCAAGACCCTGTTGATGGTGTTCAGGGTGAAGCTATTTCTGGGTTCCCTGCCCAGAATGCAAGGATCGGGCTGCGGCATCGTCAAGGCTTGCTCAGCCGTGATGCAGCCCACAGGATTCCACTGAGGAGGTCGAACAGATGGCAGTTTGATAGCATTATCGGTTTCTGGTAAACATACGAATATCATAATTTCTCTACTAATTTTCAGCAGTAGCCTACTTTGGTCAAAGGCAATGGAGATACAGTAGAACGCTGGGGGAGGTACTCAATCTGTAACCACTTCAATTTATAATTGTAAGTCTGTTTGTTAACTGTTACTGTTCTTTATTGGTCTGTGCTTTCAATATAATTTTGCTCACATTTTGCTAATGTGTATAAATACATTATAGGTTTTGTTTTGAATGGTATTTGCAAATGTGTATTATAACTTTTTATTAACAAAATAATATTTCAGAGTAGTGTGTAGTGTGCATTGGATATTATGCAATTCTAATGGATTGAATTCAGTGAACAACCTTGTTACATAAACTGACATAAAACAGAGATGAAAGAGAAACTGATCTACCATTGATGCTCATTACAATGCTGCATTTAGATATACATTTTCTAAATAGTTCTAATTCTAAAATGGGTTGGACAGGTAAATATGGGTTCCCAAGCTATATATTTTGATTTGTGCAGCATAGTTGTTCTGGTTGCTGGAGCAAGCAATCACATCAAATTATTCTTTAAATGCACAACAAGCCATATATGTCTAACACATAGACGTCAGGCCACACATTTAGGCAAAATACTGTTCAGAGTAAAATGATTGTCACGGATTGTTAGAGTCATTTTGGAATTCATGGTTGTTTTTTTTTAAAGTTTAATTGATTTTTATCAATAGCGCCATCTCTTTTAGTTTATACAGATATTAGGGAATAGTTTAAAAAGTTGCTCTTGGTGGCTCATATAGTTATAAGATAAAGTACACCCTGTGCATACTGATTCCACTTTACATAATAAAAAGTTGAAATAAAATGTGCAGGCTCTATGACAAAATCTGAGAGAAGCAATCAAGGTTGATCCAAAAAGCAAAGATTATAAAGCATTTTTCATGATCTTAAAAAAGCCATGTTCCTTGGATACCGGATTTTCTTATTATGTTGGGACAACAGAATGTCCTTCAGCTGTACTGGGCCTTGATAGTGACAATTCTTCATTATCTCACTCTAATAAAATCTACTGAGGCTTTTACTGGGGTGAGAAGTGCAGTGGAGGTAAATATAAAACACACATCTGCAGCACGTCAAACGGCTGGTGTTTTTACACTTTATTTAAATAAAAACTCAGAAAAAATATTTATTTTAGCACAAATAATTATCTAAGGTGGCATTCATAGCAAACAGCCCTCAGATTTTCCAAAAGTTACCAAAAATGCTGCTGTGGAACATCTTGGAAATCATATATATCAATGAACCTCTTCATCTATAAATTACAACACCTTACTTCAAGAAGCAGAAGACATATGGGCAAATACCTTGATATTACAGGCTACACAATCTCCCCTTCAATTAAATAGCTGTCAGCCAGGCTATGGAGACACTTTGTCACTTTTCATTACATTATTAATTGCTAGAACTGTGATGCTCCATCTGATATGAACTACAGCTCACAAGTCAATCTGCAAGCTCTTCTCTTTGCTAAACATGATGAGAGCTGCAGTCCATACCAGCTGGGGTACCAAAGCATATCCAAAAGTGCCATCCAAAATTCACATGGTTTGCTCACGTACCATGTGAAGTAGCTATTACTTTGAAGCAAAGTCCAGTCAAGATTAAGACACATTCTTGACTAGACTTTGCATGAATAAAGCTGGGGCTCATTAACTTCTTAACACCTGAAAATAAATAAAGTATGGTTACAAAATGCTATAAACTGTTGAAATCATCAGATTGCCAGATTCCGTAATTCACTAGTCATTCGGTAAGTTAAATACGGACTTAAAACAAAGTAGTATTCATTCAGCTACAGCTCTCATGCTGTTTATGCTGGCTCTGGTTAGGTCACCAATGGCACAAATGGCTATGCAGAGGAGAACTATGTGCTCCTTTCTTTTTTTAATATATGTTTTTTAGCTGCTTGAAAGGCAGCAAGGTCTTGCCACTGTTGAACCTGGCACAACAGGAGAGCCAAAAAGTATAGAGCGAGATCTGTGACTCATCACACCTCTGTCCGTTCTTCCCAGGGATAGGACCACTAAACTACTGCTAGTACGGGTGGTAGTGGCAGTTAAATTCAAAAATAAAAAAATAGGTTTTATTAATGTTGAATTCGTTGTGTTATGTCAATATTCTATTTTACATTTTATAGATATTTCTTTTAAAGAAATGTAAAATATTTAATACTTATATTAACTTAAAATTTATTTAAAAAACACATTTATTTATAATAGAGAACATAATGTAATTTTTGCAAACTTCAGTGAGTTAACTACAAGCTGAAATAATGAGCAAGATGTAGGTCTATTCTTCCTGTTTATAACATTGGGCCTTTGCCAAAATAAGGCTCGCCTCTCTGTATTCCATAAAATCAACTGCTTCTTCCTTGCCAGGGGCTGTCTGAATTTGTTTTAGCATATATTCTTCTAATAATAATCAACACTTTTGTATTTCAACATTTTCTTCTCCAGTGAATCAGGATACTGTGTTTTACTTGAAATGTTTGGGGATTTGTTAGTAGCATGAAATAAAAATATATTTTCTTCGATTTAAGACTTTTGGTTTTTTCCAGTAAACTGACTTTTGAAAGAAAGTCATTTGAAAACTGTTTAAAAAAACAGCTACATGAAGGCAGCCAATACATGAATTAATAACAAACACGCCAACTTGAACAAACACTATTTGAGCCATCTTGAACTGTCACTTGTAGCTCTCTTGGTAATCACTGGCTGTTACATGATGCACCTTCACAGCTGGCATCTTAAACTCAAGGAGCAGCCAAACAATACCATTGCAGATGTTAGGCAGGCAAACACAGAAATGCATTAATTAAAATAAACCATTGAATGGAGGGACAGATCATTGTCCCCTTTCTCATGTACTCCATTTGCAGCATTGTATGAGTAACTTTTTTTTTTCCTTTTAATTCTTGAATTAAGATACAAAGTCATATTACAAATAAAAACATATAACTAGATACAAGTCTCAGAACATAACAGGACTGAAATACAATAACTACACAATATCAGTATAGGTGTCAGAGTTCTTTTAGTGGCGGGATTCAGTAGCACATCAGGTGTGCTGAATAGAAGCATTACTCTAGCAAAATGGAAATAATACAACCAAAATAAGGGGAAAGGATGGAGGGGAGAACCCTGCTGAAGTGCTTATGAATAATATTTAACCCCTTAAGGACCAAACTTCTGGAATAAAAGAGAATAATGACATGTCACACATGTCATGTGTCCTTAAGGGGTTAAAGGGAAACTAAAGTGTCTGGCACTATAGCTCCCCATAATTCCCCCCCCATGGTTAGAAACCCTTCCTGTCATTGACCTGATGTCCCTCGATGCTGGATCAGGCTCTGCTTCTGTTCCTCCCCCACTGATGTCAGCAGGAGGAGGAGACCGTTTACATATGTGTGGCAATGGCTGCACTTGCATTAGATTATCCCCTGTACGAAAGCATGTATAATGCTTTCCTATTAGGTTTTACATAGGTTTTACATCACGTAAGCAACCAAAAGTCACCTAACAACCCAGGCATCCCTCTAGGGACTGTCTGGCAGACAGCCACTAGAGGTGGAGTTCCCCCCTCAAAGGTAATTATTGCAGTTTATAAAAAAAACTGCAATAATTCTCTCTGCATGGTTACGGGACCTGGGACACTGCACCCAGAGCACTTCAATAAGCAGAAGTGGTCTGGGTGCCTATAGTGTCCCTTTAATGAGGGAGGGCCCTAAATGTTTACTGCACTTTTTTTTTTACTCTGATAACTATTACTCTGTTAAGACAACAGAACATGACATTTCTCCTTTGACATTTCTTATTGCAAGAGGATAATATTCAATAAACCTCATAATAAATAACCTATGTGCTATAGTGTTTCAGTTTATGTGTGGCAACTGAATATAAGTTTAAACAAGCACTATAGAGTCAGGAACACAAACATGTATTCCTGACCCTATAGGGTTAAAACCACCATTTAACCACCCTGGTCCCCTCATGCCTCCCTAAATATAGTAAAATCTTACTTGTTTTCAAGTCTGCAGCTGCTTACTTTGTTCCTGTTTCCTTTAGAGCTGCCCATTGCCTGTTGACATCAGTAGAAGTGGTAGCCTTATCCAATCACAATAGGATTCTCCATAGTATTGGCTGAGACTGACAAAGAGGCAGATCAGGGGCAGGGCCAGCACAATTCAAACACAACCCTGGCCAATCAGCATCTCCTCCTTAATTGAATCAATGAATCTCTATGAGGAAAGTTCAGTGTCTGCATGCAGAAGGTGGAGACACGGAATGTTTAGAAGCATTTTAGGCAGCCATGACCCAGGAAGGATCTCTAACAGACATCCTAGGAGTGGCCAGTGAAGTTATTACTAGGCTGTAATGTAAACACTGCATATGAAAACACAGTGTTTACAGCAAAAGCCTGAAGGTAATGATTCTACTCACCAGAACAAATTCAATAAGCTGTAGTTGTTCTGGTGACTATAGTGTCCCTTTAATAATAATGTTTATTCCAACATAAAACTATAAAAATAAACAGGCAATCTTCCTGCATAATAATTTTCTGTCTCTAAGATAAGAATTGTTTACTAAACCAAATGAAAAAATGTTATTCTACAAATAAAAATCCTTCAAATGTGTAATTCCTAGAAAAATTACAGGACCATGACAAATTGTTGAGTTAACTTTTTTAAATAGTTGAAAGTGGTAAATTAAAAACTCGATTGGAAATTTGAACTAAAATAGCTATGGAACGATAAATGAAGAATGCATTTTTTTTTTTAATGCCTATTATAGAATAAATCTTTTAATTCACATTTGTCATTCACATTCCAGGCTACTATTTAGGACATAAACCCCACTTTTACATATTATAAATCTAAGGGCTGAATTCTCTCAGCAAATGGTTAACTAAATTGCAGTTCATTCACTGTAGTCTGTGGCAAAATTGCTATTCAGTAAACAGAGAGACTCCAGCCTTAAATTGTTATATGACTTATGCTGGGAGAGAAATAATTATTTGTACACTATCATTTGACACATTTGGCCAACTAGCCAAGTTAACTGAAAATTGTAAACACCTTTAGGAAATTAAGTATGTTTTCAAGAAACTCGAGGTAGCTGAATGTTCCTTTCCTAATGAGCATAGTATAAAGGTTTCTCTATAAAAGATCAGCTATTGGAAGAAACGTCACAGTCATTTTGATTCAAAAATACAGCTCAAATCTAAAAAAAAAAAAAAGAAAAATAAATTACACTAATGTTTGTCACTTACAGCGAGAGGTTGACATTACCTTAATTTAGGGGAAATATATAGGAAAATAGTGACAAGTAAGTTCAAATTCCATTTAAACATATATACCATCTAAACTGCCCCACTCTAAAGAATGGGATATATAGAACCAGAAAAATAAATAATGGAGTCAGGGGAAATAACACAGTACAAGTAAGGTTTATCTTACAATTTAGAAAACCATGCCATGAAAAATACAAACTTATGGACAGATATTTCAAGTAAGTTAGGAGTGACTTATACAATTCTAATAAGAGCATATTTAGCAGTAATAAAAAAAGATAGAACAGATCAAACTGTTAGCACCCAATATAATGCATACATGATGCAAGAGGGTGCATTGGTGCATTAGTGCATAGGTCACATTCATTTTCAAGGCCAGAAATCACAGACACGGAGGTATGAGAACCAGCATACAAAGATAACAGCTGAACACTTCTTCTGCCTATTAGACGTAGAGATTCAGATGGGTTAGAATCAAAATTTGACTTAATTATGACCGATTTGGTGTCATTTTGAATCTCAATTCAGAAGAATTAGTAAGAAGTAATGCCACTTAACACCAACTTTAAATCAATAATTTACCATTTGAGATTTGTTGTTTATTAAAGGGATACTAGAGGCACCTATTCTCTTAATTATAGGGCTTCTCTGGCAATTTTCACATTGGCCTGAATTTTTTCTAATTAAATAGAAATTTTGAATCAACTGAAAACCTTTCCACTGAAATTGTTAAAAATTAAAAAATTAGAACTTGGAAGAACCTATTTTTTGTCAAGCATTAGTCTACCACATACATTGAATGTTTATAGTGAGATTTGTTAAAAAAAATAAACTATACCAGGTTTCACAAAACTATGACTCTGATCTGACAAATCTCACTATGGTAATATGTTCAAAAAGTCATGACTATAGCTGAACCAAAACTGTTAAGTTTATTTCACATCTCTAGTAATACTGTTTCAAAAGTGCAAGTTTCAATGAGAAATAACAAGTTCACTGTATCACATGCAAAGACCAGTGAGGATGAAAATTGATATCTGTGTTCCATTTATTGTAGATTGAATAGATTTTTTTCTGAATATCTTCATAATGGGTAACTATAATGGTTCATTAATATGCCAAGGTTAAATTGGATGTATACAATTATGGAAACATATTAAATTAGAAGTAAGCATTAAATACATGGCCTAAAATGTATTATTATTTCATGACAACTTTAATATCTCTTTATATTTTATACATGTATTCATTGTAAAAGTTAAAATGATTTAATTATTCTTTTCACAGATTTTAGAAATGTCTGAAATTCCAGGCACTTAGAAACTGAGAAAATAGAAAGTGCACTGCCTATATCAGTAACACATATTTCAAAACCTTTAATTTCACTTTATAATTTTATATTACTCTTTTAATTTATTTTTTTTGCAAGCATCACTTAATGTAGAATTTGAATTTTTATTTATTATGAAGATATTAAGTATTGCAGATAAATCACAACACTCATATAAAACAGGTATTTTAGCACCAATTAGAAGCTGTTTATTTATTTTTTTATCATCTCATTTTTTTTCATGGTTCTGCTCCTTGGCAACTATTAAAATATCTGAGAAGTTTCTTTAAAACTCATCACATAGACTCCTTGTGCATATACAGCATTAATTACCATTATGCACACTATATGAATATTACATAAATATGCATGTCATATTAGTATGCATTCTGCAAGATCCCATTGAGCAACAAGCTGTGTTCCATTGAATAGTGCATATGTAGTTGAGGTCTGTTACACATGTGCAAGAAATAATAAATCCCACACTCCACTCGATGAAGGTTTTAATCAGTTGGCACTGTCCTGTGATGTAAATGTTCAGGAAATAGTTCTGTTGCATGCTGTAAAACATGCAAATAGCTCTTATTCTACGTGCCTAGACAATCATAGTGTAAGCTTTCTACCAATGCTCACTGCTGGGTTGATAAATAATAAAAAGAACAAAATATGATTTGGTTCCTTAATACAATTGTTTAAAGACACATCCAAGGAACACTTAATTCTCCAAAAACACTTCAGCTTTCTTTTAAGTGCTAACTATGAACAGAGCAAGTGCTCTTTGTCATTTTATAAAAGTGCCAATTTCAAGTGGTATCATGACTTTTATACAACTGTTCTATTTCAGCTGTTGATCAAACAGCATTGGATAGGCCGGGAGATCAACAGCCCTGATTGTGTACTAGGGGCGGAGCAAAGCTGTAGAGAAGAACTCTCGTCACTGGATTTGAGGTAAGTTAAGCCTATATTTAGGGCACAGTGGTGGCCCAACATCCTATCTAGAAATTAAAACACTGCAGCATTAAAAATAAAGTTTTTTAATTGTAATGATAGCATGTTCCTTTAAGTTTTATATTGAAAGATATATTGCAGATACACAGTATTAACGTGTAACACTAAAATTCAATTCGTATATATTTCCTATAGCACATGTGTATATCGATAAGTCGAAAAAGTCACTGCATCTTGAAGTATTGAGAATTAGGTTTACAAATATGAACTAAATACAATTGGAAGGTACTGATAAAGATGAGTGTGCGCATTACAACTTTAATGTGTTAATCATGCTGTAAGGAAATGTCAGGCTCCCGCGGACGGCTGCGAGGGGAGGCTGCACTCCGCTCGCAGTACTCACCCTCCAGCCGTCCGCGGTCCCCTCCACCTCGTGGGTACGGCGAGCGGCATCCTTCCAGCCTCGGATGCCGCCCGCCGTTCCCTCCACGTCCCCCAGCGGCAGCATGCATGACCCTGCACGCTGGGAGACCGCCCAGGGTTATACACGCCGGGTTCAGTCACCTGACCCGGCGTTAAAGGCAAAGTGCCAGAATCACAGTGGGAGGTCTAAATATCTCCCACGTGTGATTGTTAATTCTGATTGGAAATCATCCAATCAGAATTAACCTGAGGGTTTAAATACTTACCTTTCCTGTTCCTCCTTGCCCTGTTGTGGTCTTTGCTTGTTAGTATTGATTCTGAACTTGTGCTTCTGGTTACGTACTCTCTGGCTTGTTATCCGACTCTGTGACTTTCTCCTACCCTTTGACCTCGGCTTGTTTCACGTTATTCTGTCTTCTGGTTCCCCTTACTCGGCTTGTTCCTGACTATTCTTTGTGTGCTTAGCCCGGCCACTCTAAGGTCCGGTACGGCACTTTGTGTGTGTGTGTGTGTGTTGGCGTGTTTGGTTCCCCGAATCGTGACATTACAACAGGGCCATAATGGAACCTGCTGACATACCACAGCTTCTAGTTAATCAAGAGGCTAGAATGGATGGCTTAGACCACCGTATGGATCAGTTTGCTCAAGCTTTACAAACCATTCTGGCTCGTACTGCACACTTGCAACCGGCCGTTCAGGAGGCTGCTGCTGCTGTGCCCGAACCCATTCCCACTCCAGTACCTGTTCCCGCTCATGTAGTTCACATGACGCCGCCACAGCGCTACAGTGGTGACCCAGCATTGTGTCGTGGTTTCCTCAACCAAATCGACATCCATTTGGTGATGAATCCACGCTCCTATCCCACTGACAGATCTAAAATTGCCTTTTTGATAAACCACTTGTCCGGGAGAGCTTTAGCATGGGCCAACCCCATTTGGGAAAATACGTCTCCTATGTCCTTTGCTGATTTTCTGACAGCTTTCAGACGCACGTTTGATCAACCCGGTAGGGTTGCTTCTGCTGGCAAGGCTCTGCTTAGGGTCCGACAGGGTAACAGGTCTGTAGCAGATTACACTATCGAATTTCGTACTCTAGCAGCTGAAGTGGTTTGGAATAATGACGCCCTCGTAACAGCCTTTCAGGAGGGTCTGGCCGCTTATATACTGGATGAAATAGCATCCAGGGAATTACCTGCTCTTCTAGATGATGTTATAGACTATGTGATTCTTATAGATAACCGTATTAGAGAGAGGCGTAGCCAAAGACGGTTGGATACACGGGTGTTACCTGCTCTACCCAGTACTTCCCTGCTAGCGTTACCCGCTCCTGTGCAGCCATCCCCTGAACCCATGCAGTTGGGTGCTACAGGGTTAACTGAGGCCGAAAGAGCGTACCGTAGAAGGGAGGGGTTATGCCTTTATTGTGGGAAGAGGGGGCATCACTGTAAAGCCTGCCCTAAACTACAGGGAAACTGCAGCACCTAAGGCCTAGAGAGGGGTCGGCCTCGGGTGTTATGACCTTGTCCCCTCATATGTCCATCTCTAGACCGTTTATTACGGTTTCTCTCTTGGTCAATAAAACCACTATAACAACCAAAGCCCTGATCGATTCAGGTGCGGCAGACAACCTTATGGATGAGACCTTTGCCAAAACCGCAGCCCTGAATTTGATTCGAAAGGAGACACCCTTGGCCGTTGAGGCCATAGATGGTAGACCACTGGAGAAACCTCTGGTGACCCATGAAACCCAGGAAATAGTTATGTCTGTGGGTGTTTTGCACAAAGAGAAGTTAACCTTCCAAATAATTAACTCCCCAACAGCCTCCATCGTTCTAGGTTTTCCCTGGTTAGTTAAACACAACCCTGTTCTTGATTGGGGTTGTTTAGACATACTTTCCTGGGGGGAATCTTGTCAACGAGACTGTGTGGCTCATGTACATCCTGTCTGTTTACTTAACGTACCCACGGCTAAACCACTCTCGGTTTCTGTGCCCTCTGTTTATGCGGATCTTGCCTTGGTTTTTGAGAAGAGGGAGGCAGATAAGCTACCTCCACATCGTGAGTATGATTGTGCCATAAACCTCTTACCGGGCACTATGCCTCCTAGGGGAAAGGTCTACCCTCTTTCTGAAAAAGAGAACCAAATCATGGAGGAGTACATACAGGAATCCCTAAGAAAAGGTTTTATTAGAAGGTCCTCCTCTCCTGCTGGTGCTGGTTTCTTTTTTGTGGCTAAGAAGGAGGGTGATTTGAGGCCATGTATAGACTACAGGGGTCTGAACAATATAACGGTTAAAAACGCCTACCCTATCCCCCTCATCACTGAGTTGTTTGATCGTGTTAAAGGTTCTAAATTTTTCACCAAATTAGACCTCAGGGGGGCTTATAACCTTGTCCGTATAAAGGAGAATGACGAGTGGAAGACAGCCTTCAACACACGCAGTGGGCATTACGAATATCTGGTCATGCCTTTTGGATTGTGTAATGCTCCTGCCGTGTTTCAGGACCTCATAAATGATGTCCTTAGGGATCTATTGCATGTCTGTGCTGTAGTATACCTTGACGACATACTTGTGTATTCTCCTGATTTGAAGTCACACCATAACCATGTTAGGATGGTGCTCAAAAGGCTATTGCAGAACGGACTCTACTGTAAGTTAGAAAAATGTTTATTCGATCAGACCTCTGTGCAATTCCTAGGATATATCATTACTGAACAGGGTTTCAGTATGGATCCTGCTAAATTGGAAGCTATAATGTCCTGGCCACTTCCCCAAGGACTAAAGGCTATCCAGCGTTTTATAGGATTTGCCAACTATTATAGGAAATTTATAAAAACTTTTCACCACTCATATCTCCCATAACGAAGTTGACAAAAAAAGGTCTACATCCTAGGGTTTGGACTCCTGAAGCCCTTAAGGCCTTCGAAACCCTCAAGAAGGCATTTGCCTCTGCTCCAGTGCTGCACCACCCTGATCCTTCTCTTCCCTTTGTTATGGAAGTAGACGCTTCAGAGTCAGGTGTGGGAGCCGTACTGTCACAGAGGTTGTCTTATGACAAACCCCTCCATCCCTGTTGTTATTTTTCTAAAAGGTTGTCTGATTCAGAGAAGAATTATGATGTTGGGAATAGGGAACTATTAGCTATTGTGTTAGCTTTCAAGGAATGGAGGTACTTATTAGAGGGTTCTAGACACAAAATTATGGTTATAACAGATCATAAGAATCTATCCTATATTGCTGATGCTAGAAGGTTATCTGCCCGGCAGGCTAGATGGTCTCTATTTCTCTCACGCTTCCAATATGTTATCACCTATAGACCTGGTTGCCGTAATGCCAAGGCTGACGCCATCTCTCGGCAGCATGAACCAGTAGAATTTGTTAACCCGACTCCTGAACCTATTGTACCTGAGTCTCAGATAATAGCTGCTACCCGTTTGGTTGTTTCTTCACCTTTCCTTACCAGTATTAAGACATACCAAACCCAGGCACCCCCTGAGACGCCGGTTGGTAAACTATACGTTGAAGCTAATGACAGAAAAAAGTTGTTAACTTTATTTCACACAGCCAAAACTGCTGGTCATCCGGGGGTTACCAAAACCTACAAGGGCCTCCTTCAACAGTTCTGGTGGCCTTCACTCAAGCGAGACGTAGTGGATTTTGTTCAGGCTTGTCAGGTCTGCACGCAATGTAAGTCCCCTAATATGAGATCCCAGGGTTTTCTGATGCCTCTATCTATACCCAAGAAACCATGGACCCACTTATCCATGGATTTCATTGTAGACCTGCCTCTTTCTGATGGTCAGACGGTGATACTGACTGTGACGGATAGGTTCTCTAAAATGGCGCATTTCATTCCGCTTAAGAAACTGCCTTCTGCGGTTCAGTTAGCTCAGGTATTTGCCAAAGAAGTGTTCCGATTGCATGGGGTACCCCAGGATATCGTATCTGACAGGGGCCCTCAATTTGTCTCTCGGTTCTGGAGGGGCTTTTGTGCTGAGATGGGGGTATCCTTGTCGCTTTCTTCCTCCTATCACCCGCAATCTAATGGTGCGGCCGAACGTGCTAATCAGTCTGTGGAATTGTATTTGCGCTGCTTCACTAATGCGCACCAGGATGACTGGTCTCGCCTTCTTCCGTGGGCTGAATTTGCCAGGAATACGGTGACTCATTCGTCTACTGGCTTAAGTCCTTTTGAGGTTGCCTATGGGTTTCGTCCTTCTGTCCTTCCCGGTGCGTTCTCCGACGAGGGAATGCCCGCCTTGGACCAGCACCTCGCCTCTTTGCGGAAGACATGGGATCAAGTCCATGTTGCGCTGTCTCGTTCAGCGGCTGCTCAGAAAAAGTTTGCTGATCGCCGTAGGGTTGCGGCCCCTTCCTATGTTCCGGGTGATAGGGTATGGTTGTC
>OW240918.1:18907971-19161347 GCA_933207985.1 Pelobates cultripes
AACTCAACAATATCTCATTTTTAGGATATGAAGAAGTAACAATATTATTAATACTCTGAGGATGCATGATCTAAATGTTTTATTTCTTCCCGTGAGGATTTCTCCAATTTGTTTACATGCAATGTATGTTTAATTGCTGTTGCCTTTTATTTGTCCAATTACTCCTTATATCTGATGCTTTCAGTGAGCTTTAATTTGCTTGCTGAACTGTGTCTATAATCAATGTAGTTATTCCCTATTCTCTTTACATTCCCTTTAATTTTCCTTGCCATGCCAATTTATAAGCCCTCCCATTGAAGAGAGCATTCATTTGCTGTAACATATCATCTAACAGATTATATCTTTGGTGCACCTACATGTTTTTATTTTGACAGTTGATCTTATAAAAATGGGCTGCAAATGTACTTAATTCTGAGCAAGAGCGTGTGACAGCAGTGGTAAAGTATTTTCATGCCAGAACACACATTAAATAATAATTTAGATAAAATCTTCCATTGCAAACAAGGAAAAAATCAAATGTTCAAAAGTCCTGCAAGAGATCCTGATAAAACCACATAAAATTTAAATTATTTAAAATAATATAGTAGATGCCCCTTTTTAGGTATTCAAAAGACATTCATATGTAATGTAAATGTCTTAGAATAGGGCTACTTTACAATTTAAAATAGTGCAACAGCTTCTAACCGGTTTATTGTGGCCCATAGGGTTACACGTAAGTCTTAATTTTAGTTTATCTTTTGTTAAGTTCTTGTGGACTTCAATATATCAGTTAGACTTCTAGACCCAAGAAAAGTCGCATCAGGTGTGTCTTAAGCACACCTGATACAACTATTTAAGGGCTTCATTAGTTGCACCAGGTGTGCTTGATCTAGAGAACCTGAAATACCTGAACTGGCTAGGGGTTTCTTGAGTGCCACTTTTGACTTCATGTTAGAAATATGGCTACGTCAAAAGAGTGGTCTACAAAGTTAAGCAAAGAGTTCATCTCCCTTTACAAACAAGGAACAGGATACAAAAAGATAGCAAAGGCACTGAATGTTCCTAGAGACACTGTTGGAAGCATAGTTTGCAAGTTTAAAGTTGATGGAACAATGGTTACACTACTTGGACGGGGCAGAATTGGAAGCTATCAATGGCTGCAACCAGATTTCTGAGAAGGCAGGCTCAAGTGACTACAAAAGACCTGCAGCAAAACTTGGTGGCAACGGGCACTGAAGTTTTGGTGAGCACAGCGAGGCACGTATTAAATACAGAAGATATCCATTTCAGAACTCCAAGACATACACCACTACACAAGAAAAGAAATCTCAAATATGCTCAAAATCCTATAAATATGATTGTGGAGCAATAAAACAAAACTGGAACTTGTTGGCCCAATACATCAGTTATATGTCTGGAGGAAGAAGAATGAAGCATATGCTGAAAAGAACACTCTGTCTACAGTTGGTTGTGACTCGGTGGTGCTCTGGGGCTGCTATGCATGCTCTGGCAGTGTGTGGAAGGCAAGATAGATTAATTGAAGTATCAGGAAATCTCAGGAAAAAATGTCATGCCATTTGTAAAGATGCTGAAGCTTGGGCATCATTGGACCTTCTAACAAGACAAGTACTAAAGATGCTTGCCAGGAACTGGTTGAATAATTTTGAGACTGGAGAAGTCATTATCAGTCACATAATTAAATAATTTTGAGACTGGAGAAGTCATTATAAGTTGCATTTTCATTTGGGTTTTGGGAAACTGCTTGTAGCACTCATTGTGTTGAGCTATTTTAATTGCTTTTGTTTGATTTGTTAATTGCAAACAGCTGATAGTCTGTAATTTTTTAAAATAAAACTTATTTTTAATGGGGGTTGAATATTTTGATTACAACTGTATATGTATCATAAATACATGCTTCCTATATATTCTTTATATTTTGTATTATTAGAAACATCTTTATCAAATTTCCAGATTGTTATTCATCATGTTCAATGGTTTAAACTGGTTCTTAAGAATTCAATTGTTTATTTTTATCCACTCTGTTTATAGATTTTTAACCATAAATCTGTTGCTTATTCATTCTTTTTGTGGAGTGAATAGGAGATGTTAAGTAATTCGACTTTTACTGAGGCCCAATGGAAAAAAATGTGTGACCTTACAAATCACTGTTTGATCTCAGGGAAAACTCAGGAATCCACACAATACTATCCCTGGAGACCGCATGCCACCAGGTCCTGTACTCAATAGATGCTACTCTGTATAACCATTGTTGGTACTGATCTATGGAGCTTGGCACCTTTTTTTTTAGCTCTAATAGAACTACCCAATTATATGCACATTCTGGGAAATTTTAAAGCAGTTTTTTTGACAACCCTCCACCTTTGGCACCAGCTCCCGTGCTTCTCCACCGTACGACTCCCACATACCTATACAACAACTTGCTTATGGATTGGATTCTGAATGTTTCAAACCCCATTTCTGGAGATAAAAATTAGCATCTACTGAGTCTGTAGTTTACCATAATGGAAGAGCTTCACTCTATTGAGTAGCTGAACTTTAGTGCATCAGACAGGATGCTGCAATACACAGCAAACTGGGCTCAATGGCTCCTAAGTACGTCCACTGATGGTTTCCATCTTACAATGCATTGATTTCACTTTCTGTGAAGAGGGAAAGGACCCACCTCAGTAATTTTTCTCTTGGTTATGATAGGCTAGAACATATAATGTCATCCCTTTGGATATCTTTTTCCATCTTCTTTCCATCTCCTCCCTTTTCTGTTCACCCTTCTCCCTTCAAGTTTGGTTCTAGTTTATTTGCATGAGCGTGGACTCCAAGTACTCTACATCATGATTTTTTTTCTTTGTACTAAGTTTCACACAATATCATGCCAATTTGCTTCATTAGTAGACTCTCGTGTCTCGCCCAGACTCCTCTGTTTATTGAATGTGGTCCTTGTAACTCCAGTAATATTTTCTGTTATATCTTATCTTTCCATTTCTAGTTTTATATTACTTGGACATTGTCATAATTTAAATAACTACATACTCACAAGAAAAATATGTAAATGATAGTCAAGAACTCTGTATTGTTTTATTCTATAATGTAAATGCTTCTTTTACTCGGTCATAGGAAGTTATCATTATATTAACATTTTGCACTGCAATACCTATATCCAGCTCTTATTCTGTCTGCATGGAAAGTTTAAGTGCCATAGTGTAGTCTACTATTCTTATTAGTAGTGTAAAAATATTAACATTTTAATTATAATATGAGTAGATATATGATGTATTATTATTAGATATCACCACAAAAGTTAATGCATTAAGCACTGCATCAAGAATCACATGAAGCACTTCAAATGCAGTTCCCAATCGTATTTAAATATCCCATTTTGTAATATGAAGCATTTAAAATGTTTGCAAGCTATTCATGTATTTCAATAGTTTCAAACTGTTTAGTTGTTATCTTTCAAATATAATATAAAGATAGAGTATCTGAGGGCTGATCAAACTGATGGAATTCAAGAATTAGTGAAAGCATTCGGTCTGCAAGATTTATAAACGACCTTGAATGAGGTCATAGTGAAGATGTAAAGATGTACTCTTAAATAAGGTTGGAATAAGTGACAAATCAATATACATATGCTTGCAAATACATTTTTATATTCATTTTCTTTGTTCAAAGAATTCACTAAAATACATCACATATTTCATATATGTATTTTCTATATTGTTATGCAATAGCCCATTGAAGTTGACAGGCCAAAAATATAAACAAGAACTTTGCCAGATAAATGTTAACAACTAAAAAGAGTGCTTGATGTACTTTCAAAAATATAAAAGATAAGTCAACGCAATAAATAACTGTTTTTTGATTGTACTGTATCAAATTGTTTCTTAATATTGTGGTCCCTGAGGAAGTCCCTATTTTGTTAAAGGGACGAAACGCGTAGGACCTTATTTATATTTATTTTATTCTTTTTTAAACTTATTTTAATATTGAATTAAAGCCAATTTTTCAAACTTCACCCGGAGTCCTGTGTTGGAGTGAAAATATCCAGGGGATTTCCCTAGCCCCCCCTACTATCGGGGAAGGCACCTTACAAGCTTCAATTTGTCCAAAATCCAGTGAGTGCATTTCAATTTGCACAATGTCTATACTGTAAACTGTATTACACTATATTTTCTCTATTTACTTTTGTAGAGATTATCAGCCGGTTCCCTCGTTGTTTTTTCTACATTTTGCTGTCAAGTTGATCGCTAGCTGGGAAGCGATCTGAGGGAGGCTGTATTCATCTTCGTTTGATAAGTATCTTTTGCATATATATTAAGGTGTATAAGGTACAATATTGTTGGTTGTTTTTTAATAAATATAACACAATACAATGTACAGTCATGGATACACAATTGATTCAGTATGTTTTTAAGAATTACATATGATGAAGAAATTAATCAAGTATCAAATTGATGTTTTCTTGATAATTCTTTCATTGAGAATAAGAAAAGAATACTATGTTGTATAAAGACTCAGGTTAAACATTGAGTTTTCAATCCTTTGCATTTCTTTATGTTTTATATATTACACATGTATATTTGATGTTTTGTTCCACAGTAAAGCACAGTAAGTTTTGTGCTTCACACCAAAAATGAACTTTGATGAAAGATGAACTATTCTATTTAAATATATTTAAATAGAATAAAAGTATTGTTTTTGGTTTTATTAGAATTAAACTTTCAGATTAGATGAAATTGTCTTTCCACAAATCAGGAGACAGTATTCCTAATAGTAATATTATTTTCCCCTAAAGTACACACTTATTCTTATATACTTTCTTTCTTTCTATATATATATATATATATATATATATATATATATATATATATATATATATAAAAATTTATTTATATCTTCATATATATATATATATATATATATATAAAGAGCATATATAAGAATAAGGCCTTATCACCATAGTTTTTGAAACTACTGCACTATTTTAAAAATTTGAATAGACAGTTATTAACTCAAACTAATACAATAATAATGGAGTACATGTTATGAGTTCTCTCCCATACCTTCTAATTAGCTCACTTAATTTCCAGCACTTTCCTGGTACCCCATCATTTCTCACTTCTATGTCTCTCAATCATTCAGCCTCTTCTCCTTCAATCCTTCAATGTCCCTCTGCAGTCTGTCCAATTCTTTCCTAGCACCAAACAGACCCAATTCCTGGGAACAATGACTTCTATAATTAGGTATCATGGTTAGTAATCCTCCCATTGTATCAATGTTGGGAATATTGTGTGATTTGACATGCAGGGCAACAGTGCCAATGTCATCTATGGAGGTAGAGTGATATGACAAAGGCTCATGTAGGAGCTGAAACGTTGTTTCCACTTCTGTTTTCCAAATAAAGACTACCTTTTAGAAGAAACCATCAGGTGTGCCTGGACCTTTGTATCTACTTTCATTGATTGGGAACTTGTGAACTTGCCTTCCCCTTCTGGAGCACCCTAGTGTACGCATTACCCTCTCTTTTTGCAAGAAGCTAAATGTCTGAGAGCAGACTTTTCTTAAAGAGGACTGTTTTTTGTACTTGGGGACAGCCTGTGATCTTGTCTAGACATACATGCTCCATGCAGCTCGGAGTTCATTTATCCTGGCGCCTCTACCTGAATCCACCACTCATATTGCTTAGGATGTATAGGGAGTCTGAACTTGTTGTGTTTGTCCTTGAGGAACTTGTTTTTATTCAGTTCTAAATCTTTCCTTCTTAACACGTGCAATTTGGCATCATTCTTTGATATTATTTTTAAACTTAAAAAGTGATTGTAATACATTTTAGTTAAAAGTCCATTAAAACTCTTTCCAAAGTTATTTATAACATTCTTTTGTTTGGCAAACATATTTTATATGCCGTACAAATACGACTTAGACTTGCTGCTTAATTACGAACTACAAATCCAGTTTCCTTAATCCAAACGTATGGGCTATCTATCAAGTGAAGTAGACACAAAAAGTAAAAGTCAGATCATTTCCAAGCAAGCTGGCTTGTATTTCTCTAAGCATTGTATCTCAGCATGTTTTACTTCATTGGCACTATGTTGCTTTGTAACTTTTATAAACTAAAGATCAGGCATATCCAATCTAGAACAAACAATGCTAAACAACTTATTCTTATGGGGAATATGCTTACATGGGGTTTTTATCTTACGTTTGTAGCATACCAAGAAGGAATTTTGTGAGGAACATTAGTCTAGCTTTGTCTACAAATGCTTTACTTCCCTTAGATGGTAAGAAACTCCCATCTGAAAAAACAATATAGCAAACCCCAGAAGTATGTTCTAGCCTCTATGGGCCTTGTTAGTGAGCTGCAAATGGTATCCTTCTTGACACAGTGAACAAATGGGATACATCTGGATTAATGAAACAATTCAACTTTAAAATAGAAAAGCAAAACAAATTATTTTGAGATATGCACCTTCCTTTTTCATTTTCCAATAAAACTATATACAGTTTGTATTGTTTACTGGTTCATGCAGTAAGTAATAATCCTGTATTCGAATTAATATTTTTGATATTTGATGTCAGGAAAAGAATAGATTTGCAAATATACAGCTGTAAATAAAAAATTATATATATATATATATATATATATATATATATATATATATATATATATATGTATATAAAATCCAAGCTATTTATTAATAATTATCACATTTACAAAAAAAAACAACATTTAAAAATATAGGTAATAGGGAAGGGAATATAAAGGAGAGCAGGAAGGAGTGGTGGTGCGTATATAGCCACCAATTAAGAAAGATATGACATTGGTATTGGTCAGGGAGGAGATGTGACTGAAGTGGGATTGTGACAATGATGGTATTCACATCCCTGCTAATGTATGTGAATTGGAAAGGAAGTGTGCCATGCCATAAAGTATTCCCATTGGATCGACATGCTGAACATCTAAATCTTTACCATCAGGAGTACCAGTACAAAATTACTTGGTTTTCAAAGTCAGTTCCAACTGAATTGTATGGTCATCAGGACCTGTTTCAAAATATATGACTTTGCAGCTGATCCTCTTTTAGTGAATATCAAATAATTAGATTTTGGCAATAACATCTAATAATAAATAAGTTGGCATTCCATTAATGCCAAGATTTATCTAGCAGATAACAGTCTGTTTTATGAATAAACTGTAGAGTAGATTCCTTTAAAGTGATCTTCTTCTCTTATGAACTGCTCAGCTAGAACCCATCTTGACCTAATTTTTGCAATGATCACTCAGCATTGATTTATTATACCCCCTTTTACCAGATTATACAAGAAAGGACAGGACATAAAATAGTGATCTCTACAAAAATCAATAACTAAATTGCAAGGAAGGAAGGAAGAAACAATGCACAAGGTAGTTTTTTGCAGAGGCAAACAACTTTCATACCTAATATCTGAAAAATATCAAAGGTGATGGGGCCATATTAAGACATTCTGAGACAGTCTCTTTAGGATCAGACATATAACACTGAAACTTTGCAGGCTCTACATATACTCCTCATATAATTAAACAAGATTTTACCTAAAATTATGTTTCCAATCTCAGGCAGCAATCTGTTTAATGAGTGGAAATGCATTTTTGCTAGGAACACAGAATTGCTTTTGAGTTTCTATGTTTCACCTTTGTGGTTTAAACAAATACATCTGAAGAAATAGGCTCTGCGTGTATTAAATAGTTGCTATGCATGCAACCAGACAATCACAAAGCTTTCACAATAAGATGGCAGGATATGGCGAATTTGCAATATGTGATGTAATTTAAAAGCAAAATTGAAAAGTGTACAGGGAAATATTAAATTTGTATTGTAAAAGTAGTTTTGTAGCTTTTATTCCAGCGAGTTTATACCATCCTTTTCTCAGTAAAGTCTACCTGAGACAGGTAAACACATTTTTATCATTACTAACAGCTTCTATTTCTTTTGCTTACATAACACATGGTCTATTAAAGAACTTTTGCTTGTTCAGATGTTTGTGTGACAGACAGAAACTCTAATCCTTTTGTGCTTCTAACTGCCTTTGCAGTTGTGCATCGGTAATTGCACAGTGCTTGCCCTTGCCTCCTAATAACAGTTTTTCTTCTTATAAAAGAAAATGCTGAAAAGCCAATTCTTATTGATATACCTTTATCGCACATCACACAGTATTGTACATAATAACTTGTTCATGGTTTTTACGTCTGCTTCAAGCTAACCATTAAAGGAGGAATGTATGTGAAAATGCAACATTTGTGTAGCCAAACATCATGCCTAGTTTTATTTTAGCATATACTGTCTGTGTAGTTTGTTTAATGATTTCTTAAAGGATCTCTATAGGGTCAGGAACACAAACATGTATTCCTGACCCTATTGTGTTTAAACCACCATCTAGCCCCCCTGGGCCCCTCATGCCTCCATAAATATAGTAAAAATCTTACTGTATTCAAGCCTGAAGCTGTAACTCTGCACGCTGTTTGCCTCAAAAAAATAAGCTATCTGCTGACATCATCAGAAGTGGTAGTCTGATTCAATTACAATGCTTCCCCATAGGATTGGCTGAGACTGACAAAGAGCCAGATCAGGGGCAGAGCCAGCATGATTCAAACACAGCCCTGGCCAATCAGCATCTTCTCATAGAGATGAATTGAATCAATGAATCTCTATGAGGAAAGTTTAGTGTCTGCATGCATGTTTGGATACATTTTAGGCAGCCATGACCCAGGAAGGATCTCTAACAGCCATCTGAGGAATGGCAAGTGAAGTTATCACTAGGCTGTAATGTAAACACTGCATTTTCTCTGAAAAGATAGTGTTTACAGCAAAAAGCCTGAAGGTAATGATTCTACTCACCAGAACAAATTCAATAAACTGTAGTTGTTCTGGTGACAATAGTGTCCCTTTAAATACATGCTCACGGATAATTCTCTCTTTGTGATGTTTTTGTAAATCAGTTTTAGTATTCTTTTCAAATAGTAGCATGGATTCGGGGGCTTGTTCTTAAACAAAATGCAAGATCAAGGTCAGCATAAAGGTCAACCTAGGGATCATCATGGTTAATATAAATATTGGGTACTTTATGTTAAAATAGTATCAAACAATGTCAGATATGAGTTCTGAGTTTTCACTGGTTCCAAATACTCCAGGCAAAGTCAAGAGACACTGGAAGATTATTATAATAATAAGTAATTGTTTGGGAGGCTCACTCTTGAAACATGAAAAAATATCAATTTAAATTAAACAATTTAAATTCATTATACTTATTTTCTTATAAAGTTAAAAAGTTGCAACTTCTGTTTCCATTCTCTGAACATATGAATATTTTTATGTTTAGGTAAAAAAAAGTATCCTACTGGACAAACTGCTAACCCTGGCTTTTAAATGGATTTATTGCTTTGTCAATGATTGAAACCTTGAAGCGTGAAAAAGGTAACAGATATAGAGGAATTTTAAATGTGGTATTTACACAGTTTATACATGAAAAGAAAATTAGGCTTTCAAGATATAGGTTAGAGGTATACATCCTTTTAGTGGTGCTGAGCCAAAGTAAAACCTTTGAAGGACCTTGTGATTCTAGCCCTCTTTTTTTATGTAACATTTATGTATGTTGAGGAATTCGGCTTGCGTTATGCATGGGTGTGAAGAATGTTTTGAGAGGTTGTATTTGTGTGCATGTGTGTGGGCTCTATGTATTATGTGTGTTTATTACATCTGTGTGATGGTGGGATCTCTATGGCATTATGTGAGTGTATGTATGGGCTGCATGTATTGATATTTATGGTATTGTGTATTTGAAGGGGTTGGCTTGTAGGGTTTTGTGTGTAAATGTCGGCTGTTTTTTGGTATTGGGTGCACGTGTGTAGAGTGAGCTGTTTTTGGAGCTGTGTGGAGGTTGTTTTTTAGTGTTAGTTGTATATTTTGCCATTTGTGTTATGTATGAGTTTGCCTTATTAGTGGTATTTATGTGTCTGTGGTGGTCTGTGGCATTATGTATGAGGACTGTTTGTGGAATGTGTGTTTGTCTGTGTGTGTGTGTGTGTGTGTGTGTGTATGTGTATGTGGACTACCTGATGAGTAAAGCATGTATTGTGTGTGCTGTGTCTGATAGTGTGTCCATGTGAGTTGCTTGCAATATTTGTAATATTTGTATGTAGTGAGAATTGTCTGTGGTGTTGCATATGTATGTGGGTGGTTTGTGGTACTATGTATGTGTGTCAACTGACTGAGGTTTTGTATGTTTGCTGCCTGTGATGTTATGTGTATATATTATGTAAGTTGTTTATACTATATTTGTGTGTGGTGCAGTCTATCTGGGGTATTATGTGTGTATGTGGCCTGCTTGTTGTGTTATGTATAATTGTAGGCTGTCTAAATATTTGCATGTGGTGTGTGTCTGTGTGTGTACGTGTGTGTGTTTGTGTAGGGGGGATGCTTATAGTATTTGATTGTGTGGTGTTGGGTATAAGTGATATTTGTCTTATTGTGTTTGTATGTGGGCTGTCTGTGATGATAAATGTGGGCATGTGGGATGCTTGTAGTATTGGGTGTGTGGTAGTGTCTGTCTATGGTGCTTTATTTGTGTGTGTCGGGGACTGTGTATGGTGTTGTGTGGGGATGTCTATAGTGTTATATGCATGTTGTGTATGTGGGTGTTTGTAGGGGTGTTGGAGGGCTCTTTACTAAAAACATCCCCCCCACCTATTTCCTATATGTGGCCAGGGAGGATGGCATGAATCCTCATTAACCCCTGGTGATTTGGGCACTTTCATGGGTGCAGACCCCTTCATTTCAATCAACAGCTAAGCCATGGTAACCTGCAGTAATGTTCTAACTTGCTGAGAAGAGCTGAATCACAAGGGAGAGTGACCTGTTATATTATTACTCTCTAGGTAAAAACCAAAGGCTCCTTTGCAATCTTGGTACTCTGGGTTGACTGGAGAGATCTTCTGATCTCCCATTATAGTCCACATATAGCCTAATATGCCATGCAAAGGCACCCTGTGTGCCATGCATAGCATGCATACCATAGATTGTCTACCAAGATTTAAGACCTAGATATTGTTGATGTGGTGCCAAGCCAAATTAAAGGGCTCACTTCTAATTATAAGGATATTAGTGAAAAATCGGCTGATGGACAATATAATTGTTTCTTAATTGTTGGCTTAACAATGTGTTCCTGGAACTCATGCTTTAATAGGCATTGCAGCTTTACATGTAATACAGCTATTTTACCCTAAATTGCTTTGGTTACTCACCAGGTCACCATGTCATCTTTGAATCATGCACTTTTAATAACATCTCCACAAAACACATGGAAATAAAAAAGAATACAAATTTGAGCTTAAACAGAAACAAGCCGTGTACAATGAGGCCACTGAAATGTATATATCAAAAAGTGGATATGGATAGAAACAAAACATGCATTTTTGTATGAAGTCAATAATGTATTTTATTTTTTTTGCCCCAAAAAACTATTTTCACCTCACTCGCTTAACTAGAATTCTGGAAACCACATACTGCGAGCAGACTACTGTATTACAAATCTGCGAAAGTCATCTTCTCATATCTGTCTACTTGCTCTTCAGACACTTGCAGAAAAAAATGTCAGAGTGCTACTTTTAACAGGAGAAGACTACGGCCACTTTAATTAAATCAGTGCCCTTTCCCTTTAATATCCTCCCAAAATGCAGCGTAGACTCAAATCATAAATTGGTGTGACATTTATAACACGGTTTTGAGAGTTTGAGATATGTGTTGCATAGAAAAGAATACCTCTTATCTTGATTTATATAATCTCAAATAATCCTTTCTATTTTGAGTTATTTTCTGTCTCCAGTAGCTTTTCATTTACTTTTTATGGACAACGACTTGACATTTGTAGTAATATAAGAATCATGGCATTGAATCCATGTAACAAATCAAAGATGGATAGATAATAGAATATAGATAGATAGATAGATAGATAGATAGATAGATAGATAGATATTCATTATAATATACCTTCTCCAGCGTTTTCACTATACATTTTAATTTATTTTCATCATGGAAACAGAATTAAAGGTTAACTCCAAGCAAAAAAACCTGTGTTACTTGGTTTTTGCTCTAAATTACACCTTCCTGTGCACTCCCCACCCTCAAAGAATGAAAGAAAAAGAAAACAGCTGACACATGCCTCAATTCCAGCAGCAAGGTTAAGTTCTCCCAGTAGCCCGATTCTTATAACATTATGAAATATTGTCACCCTTGAGGGCTTTAAATGTTTTGTTTTTTTTTGTTTGTTTTTATAATAATAATGCATAACATGCAAATATATAACTTGACATACATTTCTGAACTTGTCTTGTTAATGGTTCCTAACCCTTTCAATGAGCGTCTGTTACAATTACATAATGGTTTATGCAATGGCAGTGTTATGATAGCTTTTTAAGTGTATAAGTCAAAATTATGAAAGTAATTAATATTCACCTTTTAAACATAATTCCTCTTGATGGCAAAAGATGGTTAATTAAACTATATTAAACACCTTATTATACGCTACGTCTGAGTTAACATGTTATTTGAAAGACTGTGTTAATCCTTGTTTAACCGCAATACAATTATATATATCTGTACTTAATCAGATCTTTTTATTTGACATGCAATGAAAAAAGTAAAGACCGAATTCAAGAGTAAATAAAAGGCTAACCTTGTGCTTTCTTCCTTCATATGCAAATCCCTCTTGAAAAATGCTTAATACTTTGCACGTTCATGGTTTCCTTGTGAAATTCAAAGTGAAGAGATCATTTTCTGAAGGATAATCTCTATATCTAGTATATATTGTTATACTTCAATGACCATTTACACACAAACTACACTTACAATTTAAAATAATATGCAAACTGTTGATTTTATTTACCAAAGCAATTGAACGAGCCCATTGAAAGTCGTACATCGCATTAGAGCACTTCAAATCGAAGTGCACATTGAAATTTTGGATGGCATTTTGTATTACTGAAATAAGGTAATAAAAGTTTTTACAAGCTTTTTACAAGCAAATGTTACCATGAAAAATAGTGTCAATGGGCAAGACACCTAACGACATATGTCTGCCCACTACAAATCCTCATAGATTGTATTTGAATAATTGCAGAGTGCTGCCGAATATGTTGGCGCTATTTAAATGCCAGTAGTAATTGTGAGTATATGTTCTATATATTATTTATTCTATAATAAATGCAATTTATAATTGAATTTACTGTAAGAAACACATGGTATGTTAAGAAAAAAGCAAACAAACTGAACAAGAACACACTGTCCTAGCATGCATTCATTCTTTTAATAGAATTCTTTACAAGTACAATAGAAAGATCATGTAGATTTGGATAACTTAATAGTAAATGTCCCCTTTTTTGCTTGTTTAAGAAAACCATATGCACATGTACACATAAGTGACAGTGAATCTTTGTATCTCATGTTTTCAATGCTGTTTTGTACGGCAATATAACAATTAGCAACATTTTAGAACCTATGGTCTGGATTCTAATAGCATTACAAGGGTTTATTTTGCCAACTGGATCCGTTGACGTCTAAGGGAAAATTGCTATTCTGTAAGCATTTCTTTGTCTAATAAAATAATCCAGCCCTATATCCAAGACAAATGCTTGATGCAATCCATTACTCTCATTATTATAACAGCTGAATATGGAAAACAGTAATCTTAGTTTGACTTTTAAAAAGAAGACTTAGCCATCATTAACCAACCTTGAAAACCCTATTGGTGGTGATTCACTATTAAATATTGCTCCTGGATGGACAACGTGAAAAATAAATAAGGCAATGCTAACAGATCTTTGCATTGAATTTTAAGAATATGCATTATGTTATACTGTACGTTGTAAAATAGAATATCAATAGAATTGATATAGAATATTATTTTATCATGACATTTAGCAAACAATGCAATATAATCTGCTGAGGACAAATATAAGTCATAAAACACAACTTTATTAATTATCAGAGTTTTCAAAAACTGTTTATTTTTTCTATATTTTCATCAGTGATTCTGTGAAATAATTATTTGTAAAATTTCCAATTTATAGAACATTTTACAAAAAATTCTATTTTTTTCTTAGTGGGTAAGGGGTTACCGCGGGGGTTGGGATAATGCCACTATCAGTCACTTAATGTTTTCCTGTTTAAGTACATACATGTGATATAAGAAATCAGGGTTCGAGGCAATAAATAGAATGATAATAATTGTAGTATATTAGGACTAAAATCAAGTAAGTTATGGATATTTTTGCCAACTGTGTTATTTTAACCTTCATTTTCTGGGTTTTCATCTTTTTAGTAAATAATTTACATTGTTTTCTTTAAGGGATACTCTTAGCACCAAAACAACTATCTTAATAAATACGTGTAGGTGTATAGATCCCTGCAGTCCCACTGCTCGATTCTCTGCCATCTAAGAGTTAAATCACTTTTGTTTATGTTTATGCAGTCAATTTTCAATAAGCATTTTTTATCTAGTGCTTTGCTAATTGAAGTTTAATCACACACAGGATGTTTCCACAGATTCAAGGAGGCTATTAACAAATCAGTAGAAATTCTAAATTAAACAGACTGTGCAAAAAATCAATTGTAATTATTACATCTCTCTTTACAGGAAATGTGTAGGGGGGCTGTGTAGGTCACATGCAGGGAAGTGTGACTATGGCTGCATAAACAAAGTGATTTAACAGCAGAGAATTGAGCAGTTAAACTACAGGGGCGCAATATATACACCAAAACTCCTTCATTAAGCCAAGGTTGTGTCGACACTTATAGCGTCCCTTTAACTGGAAAATATATAACCTTTTAGTTTTAAAACTTCATTCTAAAATATGCTAATCCAAAAAATAAATAAGTTTGGTATAGCTGATGTTTTTGTTACATTCTCAAAGAATCTACCATAATGTTAAGTTCAGACAACCGAATGGCTGAGAAGAATGATTATGTCATATCTATTATGAGAACAAATGATGAACAGCAATCATCAAATGTTTTAAAAAATATGTAGAAACTTTTTTGATACAGGTCAGAACTTTCAACCTTGTCTGTTCTGTCCCTGATAATTATTTTCATAGAATTGCACGTGAATTCTTCCCACATTGCTCTCAGAAGTCCAAGTAGACAATTCCTTTTCACAAACCAGTAAAGCTCTTCCAAGGCTGTTAGTGTCCTTCAAAATCACAAAATATATTTTTATATTCATTATCATCCTCACATTTTTAATAACCTGCTGCTGGATTCCAAGGGTAAATATTTGATTTTGAGAGTTCCATTTATCAAAGGTGATTTATGGAATAGTGACTTTGTTTTAAGAATTGCAAAAACAGATGATTGCATAGTAAAGTTACATCCAGGTTAATCAATTTGTCATTCAAAGAATATTTGTCAAATATAATTTCTGTTGATAATATAGTCAAAACATTTTTTTAATCTAGTATATGCTTCCACAAAGATAATTCTGAAACCAATGTTAGCACATATTTTTTTTTACTGCGTTAATATATATGGTTGCTTGTAGTGCTTTTTTAGAAATATGCTTCTGTAAGCAAACCTGGATAGTTCTTTGATAGTCTAATGTATCTATATATTGTGGATGGTTGACATAACTGTGCATATAGATGTACAATAAAATGCTGCATACACAATATATTGAAATTTTGTAAAATCCACAATTAAACACTGTGATTAAGCCACACTGTGAGCAAGTTATTATAAGTATTATTTTTTATTATATTATAACAATATTATGCAATTGGACACTGTTTAATAGACTTGTGCATTTCATGATTTTTTTCATCTGTGAGTCACTTAAATTCTCTGACTCAAATTTCCATATAATCAAAAGATGACACAACTGAAATGGAGAATGGCAACCAGCAATCTTGTCTGATTTGTGATTCTGAGTTCTGCCCATAGCACCAAACAAGAGAAATGTGATGAGAAAAGAGATGATTTATGGTTAGGTGGCAGCCACCAAGTGTTGATTTGATTCAAAATCGGGGGGCCCATCGGATCATGAACATGGGCCCAGTCAGGTGCAGTGGCCCTGTAATATCTCTGATGCCTGGAGGAAGTGACTGCCTGTCACTTCCTCACAGATACAAGGAAGGAGGTACATGGGAGAGAGACAGCAATCAAGAGGGAGAGGTTGGGTAGCAAGGACAGTGTAACCTCAGACCCACACTCCTGTTAGACGTAGCCAACACCAGGACTCTAAGGACCCTCCTGCACATAAAAAGTATGTTAAAAGAAAATTATGACATGTATATATGCATCTATCTACGTGTGTGTCAGTGTGTATATCTGTGTGTGTATATGTTTGTGTGTGAGTGTGTATGTGTCAGTGTGTGCATCTGTGTGTATGCTGCTTTGTGTGAGTGTGTATGTGTCAATGTGTATCTGTGTGTCAGTGTGTGTATGTATGTTCAGTTTGTTTTTTTGGTAATGCTATGTTAGACTTGATATTTCAGCTCTTTAGTGATCATGAAGAAAATGAAGAATAAGCCTACGCTACCTAGACAAAGTATAAACTCTTGGATTGAGGTAGGAATTTAGTAGAAATAAGCTTGAGATGTTATAAGTACTGTTATGTAAAAAAAAAAAAAACAATACATTTCTTTCTCTCTGCAAAGATCTTAGGTTTACTGATAAAATCAAAACAATTAAACATCTTGTGTATTCCATATCAATGTGAAAATATAAAAAGAAGCAAATCAGACAATAATAGACACAAATATAGCAATATAACTAGCAATTAATGTAAGCTTGCACTCACTGCTGGACTTCATAAATACAATATTTATTACATATTCATGAAATCTATATAACACAGTGCATACCTCATACCTTATAAATTAATGTCTGTACATTTTTGTGTGTACTTGTTTGTGTGTTAATAGATAAGAAATTAAGGTGGATCTTTAAACGTTCTTTCCAAGACATCACCATATGTCTGTCTAACCGTTATCTCACAAATGTGCGATTTCATAATGAAAAATCCAACTAAAACATATTTGTTCACACATATAAAATCTATAAAAACAGATACTCTTGCCTAATGTGAGTAAAAAATGATGTTACCTCAAGTGTCATAATATGTATGTAAAGAAATTTTCAAGACATATTTAAGAGTTACCCTTAAGTAAACTTTTCAAATATAATTACTGTTATTTTTCTCCTTGGTATTTTTTTTATCCATAATGTTCCATTTATTATTGTTCTGTAAATCTAGAGACCATTTCATTATTTGATATAATTATACCTCTGCCTGAAATATGAGAATATACTTTTTTTGTATAAATCAATTGATGGTTAAACGCAGTCTCAGCTGAGCTAACACTCCAGTAGTGAGAGAAAAAGTGCTCATATAGCTCTATAACAAAGGCTAATTTCCCTTTTTGAGTATTTGTAAGAAAGCTACATTAGGTAAAGCAACATCTACCCTATCTTAGTGCTGCATATTAAAAATAGAACATCTGGTACATTCTGCATATAATGTACAAAAAAACTACATTGACAACTAACAAAGAAATCCTCACCTATTAAATGATTTACCCTAGGATATAACTGGAATAATGTACTTCTGTTTTTGCATTTCACGTTCACCTATGACCCTTAACTATTTATAAACAAAGAGGGTGAGTGAAAAAGTCAGAAATGCATCGCATATAATTTTAACATAGTGTGGAAATTGATCTGATAATTACTGTATATGTTATCAGCCACTTGGATCACTGAAAATGGATTAATCACTTCATCTATAACTACCCAATAAAGGTTAATAATTTATCCTCAATTACCTGGTACTTAGGTTTAGAAATGCTAAAATTTATTTTGCAGTGCTAGCCACAAAAAAAAAATGTAATTATGTCCTCAACAAATGCATTTTTTTCCATTTCTGTAGCTTACAATAAAAAGTGCACTTAATTTTATTCAAATATATTCAACAATTTGCATACAAATAAAAGTTCCATTTAGATAATTTAACAAATACGTTCCCATAGTGTACATAATGAAAAGTTAACTTGGTTCAAGGAAGCATAAGTAACAACTAACACTTACACTTCAGTAGATTTGAAAGGTTCGGAGATGTGATCATTGCAATAGCATAAAACGGTAAACTGTGTATCATTCAGATGAAATATAAATCTAGAGATTGTTAAACATTATAGTGTGTGTTAGCTAAATTCTTAACGCATGTATCACAACAAATAATGGAAATATCAGCTCTATTAGACTTGTTGTGATTTTTATATCGTAGAAAGCAAAATATAAAGATTCAAAACAAAGAATAATAATTATCTAGACCATCATTGTTATTCACTATAGAGAATTACCAGGAACTTGAAAGGGAATTTCAATTTTAAAGTCAAAATAACCAAACAGCTATGGTTCCAGTTTGGCTATGTTGATCTTACATTTGAATCACCATTAGTACCAGTTTACTACAGTAGTTATGGTGCCAGCAGTGCCCTAGTAACATCCCAGTGTAATTGTGCAACCTGGTTTAAAATAGTATGATGACTTATTGGTTCCCTAAGAGTTTGTGCCGCTTCCATTCCTCTGTTGCAGGAGAAGCCAGATGTCTTCATTGAAACAGAATTGTGCTCATTGGCTGAGAGTGTTCAGCCAGTCTTTTTAGGCAATGGGTGTAGGCCTCTACTGCCCCACTTAGCTCTGTGAAGGTAACTGATCAGAAACAGGGGGTGCAGGCTTGGGTGCACAGTGAGACTTAGGTACATATTTAAACCACCTAAATGTGCACAAGGACACTCTGGGCACCATTACCACTACATCAGGATTTAGTGGTTATGGTGATTAAGGTGTTACTTTAAATGATTTGTGTGATAAAATACTCCCAATAATATTTAATAAACTGCAAATTGTTGGGAATTCAAATTTAAAATTCTCTTTCAAATCCTCAAATTCCACTTTGGTGAATAACCTTGAATGAAAGGCAAATTCTTGTTGAGGTTAAACACATTAAAAAAAGTGTGGATGAAAACCCCTTCCACCTGAAATAAGTGGATAGCTAATGCAATGTTAAACACAAATACACACACCATACTTGCTTTTGACACAGATATCTCACTTTAACAGTGCTCTCACTACTGCAAGGGATTCTGGGTAGACACATGCAAATGAGCTAAAAAATAACCATGTTTTTGCCTCATAATTCCACTTTATACATGGATTCCTTGGAGTTTGTGTCTACTGCACAACAGCTTTGAAACACAACTCAGGAAGAGGTGCAATGCCAGTTAACCCTTGCACCTCTTCCTGAGTTGTGTTTCAAAGCTGTTGTATGCAGCAGACATATAATCCAAGGAATCCATGTATAAAGTGGAATTATGAAAAAAAAATGTGGTTCTTTGTTGAGCTCATTTGCATATGCCTACCCAGAACCCCTTATATCTACCCAGATATCTGTGTCAAAAGCAAGTCTGGTGTGTGTATTTGTGGTTATCATTGCATTAGCTATCCACTTATTTCAGGTGGAAGGGGTTTTCATCCACACTTTTTTCCCACCACAACTTAATTGGTATATATCACATCTACTGTATGTGAAAAAAAAATGCATTTTTGCTTTTAAATTGACATTTCAGAACCTCTGTGAAATATTGCAAGATTAAGAACATTGTATAGTGTCTAAAGCTTTTAATTTCCCAAATATTTTTTTATAAAGAATAAACAAATAAGTGAAAGAGGGATTTAAAAAGTGAGTGCGTATGTGAAATTTAATAAGTTGTGTGTGTTTGTGTCTCTGTGTCTGTGAGTGTATATATATGACAATATAGATGTATTTATTTTTTCTAAATTGCTTAACATTCACTACACAGCACAGTTAATTTAAAACAGTAAATGCTGTATATTAAAAGGTTTGACTAAAACAAAACAGCTGAAAATTCATGAAGGGCAGTCATCAATCACCTGTACGATGTGTCACAAAGTTACACTGTTGCAGAATAAAGGGCACAATGGATTTGTTTACTGGTGTTTTATAATCTGAACTTGCCAGAAGATCAATATAGCATGGCCAAACATAGTAAATGATGTGAACTTGGCAATAAGGACAAATGTGGAACTGCACTATATACTTAGGTCATTTATAGATCCACATTTAAAACTTTGTAACAAAAATTGCTAAGTAAACTGCACAATGAATATTTACATGAAAGGTCAGATTACACGAGATTCAGACTATACGAACAAGCTAATATCATAACAAAACTAGCGTAATATTTATTGTCGTATGCATGATATGAGGTTGAATGAACAAATACAACACTGGTTGTGGAGATACGTTTGATTTCATTTGCTATCTTGTAAGTGCAATATTGTGCAATAAATTTGTAATTTTTAATACCATCTGCACTATATTCTTTCTTTTTGTCTACTATCCTGAGCATCAACAAGATCCCTCTGAAGACAATTTATCTACACTTTCTGATCCTTTTTGAAAGGGAGACATGCTTGACTATACATCTATCTAGTGAGTTCTCGACCACCCCCACCCTGATATTTAATACTGAACATACTGCACCATATATATTTCTATTTATTTTGCAAAGTTTTTTAATGATTATTTAGCAGGTAGTATATTACCTTTATTAATCACCTATTTGGTGTTTTTTATATTTATTCTAGTCCTTTTTGGTTTCTTCTTTTGGTTATAACCACTACAACTACTGCACCGGTTATTGAGCCAGAAGTGCTCTTGCTCCCCACCAATTGTAAGTAGTCAAACCGTTTTATAATGGTTTGACTTCTCATCGAGCTAATTGAAGGTCCTGTTTAGAAGGACCTCATCTCCCGCTGACTCTAGATAAGAAGTTAAAACCATTCTATCATACTAAAATTAGTGGAATGTTTACAATGGGGAAGGAGGGGAGTGCAGGGAGCTGTAGTAGTGCTTAGAGTGCTGTTTTAATATTGTTTAAGATATACAATGCCATTTTTTTTGATTGTACAATTTTTTTTAATTGTAATTCTGATGTAATTCTGATGAAGTCGGTATTTTATGAATGGAAATGTACACCACTTTACATATGTCAAATCTGAAAGAAACCAGTAGAATCTGACATCAACCCTCTCCTGATGCAAACAAAAGGATGATTTCAGGTCCTTAGAATTATTTGGTAACCATGGAAAGATAGGAGGAACACCTACTGCATTCCTTTACCCAGAGCTTACTACATCTGGCTGGGGTAAGAGCACCATGACTACTGGTATATCAGAACCATTTACATTTATTTAGGCTTTTAGTTTCCGTTATACCAGTAGACTAGGGATGTTTTTAACCTGTTGGACCAGATCCCATAACCCTAACAAAAAGTTGAATTAGATGGAACATCGGTAAAAAACAAATGTGTTCTTTTCAGTCAGAGGCTTTTCAGAAAAGTGTGTTATACGACGCTGGACTTCCTCACACTATGTGTATATCGCTGTCCTATGGGAAGGTCTAATGCATGTGTGCGACCATTGCTGCGTATGCGCATTAGGTCTCCCCCGCTGGCTGACTTCGGCGGGGGAGGAGAGTAGGCGGAGCCTGACCCAGCACCGAGGGACATCGGCGCTGGACTCCGGTAAGTCACTGAAGGGGTTTTAACCCCTTCAGCAACTTGGGATGGGGGGTGGGAGGGAGAGGGGCACTGTAGGGTCCTGCAGTGCCAGGAAAACAAATATGTTTTCCTGGCACTGGAGAATCCCTTTAATATCAAGAGAATTTAGAAAATAAAATAACTGTATGTATATATATATATATTTGTGTTCGGGGCAAATAGCCGTATATGGAGTAAGGTTCCAGCATAAGTGTAGGATAGTATAAAGGGAGCAAGTCGGTTGTGGTGTGCCAGGACCGATGATACGGTAGGCCTGTAAATAAAGAGGGCCCACCAAGGAGTAAGTAAGTAAAGTAAATGGAAAGAAAAGAGAAAGTGTTGAAATGAGGAGGGGGTGGGAGGGTCATTCTGATGCTGACCTCAAGCGATATGAGTGAGGTAAGGGGTGTCCCTTATATAGGGGAGTGAATTAATTTAAGCCCCTCCCACAAATACAGGCCAAACGGCCTTAAAACTTGTGTTCGGGGCAAATAGCCGTATATGGAGTAAGGTTCCAGCATAAGTGTAGGATAGTATAAAGGGAGCAAGTCGGTTGTGGTGTGCCGAGACCGACGATACGGTAGGCCTGTAAATAAAGAGGGCAAAAAGAATAATCAAAGATTTAATACAGTCAACAATATATACAAATTAACCAGACATTTCCTTAAATGCATTACGGTATTTAATTCCTTGAAGGATTTTGAAGGTAGGAATCTAGGACCGCAACTGGACACCATTTGTTGTGGGTAGGAAGTATGTTATCTCTACTGTTGGTGTGTGTTGACTTGTTTCGGAATGTGGTAGAGCCAACAGGTAATGATATATGTGTTTACATACGTGGGATCGTTGAAGACAATGATCTGTCTGAGTGGTGGTTATGGTAGTGGATTCTCTGGCCTGAGAAAGGCATAAAAGGCAGTGTGCATGGCTGGTAATGGCCGACTTGGTAGTATAATTGAATGGTTGTAGCTCTAATAGGTCCGAGAAGGATGCAAAAGTTGGATGGCTATTGGTAATCTCTGAGTGGAACGTGGGGGGATGGTATAGTATATTCTTGTCTGGTATGATAACATAATATTAAGATTTGTATTTTTTTAGGTGCGTACCTACGATTATTATTCTTGTGACACTCACAGATTTTTTTTTTACCATTACAAACTGCTGAATTGTTTACAGCCAGCTCTGTACAAAGCAGGATTTAGAATCACAGTTAATACTTAATTGATGCTTGTCTGTTTTTTGATGAAAAATAAAGCACTTTCCAGTGCATTTTAATGTTCAAACCTTTTGAGCTCTCCCTGTTTAAAGCTAGACATACAGCAAAGAGATGGGAATATTACAGACACACCGGTTTCTATAATGTGACTGCATTGTTTTCATCCTCTTCCAATACCACAGCTTCTACTTAATCCAAAAAGCTTTTGAGGCTTAGCCTTAGCAATAATGTACCACACTGTGAGAGCAATGTTATCTGCAAAAACTATATATAAAGATACATGTAATGATATGATCAGGCTAAATCACAAAACACTAACTCAGCCAAATGAGTTTGAAAGTGACAACATGCCGATGGCACTTTGATTCTTCTTTCATTGCTTGGGGATTTTGATTAACACAAAATGTATTTTTCTGTAAATAACAACATGAGCTCAGCTCTAGTTATTTTTTAGAACAAAATGTACCTACACGGATTAGATGGTACTTTCACCGCTAAGTACACCCTGCTAAAAGAAGGATATAGAGGTAAGAAAAAGCAGTAGCAATATAAAGTCACAGTAATCATTGGCAGCTCAGCATAGCTCCAACTCCCATTACTCAGTGTTTAACAGACCATCCAAACCCCTCTAGTACAGTAAAGCAAATCATTTGTGCTGATAATATTCACAGCATGCAGGACTACAGATTTAAATCAGGCACAATGTGAGAGTTCTTAATGTGATTTATTTTTTTCATAAAACTAAGTTATAGTCCATATTTAAATTCAAGAACTGTGTGGTACAAAACAAAACACAATGTGTAAATATTTACATATCAAGTATTGAACATGCATTTCCGGCACACACTCGTATAAGCTTGCATTTCCTATTTATTTTAAAGATTCTAGTAGTGATGTTGCAAAAGGCAAGCAATAAGATAAACATGTTTCCATTTCTCTGCTACTGTATCCCTTAAAAAACTAGCTGCATGTCAGAATTGTAAAGAATATGGCAGACATGGCGAGCTCTGTTCATGGTAGAGTTAAAGTTTTGTGCATGGAACATGCTAGACAATTCATAAATAATAAAACATCATCTAATAATTATTGGAAGCATATAGTTGTTCCAATATAGAATGTTACTGGAATATATTACAGTACACAATGGGACCTCGGTTTACAAACGCCTCGGTTAACATAATTTTCGGTTAACCTGGGAAGTTTATAACACCGCCCCCTGCATTCTGGAGTCTGTGGGTAGCACATGGCGTCGAGTGTGGAGGTGTTGGAGGTGTTGGAGGTGTTGGAGCGGCTTTTGCATCGAGTTTTGGAGCCAATCTGGAAATTGTTTGCAGTTGTTTTGAGACTTTTTGGTGCATTCTCAAGCTGTGGAAAGGTAGGGAGCTGAGCTTCGTCGTTTGCATGCCTTTTATTGTGTGTTCTGCATTGTGGGTTGGTTTCCATGCCAACTCATTTTGACTTTTTTCTGACCTCCAGAACGGATTAATTGGTTTACAATGCATTCCTATGGGAAACCACGTTTCGGTTTACAAATTTTTCGCAATAAGAAACGTCCAGGAGAACGCATTCAATTCGTAAACCGAGGTCCCACTGTATTTGATTGACAGAGTGAAAACATAGTGAAATGGACACTGCAGGTCCCCAAACAACTTCAGGAAGTGCAGCGTGCTGCCTGGAAGGGGCTTTGCTGACTGTCTGAGTGCGGTCAGCTGATGCTATCAGCCAATCAGTTACTCCCTATTCACTAAACTGGCTTTGAAGAGGTATGTTTATTTCCAAGCCAGTTTAGTGAATGGAGTGTCACAGATTGGATGAGAGAGTCAGCTGACCATTCTCAGCAAATCAGCTGCACCCCTGCCTGGCGGTACTCCACTTTCTGAAAATTCAGAAGCCACATGCTGCCTGGGGGGAAGAAAATGTCGCCACTGGAGGGAACTTGTTAGTTAAATCGTTTGATAGACGCTAAGATTATGAAATTGAGGTAAAATCACATTGACTGACCAGGCAGGACAATACACTACTTTAATCTCAGTATAATACATCTTTCTATTTATTCTGTGTCTTTGGCTAGAGATTTTCCTCTACAATGAGCATGACTAAACACTAAGGAGCGCTGCACACATACAGGATTATCCACCAAAGTGAGAATTCAATGTCAATTTAAATGGAATTTCAAATGTTATGTCCAAGTATTCAAACTAGAAACATTCTCTAAGTTAGATATACTTTTAGTACAGCTACTCAGGCCCTAAACTTTAAATTTACTTTGAGTTCTCACATTAGTAAATTATCCTGTTACAGCCTTAAACAGACTGAAGCACCACAATCCCATAACACAACACAAAGATTGAATATTCACACCTAGTCTTACAGGATAATGGATGTTCCCAGAAAACTGTTTATAATAACACAGAATGCTCAAACCAAGTTACCAAAAAAAACACATCTCTTCTTCCATTGGTTTAGAGATTGCAATTTATGTCACTTGGTAAAAATAATATAGCATATATCTTATTATAATAAAGAAAACAAAGTCAAATCCTGAGAAATGCCAAATTGTCTTTTTATCCCATCTCTGTAATGCACATATTAACTTGAAATAATGAACCCATGTGTAGAGACACCAAAGGGCATATTTACAAAAAAATAAGCTGCTCTAAAATGGTAAACTTTTGGAAAAATAAGACCACAAATTAGCTATTCTTGAAGTAACAACTGACTCACAAAACTAAAACAATTTAATTGCTCAAGTTGGCTACTTTATATCAGAGGTGCCCAAAAGGTAGATCCCCAGATGCTGTAGAACTATAACTCCCATGATGCTTTCCATGCCTTTGGAATGCATTTATAATGACAAATCATCATGAAATCGGTAAGAATATTTGTAGATACGCATCAGCTATAGCATTCACAAAAGCAAATTAGTTTATATAATGCTCTGGTATATTGGCATTTTGTCTACTGGACTAATACAGCTAATCCAATCTACAATATAAATATATATATATATATATATATATATATATATACACATATGTTTTAAGGCCGTTTGGCCTGTATTTGTGGGAGGGGCTTAAATTAATTCACTCCCCTATATAAGGGACACCCCTTACCTGACTCATATTGCTTGAGGTCAGCATCAGAATGACCCTCCCACCCACTCCTCATTTCAACACTTTCTCTTTTCTTTCCATTTACTTTACTTACTTACTCCTTGGTGGGCCCTCTTTATTTACAGGCCTACCGTATCGTCGGTCTCGGCACACCACAACCGACTTGCTCCCTTTATACTATCCTACGCTTATGCTGGAACCTTACTCCATATACGGCTATTTGCCCCGAACACAAATAATATATATCACTGAAATTGAATGCAAATGATTTTGTCTATAACGCCATATTTCAAGTCATTGCTATTTGAATAGCTTTGCATTGATACATAATACAGTTCTTACTTTTTAATATAAAGTGCTTCCATATTTCAGACTCTATAATAACTTAACTGTAGTTTCCTATAAACATCACATCGTATCTGTGTGAAATATAAGCATAAAAAGCACAAGATGATACATTGACACTTTAGATTGTAACTGCTATAGCTTGGCAGCAATTTATTATTTAACATATGGCCGGAGTAATTTTGGCACTAGATACTGCGCTGGTAGTGCTGTATGAGTTGTGTTGCTAATTTAAGATATTATGATTTTGTTAACTGTTTGAAAGCCTAAACTGACAAAATAGTACAATTTTACTGATATGAAACTTTCAAAAATATATATCACTGATAGGCAAGGTTTGAGCAAATGTCTTTGTTAGGTCTTTTATCAATTTTGCTATAACGGCCAAATATATATCTTTCCATCTGCCACTCTATATACCACCGAATGTACCGTTCTACATTATGTTTGCTATATAAAAATAATTTGACACATGTTATCACCAGACAGATGAACAACTGAACATGGTGATAATGTGGTTCAACCAAAGTGGACTAATTGCTTGGGAGCAACTTAGAGGAGAATCTTCTGAATATATAACACCTTAGTATATATTAATTCTGACTTAGAGCATAACCCATAACTGTATTATATAGAAACAGTATAGTCACCACAACAACTTTAGCTTAATGAAGCAGTTTTGGTGTATAGATATTGCCCCTGCAGTCTCACTGCTCAATTCTCTGCCATTTAGTAGTTACAGCACTGTGGAATCTGTTGGCGCTTTATGAATACCAGTAATAAATAAATAAAGATAGCTTTGTTAATACAGCCCTATTCACACCTCCCTGCATGTGACTTGTATAGGCTTTCTCTAAACTTCCTGTATAGAGTCATCTAATGTTTACACTTCCATCATTGCAAATTCAGTTTAATTTAGAATTGTGTATCTCCTGCTCTTTTAGTAGCTTGCTAGACCCTTCAGAAACCTACAATAAAATTAGTTTTTTAGCATTTTTCACAAACAAACAAATATGAAAGCTAACTTTGGCCAGTGTTTGTGACTAAGTGGCTACTAAAAAAGAATGGACATTTATAATACCTTGGGTTGTCTACTTTTGCAAATGATATTCTATCATGGGGTAATTCTCATTCCTGGGCTACCATTTGGACTCAAAGGCAACATAACCAGTCGGGCAAATTTCAATGTGTATAAACTAAAAAATGTAACATGCTATATTTGACCCTGTAACTTTCCAAAACCCCATAAAACATATACATGGGGGGTACTGTTTTATTCGTGAGACAACGCTGAATACAAATATGTGTACTTCCTTGCAGTAACAGCTAACAGTATTATGACATTCACAGTTAAAATGCCATGCAGAACTAAAAAAAATAACAAAATTTCTTCATTTCTCAAATTGTTTTAAATTTATTTCATATTAAATTATGTTTTATAGATAAATATTTCATATGAAATGAAAGCCCTGTTTCTCCTGAACAAAATTATATATATTAAGTGTGTGTGCATTTAATATGAAAGCGGTAAATTACAGCTAAACACAAGCACCTCAGAAATGTAAAAACAGCCTTCGTTCTTAACAATCAGAAAATTGAAAAATGGTCTGTTCACTAAGGGGTTAAATCAGCATATAAATTGCTTTGTCTACCTAATAAATAGGAATCACCATCGCTAAATCTATGCATCTCTATGAGAGTTTTTTAACTTGTCTGGAGAGTTTTCTATGCCAGCATAATTGATTCAGTACAGAAACTAGTAAATGCAACGTTTACGTAAATTTTTCATAGCGGAAATTTTTTTTAAGGTAGACCTCTAATATACCAAGTCCTAAGAATCCAAAAGAGAAGAGATACAGAATATGCAACGAGTGCTATATTATGTATGTTGGGTATACAACCACCAGAGTTCATGGTGCTTATAAGAACAGACGCCATCGAAGCACTAGTCTGCCATCACTGGAGATTTGTGAGGCATGTGACCAGCAGGGCTGGCGCATCCTATAGGCGACTTAGGCAGTCGCCTAGGGTTCCCCTTGGGAAGGGGCGCCGACCCCTCAAATGCTGCAGCTGCCTGAGTACTCTACAGAGAGCCTCAGGCGGCTGCAGCTCTGCCCGGCTGGCTCATCCATTAGGGGGTGAGTAGAAAGGGGGGGGAGACTACTATGGGAGGGAAGGGGGGAGAGAGACCACTATATAGGAGGGAGGTGGGGGTGAGGAGAGACCACTATGGGAGGGAGCTTGGGGTGAGGAGAGACCACTTTGGGAAGGAGGGGTGATTAGAGACCACGAAGGGAGGTGGGGGGTGAAGAAGAAACAACTCAGGGAGGGGGGTTGAGGATAGACCACTAAGGGAGGTAGGAGGGGGGAGGAGAGACACTACTAAGGGATGTGGGGGGACGATGAGAGACCCCTATGGGGGGTTGAGGAGAGACCACTATGGGAGTGAGGGGTGGGATGAAGGAGAGACCACTATGGGATGGAGTGGGGGTGGAGGAGAGACCATTAAGGGGATAGTGGGGTAGAGGAGAGATCACGAAGGGAGGTGGGGGGTGGAGGAGAGACCACTATGGGAGGGGGTGAGGAGAGACCACTAAGGGTGGGGGGAGAGGAGAGACCACTAAGTGACAGGGGAGGAGAGATACTAAGGAGCAGGGGGGGAGCACCAAGGGACATGGTTGGTAGGAGAGAGCTCAAAGGGACGGGAGGGGAGAGCACTAAGGGAAAGGGGGCAGGGAGATCACTAAGGCACAGGGGAGATCACTAAGGGACAGTGGGGCAGGGAAGAGCTCAAATGGACAGCAGGGGAGAGCTCTAAGGGACAAGAGGGGAGAGAGGCTAAGGAAAGAGGGAAAGAGAAGCACAAAGGGGCTGGTACAACTCAGCCCCTATCCTACCCCACAAACTCTCTATTTCAAACAACATACAATGCATCCCTATACATAAAGAGAAACACACAATAGATCCATTACACACACACACAAAGACAATGCACCCCTTGCATACATACACAGAAAAACACAATGCATCCCTTACACACACACTGCATCCCTTACACACAGAAACACACAATGCATCCCTTACACACACTCAATGCACCCCTTACACGCACTCAATGCAGCCTTTACAGACACACACATTGCATCCCTTACATACACAGAAACACACCTTGCATACCTTACACATACAAACACAGATTCACACAATGCATTCAGAAACACATGATTCATCCCTTACACACAAACACACACTGCTTTCTATCCCTTACACAAAAACACACTGCATCCACTACACACACACTGCATCACCTACACAAACTGGTATCCCTAGGGTGGCAAAAATCCTTGCACTGACCCTGGTGACCAGCCATGGTGAAGCCAGAGTCAGAGGAGAAAGGGCAGACTAAAGGACATGAGGGAAAGAAGTGGCTCCCATGCTCTCAGCTCATCAGTTAGATTGTGTTTTCTATGTCTCTATTGAAAATTTTAATATTTCCTATGTATGCAACCACATTCCAATCAAAAAGGTGACTCTTTGGTACATTACATGGAAGGGTGACGCGTACACTTCTTTCTTGGTACAATTCCTTATATGAATCATTTCAAACTTTTTTTAGGAATAAATTATGTTGGACCTGTACGACCTGCAAATAAGTTTTACAAGTGTTCCGTGGGCTTTAAAGTTTCCATATTTGGTTGTTTCTGTAATAATTTTATTTAATGCAAAAAACTTTTGGCATTTCTATTAGCTGGTTAATTTCCAGTAATTAGAGACCTAGGTGGACATTTCGTCATTTGAGATTCTACTCCAGTAAAAATGTTAAAGGAATACTCCACTGACAATTTTTTTTCTTATAAATCTGAAGATAAACCCCAAAAAAAGACATTTGTGTATTTTTTTTCTGCATGTTTTCTTTGGAGTGTAGAAAAAACAGCATGCAAAAGCTGCAGACCTGATGTCTGCAGCCTTTGCAACCCCTCCCATTTTTCCTATGGACAAACTTTCAGTCTGTGCCAGTGAATATTCCAATCAGAGACTTCTTATTGAGGATCCAACAAGATGGAGCCACGATAGCATTAGCGCACAAACTTGCAATCACCGATTTCCTATTCTTCTCAATAAGCTGTAATAAATTGAAAAGGGGAAAAGCAGGCACATTCCAGCTGTGACTGTGAAGGAAGAGCTAATGGAAGAGGAAGAAACCCTCCCTGGCTTTCTTAGTGAGAGCCAGTGGGGAGTTTCAGCCCCCAATTATAAAAGTGCAGATTTCTGCTAAAATCAGCACTTTTATAACCTGTCAAGAAAATAACAGACTACAGATTCATAAAGCACTTCAGAAAGCTGACGTTCTTTATTTATGTCAAGCTTTTTTTAAAGTTTCTGATATTTATATTTTGTTATATCATTGCTAGGGCTCGTTAATATAACATTGTAAAACATGCATTTTTGGAATAGTATTGACCAAAACAAAACATGTAAACAGCGTATCTTCATCTGATGAAAAGAAAAATAATTTGGACAATACCAGTTGGAAAAGTGTATGAAAATCTGCTGCTTTGTTCATTTTGGAGATGACAATTTAGTTCATAAAAACCCGAGGCTACTAAAAATCAGGGTCCTTTTTGTGCTATGACACATATAGTTTGTTCTTTACTCTTCTCTTATGATTTGACACGGACAATCTGTATCTACAGAGGTTTGCTAAACTTCAAAGATTTTGAGTGTGTTTGGAATCCTGACCTTCTACTTCAAATAACTTTTGGAACTGTATATTACATGTCACTCCCCCTATAGATAACAAGCTGATCACAGCCTGTCACATAAGATCTCCTGTAAGTCTGTTCTGTAGCACCATAAATTGTTCAATGATTTGAAGACATTGTATCCTCTGCTTGTTCTCCTTATAAATATCAACCTTAATTTACCCTTTTAACTGCCAAACGGGTTTGCAATGTCTTTCTCAAAACCTGGTTACTCAAAGAGTTAATGCAATAAAGCTTACAAAAAGAACACGACTTAACCTTTTTGAATAGTAGACTGCTCAATCACAGGCCATTTATAAAAATCCATAAATAACATTAACTAAAATAACATAGTAAGTAAATCAACCCTGTGTAAATTTACCAAATAGGTCTATAAAGTGATTCAATATTGAGATAGTAGCTTATACGACTCAATTAATATTAATGTGGCAAATTAGTACCCCTCAAATCATCTTATAGCTTTTTAAATCACATTTCATTTTATGTTTTCATTAAAATAGTTTTGTTTCTATATATAACTTATATTTGAAGTATGATTCCTTCACGGTCTTAGGATGTGTCATTATGTCCTAACAAGACTGTTTTTTAATGCCATGAGACATATAGTCACATTTCTAAAGTTAAATCCCTGCTCACAATAGGTATCAATTCATACCTGGTGCTCCCCTCTATTAGCTGACACCATTCCATTTTTAGTGTTTCCAGACTAACAGATGAGCAGCCATGTAAATGGATATTTAAATCACCATTTATGGCAAAGTGATGTGAGATGGGTTAAATCCCTGTTTATAGCAGGATACCCAAATTTCACTTATACCTGGGGCTCCCCTCTGTCATGGGCACTGTTTTAGTAGCCCTAGACTGACAGATGTGTTAACTTTGAGCACTGCATACAGCTGTATAAATGTGCATTTAAATACCCCACTTGAAAGTTTAGTATAAGGAGGTTTAAATACCTGCTCACAACAGGAGTCTCATGGATCAATCAATTTTTGGGGCTCCCCTCTGTCAGACCAGTCTCCCTGCATGCCCCTTGCTGACTGTGATTGGCAGAGACAACATGCTGCATGTAGTCACTTTCTTCTCTGTAATGTTTTAAATCGGCACTGTCATGGCTAAATACAATGTTTATTTAACCCCCCCTCCCAACTCTACTACATCTAATTGGCCACCTAGTCAACCCCAAATGCCCCTAAGCCCCCATCTAACCTATTTTTGCATCTTTATTTCGTTTCCAGATCTAGGTCCTGGGCGCCACCATCTTTGTGTGGGTAGATGAAGTCCCCGTGGGACACGTCATCTGCCCACACTAGGTATCGCTGTGCAATTCCTTGGGTATGCAAACAGGAATTTCATCTATTCATTCATCAGAAAGATGAATAAATTAATTGAAATTTCAAACAAAATTTCATTTGTTTGGTTTATTATGAGGAGGGAGCTACCGGCTAGCAGCTCCCTCCTTGTGATATGTAAAAATAGAAGCGGCAGGGAGCAGTGCTCCCTGCCACTTCCTAAGCCCCCCATGTCCTATTTTAAATTGAAAGCAGCCAATCAAAGTGTTACGAGTCAAATGACACAGCATTGGAAAATTCCAAAGAATTTTCCCACGCTGTGTAAAATGACACAGAGCACTCTGATTGGTTGGATTTCAAGCCAACCTATCAGTGTGCTGTGACAGGTAAATGTAGAGACTTATCTGTCAGTATCTTCATTTACCTGTCAGAGTACTCTGATTGGTTGGCTTGGAATCAACCATCAGGGTGCTCTAAGTCAAATTGCAGGGCGTGGGAAAGATTTATAAGCCTTTTGCTGCCCTACGGAGCTCAGTCTGCGCGGTGCCCTCGGTGGGTGAAGATAGATTACTTTTTTAGCATCTGTTTTTGTTTTGGCGCTCTTTTTTTTAACAGTTGCAATGGATTATGGATTTTTATTTGGCCTTTTTTGGGGGGTAAAAAAAAGATTTTTGGAAAAAGAAGACATCAAATGGTACGTTATTTTTTATTTACAGGTTTATCCTTTTCTTGTCGTCCCCCACTATTTTTAGGGTAAGGGGTTAGGTAGGTCTTTATTACAAAAAAATATGGTGGGGTGGAGGGAGAAGAATAGGTCCCCCCCCCATAGTCATTTAGGCCCCACCCGCCGCTCATGGGTAGGGTCTGGGAGAGGTAAATAGGTCCCCCCATTTTAATTTAGGGCCCTGACCCGCCGCTCATGGGTGGGGGCCAGGGGGGGCCACTAGGTGTCCTCTCTTCAGTTTAATAGCCCCTACTCATGTGGCACAGGTGGGGGCTTGGGAGGGGAACACTAGGGGGCTTTTTTTAACAGTGAGCAGCCACTGGCTGCTCATTGTTTAGTAGACATGCTCCTACTCATGGTATAATAGTAGGGGCATGTCTACTAGTATTAGTAAGTTTGTAATTTAGTAAATTTGGCTGAAAGACCAAACTTTTAATTCAAATGAAATTCAGATCTAAGCAAAGTCCCGAATTGTGTTCTTACATGAACAGAGATGTTATGATGTTATGTCTAAAATAACAAGACGTTCGGGAATACTGACAGGAAGTATCGCAAGATCACGGAGGAAAGGTAAGAACTGTGGGAACATTTCGATGACCACACTTTGCTCCTCTGCTGGTCATAGCTGGTCAGGTATAGGAAACCTCCATAAGACAAACAGTCCCTACTTTGTCCTATGTTTTAAAGAAAACTAGAGCAGACAGGAAGAAATGAAGAACAGAGAGAGAGAAGAGGAATCGATTGGGGAAAGGTAAGTACGGCATTACAGTGCTGCTTTAACTATGAAAGCCTTCTGCTGATGTGAGTACCGATACTAGCAGAGGGTATTCCTTAGTGTTAGCAGTAGGGTAAAGGTTATGGATCATTTTAGGGTAAGTGTTGGGGTAGGGTTATGATGAGGTGAGGGGTTAGTGTAGGTTAATGTAATACTTGGTTAAGGTTAATGCTGTTTTAGTTTTGGGGATAGGGAGGTTAAGGGACAATATAGGGTTATTATAAGGTTAAAGTATAAGGTTAGGGGTAAGGTTACGGTTATAGTTAGTGTAAGCCTAGTATTAGAGGTCAGGATGGCATAGCTTTGGGGAATTGGTATAGGGTTAATGTTAACTATCAAACATTAACTTAGGCACACAAGGCATCTAACAATCAGGACTGACACACTGATCAACCACAACATTAAAACCACTTACTGGTGAAGTGAATAACATTGATTATATAGTTACAATGGCACCTGTGAAGAGGAGGGATATATTAGGCAGCAAATTAACAGATAGTTCTAGAATGTAATGTTTTGGAAGCAGGAAAAATGGATGTACATGCATTGTTATGGAAGGAGAGAATAATTTTTTCTCCCCTCTCTTTTCTTCTCTACTCTTTCCCTTAGTTTATTTTTCCCATATTGTTTGCTTTGTTATATCTTGTAAAATGTGTAATGAAAACTATGAAAAGAAATAGATCTTATCAACGAATGGTCCTTTCATTTCTATTTTAGTAGCGATTTTCCCATGTGCAGGAATGTTTGGGCTGAGAAAATTCACTAACAATATATTATACTGGTACATTCTTTAATATTTGTTTTATCTATTTCATACAGTAACAATTCTGTAAAATGCATTTCTTTAAAATGTCATAATTCCTGCATCAGATATTAACATAATGAATCAACGTGTGAGCTACCGTTCGCTCATGTTAATAATGTTTTAAAATATATAAATCTGTGGCTGGTAAAGCTGCAAAAGGTTCTGTTAGTGCAGTGTGTTTACATTTATATGTAAAATGACAGACAATGAGTGGAGTTCAATACAGGCAGGAAAGTGTGGAAAAAGAAAAATCTTCTTTTTGACAGGTAAATGACTATTGGATGAATCTTTGGACCAGTGGTGAAATGTACTTTCTGCTAATCGTAGCTGATGACCCGGTGCTAACTGCACTGCTCACAGAATAAAACGTCCCTTTGCAAGCTAATTGTATTGATCCTGGATATATTCGGTAAAAAGCAATCATGGTGTGTGCCTTTTAATTCAATTCTGATACGACAAATCTATCCTTCTATTTCAGGTGCTAGACCTTCAACCATTTGTTTCAGTTTTCTTATTTTCTGCACATTTCACAGATTAGTTTTATGTTTTCAATCCCAATAAGACATATCACATGTCTATTTTATCTTTAGAATAACAAAAGCGCAAATGTGATTTGCAGGATTCCTTTGCAATGAAATGCATCTTAACCCATTCAGTTATAACAAAATAAAACAGTTTTAGCAGCAAAAAAAGCTGGAAACATTAAAAACAAAACTATAACAAGACACCAAATACTGGATATGCCTTATGATGACATTATACACATTACTTGGCAACTGGCAAACATCATGGGAGAAAGACTTTCATGGTAGTACAATTCACACAGTTGGCTTTGACATGTGGAACCTGATATTGTCTTGCTGTCAGCCATTGTGCTACTATTAGCCATTTTATGGAATTTTTAAATAATGCTTTTTTCCCTTTTTGCAGAGTTAGCCAGAGAGAGAGATAAAGTGTTAGCAGAACCTGGGACACATGCAGGTTGGAGTAAAGGATGTGTAGATCTGCATATTTTTTTTCTTGAAAAGCATGTTTACCATACACGAGACCTGCGTGTCTCACCGTTTAACCACCTGCATTAATTTTTTTTTTTTAATTTCCTAAATGGTAGGCTGAGTACGTTGAGTCTATAGCAGTGGTTTTAGGAGGGGAGGGGGCACTAAAGAATGAGCAGATCATGTTAACTTGGGCATTGTTTAGTTCAAAAATTTTAGAATAGACCTAAAGGAGTTACATCTCTTAATCTATTTATTCAGTTGCAGGTTCTTGCACAGAGACACATGTTTAGGAGTGAATTTGTAACTTTTAATAGTAGCTTCAACTTGAATTGTTCCTCATTCCCATGTATAATAACCCTTGCTTTTATTTCCATGTTACACTTTGCTTGTGAAATTCCAACACAGTCAATATGAGTATTTCATAAAGATTCTATTTTTATGAAACACTCATTTTGCAGGGAGGTGGAAGAGGGAGGTTAACAGCGTCGCTTTAACTGTTATCACTGTATTGACAATTGTTGGTTCTTAAAGGATAACTGCACTGAGAAACAAGTATGCATAATGCAAATATCTTTAATAACACTAATAACACTGTGGGAGTGCAAGTTTCTTTCTTTTTTTTTTAAATAAACAATATATTTTCCTACCCCCTTGTAATTTCTTCCTTTTAGAATGTTATGTTTGTTTATGGCAGTATTTGCAGGCAAACAATTAAGTATTTCCGAATATTACTATGAGAATTGTTATATTAATGAAAACTACCATTAAAAAATGATGCAATCCAGAAAGATTTCAAAAATAATTTCATGGCGTTGCTATTGTATCGTGTCTCTATACACAAACATTTGCTTTTGCTATGCCTAACAATAAATACAAAATCAAAAATGCTGACACAGTTTTATCCTTTCTGGCATTGCGCATCTTCACTTTCACTTCATAGAATTCCACGTGGAGCAGAAAAGCCTGCAGTTTTATGTGACATGCCTCTATTTATAATTATATCAGTTCCTGAAGCACCTGTATATGACTTGAATCCAAGTATCTTCAGACATTTGTAACAATGGCTGGTAAAGTAGGAACAAAGGCAAAAGGCTTGTTAGCCTGCGGACCTCGTTAGCAGCTTTTGGGTCTAGACCTGTTAATAATTTGAAAGATCAATATTTTACCATATGGTAAACATACCTCGACAATGAACTCCTTCATCATATCCATCAGGGCAGTCGTAAACTCCATTGCAAAGTCTGGAAAAATGGATGCATGTTTTGGTTCCAATGCAAGTCACGTGATTTGTGGGACAATTGAAGATTATGTTTTGTTGACCTGAAATAGAAGGAAATAAAATTGACTATATGTTATTTAATCATCTTTTAAAAATATAAGGTAAATATATTATAAAAAATCAACAACTGAATCTCATTTATTGATTTTTGATCTTTTTTTATAGCAAATATGTAAAAATGAATTCAACAAGAACAATCTTAAGGAGAAGTCTACATTATATTTGCGTTTGGTTGTGAGGGAGGGATAATGAATGCGTTAATGAATGCATCGTGGTATGAAGTAATCAATGAAGAATTATAAAATGCAATAAACTAAATGCTGCAGAGAAACAAGAATTTCTAGAACAGCATTTGAATTGCATTGCATTCACAGAATTTCTAGACATTTGGTGTTTAACTATTAATTCCATATAAAATGTAGTCATACATTGGTGGCTGCATGATTGACTTGCAGTGTGTAGTAGGTAATTATAAATGTTGTGGGCATGATGCTTAAGTTATATTCAAGAGTTTATATATATAGGTTTATGTAATAGTCTAAAATCCGTAAAATATCCGGTTTCAAAGTGTATAGAACACACGGTTTAGGATTAGGCTTAGGATATGATGAGGGTTGGTTTTAGGAGTGGCTTAGTCAATACATGCAAAAAAAGGTAACCTTTTGCTGAAGCCCCTTGTCTTTTTGCCCCCTAGAAATGTCCTTGGATAGATACTGTCCACAGACCTTTCATGAAATGCAGAAACTCTGATAAGAACTCAAACTCTAAGTTGATAAATGTGTTCCTGAGGGAGATGAGAACCAGCAATGGGCCAAAACTGAACTTGAATAACAGTAGGATCTTTTGCAATATGTGTTTTTAATATTGCATTTCAATGCAAACAAACAGCTTGAGAACTCATTTAGGTAGTTTAGTGGCTAACCATTATTTGATGCAGAGCGCATTTTCTGTTATCTTACGCCCCTGCATGTTTGCACTTATTTTGACTTATTTTCTAAAATACTTTGTAGCTATAGCAGCAAACCACTGTGTTAAACATTTTCATGTTTTCTCTTTTTCTTTTAAATTAGTAAAATAAGAAGCAAAATTAGGTACAATTCGATAGTAAAAAGTGTCTGCTCTTTTATATTTTATACCTGTTGAAAAACTGCAGGTTTGATTTTTTGCCAAGAACAACTTATCATTTCATCCTTTTAAGGCCAATAAAGTGAGCACTATTCAGTTGTGTAATAGTTATATGAAATCAGCAAAATGTACTTGAAAACTAACAGAAGTTAAGTTGTAGCTTTCTTGGTTAACAAGTTTAACATGATGTATGTAAATGTTACAATTTGTATAATTAACAAGTTTAACATGATGTATGTAAATGTTACAATTTGTATAATTAACAAGTTTAACATGATGCATGTAAATGTTACAATTTGTATAATTAACAAGTTTAACATGATGTATGTAAATGTTACAATTTGTATAATTAAAAAATTCACCACATTGAGATAGCAATCTGTGGTACCATTAACAACTTAAGGACCGAGGACGGTTCAGGACCGTCATCGGCATTTTTACATTGCCGACCGGTGATGGTCCTGAACCGTCCTAACGGTTAGAGGTACTTACCCGATCGCGTTGCTCCCGGTGTGGGGAGACTGCCTGCAGCCCAGACAGTCTCCCCACGGCAGATTAGGACCCCTGTGGCCATGTGATCGCTCAACAAAATGATCACATGGTCACAATAGGTGTCCATGTGTCTGACTGAAAGGGGACTGCCTGTGCTGACAGGCAGACTCCCTGCTAGTGTAAAAAAAAAAAATAATAATAAAGGTTAATGTTAATTAAAAAAAAAAATATATATATATGTGTATATATATTTATATATATGATATATAGACATATATTATATCGTTATAATATATGTCTATATATCATATATATAATGTCATACTAAGTGTATTTTTATATTAATATGTAAATATATTAATATAAAAATACACTTATAATTAAATTACACATGTATATATAATATATATAATAACTATATATATATATATATATATATATATATTATAAAATACCTATAATAAGTCATTTAAATTAAATTAAATTAAAAATGTAAAAATAATAAAAATATAAAAAAATTATATATCTATATGAAATTTTATTCTAACTGTATTTTGATATTAATATATATATATATATATATATATATATATATTTATATCAAAATACACTTAGAATGAAATTGTATATGTCTATGTATATATAAATAAATAAAAATAATACAAATATACAAAATTACATAAATAATTATATAAATATACACGTAGACTTCAAATAAATAAATATGCTTATATATTTAAATTCTACGTGCATATTTATGTAATACTATTAAATATTTAAGTAATTTTATTGATTGCAATTTGAGGGACCTGCCTGCCAACCCAGGCCAAAAGTCCAGAAAATTTAATTTGCTAGCACTGTATTTTATCTTGTAACATTCTACGACACCCTAAAACCTGTACATGGGGGGTACTTTTATACTCGGGAGACTTCGCTGAACACAAATATTAGTGATTCAAAACAGTAAAACATATCACAGCGATGATATTGTCAGTGAAAGTTACTTTTTTTGCATTTTTCACACACAAACAGCACTTTTACTGATGATATAATTGTTGTGATACGTTTTCCAGTTTTGAAACACTAATATTTGTGTTCAGCAAAGTCTCCTGAGTATAACAGTACCCCCATGTACAGGTTTTATAGCGTTTTTGAAAGTTAAAGGGTCAAATATATGGGTCAAATATTTTTACATTGAAAATGGACAGGTTGGTTACGTTGCCTTTGAGAGTGTATGGTAGCCCAGGAATGAGAATTACCCCCATGATGGCATACCATTTGCAAAAGAAGACAACCCAAGGTATTGCAAATGGGGTATGTCCAGTCTTTTTTAGTAACCACTTAGTCACAAACACTGGCCAAAATTAGCATTCAATTTAGTTTTTTACTTTTTTCACACACAAACAAATATGACCACTAACTTTGGCCAGTGTTTGCGACTAAGTGGCTACTAAAAAAGTCTGGACATACCCCATATTGAATACCCTGGGTTGTCTACTTTAAAAAAAAAATATGTACATGTGGGGTGTTATTCAGAGATTTATGACAGATAATAGTGTTACAATGTCACTAATGATAAATTTTAAAAATTTATGTTTTGAAACCGCAATATCCTACTTGTACTTATAGCCCTATAACATGCAAAAAAAATAGCAAAAAAGCAAGTAAACACTGGGTATTTTTAAACTCAGGACAAAACTTTGAATCTATTTAGCAGTTTTTTTTAATTCGATTTTGTAGATGAATAAAATATGTTTCACGTAAAAGTAAAAAAACTTATTTTTTCAATTTTTCATCATATTTTTTCATTTTTTTAAAATTAAATTACATGAGATTATATAAATAATGGTATGTAAAGAAAGTCCCTTTTGTCCTGAAAAAAACAATATATAATTTGTATGGGAACAGTAAATGAGAGAGAGGAAAATTACAGCTAAACACAAACACCACAAAAGTGTAAAAAGATGCCTGGTCGCAAATGTGCAACATCGCAAAAACAGTCCGGTCCTTAAGGGGTTAAAATGCTGATTTCTTTTTTTTCACAGATCAAGTGAGATGAGACCAATAGTGAGAAAAAGAGAGTAGCATTAAATATATATATATATATATATATATATATATTATTTAATTCATATATATATTATATATAGATTTGACATATTATAATAGATTTATTTTACTGCTTCCCCCTCTTTAGTTACTTCTTACTTTCTGTGTCTCAAATGGCAAGAATATGCAGGATCACACATATTTATATTTTGTGTATATTTTGTAGTACATTGATGTACCAAATGTTTGAGCAATCTAAATATTTTTTTTCCCAAAATAATTACATGGACACAATTTATTCAAACTGAAATGCCCCAAACATTTTTTTTTTTCATGAATCAGTTTGGATAAGCCAAATGTTTTTACCGTGCCCAAGTTTAATGTCAATAATATTTCCCTGTTTTGTTAGTACTATTGTTTAAGCTGTAGTTAACTAAAGAATATATTTAGGTCAACCTGTAAATTGTGTAGAACTAATGTAGAATCAGCTAACCAAAGTAGTAAACCTGTAGGCTTTTTATTTGTCCCAAGACAATGAGTGTTTTATGTTTGTTGTGACCAAGACACTGCTGAATAAGTGGCTTTAAAAAATCATCATGAAAGAGCGAGTATTTCGTGTATAAGAATGTAATTAATTCAAGAAAACGAAACAAAACAAACAATTTCGATTGAAAAATATTAACGATAAAACAAAAATTTAAACTGCTGTGGTAATTAAAAATCCTGATTTTTATTTTTTTTATTTATAAACTCAAAGAACATTTTAGTCTTTGTTTCTACATAACATACAGTGTGGAATTATTTCTAAGGAAAAAAAAATATTAAAAGCAAGTTTTACCTAAATAATAATCAGTTCACTGACCCAATCATTTGCGATATGCACAGTAAAAAAAGAATGTAATTGAAATTAGTAAAATCCCTTAATTACCAATACAAGGAAAATCAATCTCCTAGTAAAATGATTTATGACCTATTTATTAGATCAGTAATCTCATTTGCATTACTCTATACACAAAACTGTATCAGCTATCTCAATGTGATGAATTTTTTGATTATAAATTGTAACGATTTTACCAACAAAAAATATTAACATAAATATATTTATTTACATCTTACAGCAGAAGTGTCACTTTGCTGTGAAATTCACCATTGAATAAAACATTAAAATGCACTTATAACCCATGCTAACCTTTTTTATGTGATCTATTGTTTTATTTTAAAATATGTGTTGAAGGGTTATTCAGTGATATGAAGAGGTCGGGGCACTTGGAGTCTATAAAGGCACTTTGCTTCTGGAATGAATGTTCTGGGTTGAATAATGTTAAATCTGTCGGCAAAATGCATAGCATGCTGACAACAGATGACCAATGGCGACAAGCCACCCCTTCTGTGCTGCCCAATTCCTCTCCTCAGCCCCTTCTTCTGGACACTCCTCCTCCTACAGGGAGAGAGAGTGACATCATAAGAGGAAGTTCAGGGCTAGTGGAACATGGGATTGCAGATAAGGTTTTCCTTTTTGGGGGCCATACCATTAATAATGCAAATAAAAAGAGATTATAGTCATTTACAATGAAAATTAACAGAGAGCTAAGATTGAAGTGCTCAGTCCAGGAACAGATGTGGGGATGTCTGCATTTTAATTTATTTTATTAGACATCATAAAAACATATTTTCTAAATACAGGATATAGACAAACATAATAGAGTGTAATCTCCTAGACCAAGCATGTTGGCTAACAATAGATTTATTTGTGGCCCATCTGCCCTGGGGCCACTTTGTCTGGAACTGGAGGATGGGCGGCTCATCTTAAGGTAGGGGTAGAGGGACTTGGGAGACCTTCTTGTGTAGTGTGCTAAATTAGAGAGGGGGCAGTGTATTAATTTGAAGTAGGGAGGAGCCAGTCTATTAAATTAGTTGAGGGAGTGGGCAGTGTATTAATTTTAGGGAGGGGATGCTGTATTAAATTGGGGGAGGGAGGGGGCCAGTGTATTAGAGTTGTGGGAGGGACAGGCAGTGTATTAGAGTGGTGGGAGGAGGCAGTGTATTAAATTGGGGGAGGAAGGGGGGCAGTGTATTAAATTAGAGTGCTGGGAGGAGGGACAGTGTATTCAATTATAGTGGAAGAAGGAGGGGCAATATATTAGATTAAGGGGCAGCGTATTAGATTGTGTGGGAGGGGCAATGTATTGAATTTGTGGGCAGTGTAGTAGAATGGGGAGAGGGAGCAGTGTATTAGATTGGGTCTGCATGGAGGCGCTGAAAGCTCCCCATGGAGATGCTGATTGGCCACACATGCACAATAGCCTCCCAATGCTTTCCAATAGGAAAGCACTGGATTGGGTCAGATCATCAAGTTTGATTATCTCAGCCAAAGTGAAGAACACACTCACAGGATTTCATAATCATTTGTTTTTTACAGCTGTGCAACAGCATACATTTCAGTCCCATTATCAAAATTTTCTTAATATGTCATGGTAGTTGGACTCAAACATTGGTTATATGCAGATGCACGTCTCCTTCAAATAAATTCACTGTTTTGTTTACTTTGAAGCCCTACGAGCGTGAGGACATCCAGTGTCAGTTAGGCACCTTTTTATACTGTACTTTTCTAAATAACCCTATGTTTCTATGAAAACTGAAGTTTTAGTTTTTTTGTGGTCCACATAAACTTAAACCTTGTTTATTTGGCCAGTGTTAGCATTTGAGTTTGACATGCTTGTCCTAGACTGTAAGATGCTCGTTTGAGCAGAGCTTTCCTTAGCTATTGTCTCTGTTAATCTTTGTATGTCAATTACTTGCTGTCAAATATCCCATTCTATATTTGGAAAGAGCTGTGGAATATGTTGGCATTACATAAATGCTAATTATGATATTATTATTATTAAATCTAATATGACATAATAGTAAGAATCCTGGAATTTATTATGCTTCAGCAGTAAATTTATGCTATTTTCTGATACAGTGAGTCAGACTAGTAAATCTCAAGAAATATAAGTATTTTTTTCTTGCTTACACAGTTTTTTACAGGCACAAATGAATCAAGTCATTATAAGTGTCTAGTGAATAAGCTAGCATATTGCTATAGATTCAAAATTAATTTCTGATTTTAAGTCATTATAGCCAAAAGTAGAAAATTTCATGTTTTTAGTTTGACTATTCTGCCTAAAATTTGAAATGTTCTTTTATTTATTTTTGGAAACTGACAATTTACACTCTAGTGGATATGTGGACGTCCTTTCCCTTTTGCAAAATTATTTTATATTTAATTTGTAAACATTGGGGGGTTTTTTTGGGGGGGGGGGCATGAAGCTCATGAATGGGATAAACCCCCAGTAGACAGGGGTTTATGACATAAGATCAGACCCCATGGTTCCCCATTCAAGAAAGATCCCCATACCTGGTGAGTGAGAGGTTTTGTTATTACTGACACTTGCAAATTAGGAGCACAAACATTGGGAGTTATAAAAGGTAAATATTTGTATTTTCTTTTTTTATTCATGACTTATAATGCATTATAAAAATGCATTAACATAAATGGCATTTTTTTTTTTAAATCTATTTTTTCGCTTTAATAAAGAATGGTTATTTTAAAATTTAGACCAGATTACTAACATGTTGCAATGACAGGGTTAATTAACAATATAATAATGGTACACATAGATGTTGTTAGGGTTAAATAAAGTGTTTCATATTGACAAGACTTTCTCTGAGATCATTGCTTGAGTGACAGATTGCAGGGCTCTAAGATATTAGTCAATTTACAATATATTTGTTTGTATGGGTTATTTTCATTTTATGAGTAGTTTTATTCTATTGGGGGTGGTTATTTATTTATGTATTTATTTTGATTTGGAGGGGAGTTACGTTAACTTTGTCAAACAATGAGAAACAAATGTGAATGAAAAAAGTGTTGTCTGGTTTACCGTATTTGTGTAATAATACAAAAACTCAAGTTTATTCATGTTTGACTTTCACTGTCACATTGAAAGTGAGAATGGTATGTGTGAGTGAGTGTGTGTGTGTGTATGTGTGTGCGTGCGTGCATGCATGTGTGTGCATGCATGTGTATGAGTAGGGAGCAAAAGGACAACTATATCAATAGCATAGCCTTATTTTTGTAAATTAAGTTAAACAACATGTACCTAGCTTCATTACTTTAGTTCTACCCAACCTGAGCATATTATACATTGTTAGTTAAAACAAATATTTTAAATCAATAAGGTCATTAGAATTAATTTAACTCACAATTTGATTCGCAACCTGATCTGACAGCATCACCATCAACATCAAAGCTGACAATATTAAATATGTATCATGTTAATATTATATGTCATATCATATTAAACTACTGCTCCCTCTGTAATAACCTTCCCTATTTCATGGTAGAGCTTAAAGTAATATCGTTATGAAGCAGTTAGTTTACATTTTCTCGTTTGCTGAGCTCAAGACAACTTTCGAACCTTGTAAGTTGAAATAAACACACAGACTGGACTTCATCAACTAACCCAATCATATTGTGAGCTGTTGTTGATTTAATTCTCTATTGATTGTCTTCCTTATTTTTTTTTTTTAATCTTTAACTGCTCAAAACTGTCACAGCAAGGATAATCTAAGCATATAGATTTGGCAGAGCATAGTGCAGAGATAATTGTTAGCAATTCCAATCTTACATGTTTGATTGTTACTTACTTCACTCTGGGATTACCAAAACGACTCAGCTGAGTTAACTTGCAAAAATATCACATCAATCATATTGAGCTGCCTTCATTATTGGTAAAACATATATCTTAACAGCTGACTTCCAAAAAGTCAGATATCATGGAAAGGCTAGTCAGCATCATGACAGGCCGGTTGGCAGCCAACAAAAATACTAGTTTCACTGCTAAAATAGGAGAAAGTAACAAATCTACCGATACATTCAATACACACTGGGTAGTAGTGACAGGCAAGGAAAGTGTTAGGCTAGAAAAATTAGAGGGGTCTCCAGGTTCCATTATAATTATGGATTAGTCAATAATTGATACCTTATATATGCACTCCTGTGAAGCTGGTTTTGGGCTACTATTAATGAGTATGGGCCAAGTGGAAGAATATAGACCTTCCTATCCTCTTTCCCTATGAGCAGTGTGGTGATAGTAAATTCTATACACCTTCACCAAAAAACAAAATATAATGGCGATAATCAATTATACTCATCTAATGCGTAAATAGTCAGCCTCCCTTAGATCACTTCCCAGTCAGCGATCTTACAACAACCAAAATGTATATACAACAAATAGGAAACAGGTGATCATTAGCTGTTTCCCATTTGTTGTATATACATTTTGGTGACAGTAAATGCATTTTATTGACACACACAGGCCTTCTCCAGTGGTGAGAAAGTGACATCAATTTGATTGAATTATATAGTCAAACTCCTACCCCATGCACACACAACTGTCCATATCATTTCAAAATGCACACTACAGCCATTATCCCCTGCACACATACACTACAGACTTGATCTCCCCACACATTCTCTACAACTTCAGTCTCCCCACACACACAATAACCCCAATTCCCCCACACTCACTCTGCGGCCCAATTTTTCTTCGCAAACACACACTACAAGTGCTATCCTCAACAACAAACACATAAAAAGGCATTATCCTTATTGTGGATAATAAGGATGTGTGGATAATCAGAATAAAATACATTATCCTTATTACTCACACACTACAACCCCCGTCCTCCCCAACACACACTACAGTTCCTATGCTTACCACACACACTACAGCCCCTGTCCACATACAGTCCTGATTTAAATGCACATATTATAAGTCAAGCAGCCACATCCACACACATATTGTTTAATTGTTTTTGTTAAATAAATGGTACCTTTTTAACTTTAAATTTTAAACTTACTCTTTACCTTCATTTTATTCATTTCCTGGCTACCTTCATATTCCCAGGTGGAGATTATACCATGATGGTAGCCAGGAAATGAAAAAAATGAAGGTAAAGAGTAAGTTTAAAATTTATTCCCAGGTGGAGATTATACCACCTATGCTGTATACACTAGAGCAAGTTCTGCTCTAGTAAATGTGAGGAGTACATTACTTTATTTTCTTTTTAATATTTGAAAGTACTTACTTCACTACTGTAATATTTTCCTATGTTTTTTTTATATATGACCTGCACACTGCACATTATCTGAGAGAACAAGAGACATCAATATCCACATATATCCTTAGACAGGGATTGTTCCATCCATGCGTACTACAGCTGAGCTCTAAGATAGCTCTAGCAAATGTAAGTGATACCATATAGGATTATTTTAGCATCTACTCATTGCACTATTGTATTTCTTTGTCCTTTTGTTTTTGAGGTTAAATTGTATGTACAACATCAAAAAAGATTTGTGTACGTATACATATTTTACTTATACTGTTTGGGGCGCAGCCTCCTCCTTTTCTTTTCTATACTCCAATACTCACAAGTTTGGCAATCCTTGTATAGTTACTTCTGCCCACAATTATTCTAAGATCAGCACTATAGTGAGTGCCTAATACTTCTCTTTACATCCACACACACAACTCTCACCCACAAGCAGCATCCCAAGAAACAAGCAACAACACAAGTAGCCTTCCCTCACAAATGCAACACAATAAGCAGCCAGTTACACACACATCCTCCCATGCAGCATCTCTATAAGCATGCAACCCTACAAGTAGCTTCTCACCACAAACACACCACAAGAAGTCTCCACACACATACATAGTTCCTAGAACTGCACTCTTCTGGACAGTGATCTCAGATGTCCCACCTGCAATCATTTGAAGCCATTACCCCAACATGTGGTTCTCAGCCCCAAGTGCTCCTCTCACAACTTTGACTATATGTTTTCAGGGCATGTTCTGAAGGACAAAGTTCTGGAAATGAACTGAAACATTGACTTTTATGGATTCGGGAAATAAATAAGATTATTTTAAGAAATCCCAGAGTGCTGGTATGATATGGACTTTTATACTACAGTGTTGCTGAGCACAGTGTAATATACATTATGGAGTACAGAACTATTTGGATAAGTTAGACATGATATATATATATATATATATGTGTCTGTGTGTGTGCATTGCGGAAACTGGCATTGGGGCAGCAAGTAGGTTAAATCGACCCTCATTATATGATACTTTGTACATTCAAATTAATGCAAGGCACAAGAACAGAACAAAAAAAAACCATTGTAACTCCATCTGTAATATGTTAGTGGACTATCAATTTTTCAAGAAACGTAAAAGCTTTCACAAAAACCCGGTAAATCTTTCTTAATGCAGATAATTTTATTTCAGCTGTTAATGGTAATTGTATATATAATGTGGCTCTTTTATAGATACTGCAAATTGTTCCATGAACATGGACAGGACATTAATCTCTTATAAATCCTACATATCACACCCAAGGCATATTTGAAAAGACAATAATCTCAATTTATTCATAGTGTTAAAAAATTTTACAAATAAATTACGTAAACACTGTGATCTAGTAAATGTAAATGTGAATTTAATGTTAAAGGGTCAGATTAAAAATTCACACATACAGACACATTAGAATACATATACAAAAACACACAGACACCACACTAGAAAATAACTACATGCAATACCAATTTTCCAATTATTTCCACTACACACAGTGACACATAATACAATGTATACTAAGTGTTGCATAACAATTCGACATACACAGACATATTACATGACACACATACACATTATAATTCACACATACACATACACAATGGCACACTACAATCCCACCTCATGGTGTAGACTAAGTGTCTTGATAGGGTTCTACTTCTCCCTTTCTCATAAAAGTCTCCACCAACATTAACTGTCTGGCTGATGTGACTTTTTTCCGAAGCATTGTAATATTGACTGGTCAGACCACTTCACCAGTAAGAATCCTTGGGCATGACACCTAATGATATGCTGTATAGGAAGGGTACAGGGAAGCAGTACCTTCAGAGTGTCCTCAAATCTGTGTAGAGGTGCTTATTGGCATTCTACATCTGGATCACCCCTGTGGATGGGATAAGTCTAATTTATGAAAGATTTATTTGATTAGAGACTAACCAAAGGGTACGCTATTGAGTTTTTCCCTGTTCTCAGACCTCCATTATTTTCTGTTTGTCTTTGCATTTGCTATGAGCTTCCCTGACTTAAAAGTGTAATCCAGACATTGACTTTATTTTTCAAGTGCCTAGAAGGGTTTTCTTTTTCTCATGCAGAGGAAGTTTGCTCATGTGGATCCGGATTGCTCTGTGAATGGGATCAGTCTATTATGTGCAATGTCTAGGTTCTATCTGTAATGCCACAAATGAGCAAAAACTTGTTTTAGACCTAAGTAAGGATTAACTAAGGTGCAAACTATTAAAATGTTACTCCAAGTGTCATGACCACTTTAGTAATTTGATTTGGTCATGGTGTCTGGGGGTTGCATGTGCAGTGTGTCTGAACATACAGAGATTAACCGCTCTGCTGCCTAGGGTATAACTCCACCTCCAGTAGAGTCATTGGGGTGTTATTAGACAGCCTGGAACAAGAGTCCTTTGCTGGCTTATGTCCATTATGTGCAAATTTCCATACACGGTTTGCTATAGGTTAGCTATAGTTAATTATCACCAGAGCTAGAAGGACACTCGGCATCCCGTAGAGACCCAGAAAAGAGGAAACCTATTGCTAAATAGTGCTGTAGTGGCTATGATGCTTGGAGCAACTCTTTAAGTTTTTCCCTGTTCTCTCTCTTCTCATATTCTGTTTGCTTGTGATAACTGTAACTTAACCTACATATCACACATGAAACAATATACGTGCTTGAGAGATTGTAGTTCCCCTTTAAGCACATTTAAGATCACAACAGCTGAAGAAAATTGCTTGTCTCTGCTGATGATGTTTTTTTTCCTATTTGTTGTAATGAGTTATTCTGCTTCTCTGCTAGTGAAGTGTAAATTATATATTGCCAGACCCTCTACTCTAACATTCCCTGTCTATAATTAAGCAGAGAAACACCTACAGAACATACTGTACATAAAAATAGAATGCCTGTACACCTCTTCATTTGCCCTTCTCTGCTTTCAGCTCACAACACACAGGCAATCCATAATGTTTGCTTTGCAGAAAAAGTATTCTAGAGTACGGAAGCCACATGGAAGATCCCTAGTTGTTGCAGAACTAGAACGTTTATGATGCATTGCAGCATCCTGGGTATTGTAGTTCAAAGACAGCTGGTAAATTTGTTTATCTGTTGGCTATTCCTATTCTAGGCCTTTTTTTCATTTTGATATTACCTACATCCGCACTACAGCATTAGCTGAGGCAGCTGATTAATGACTGTAATTAAGGAAAAATAGCAGAACATTTAAGATAGAAAAACTAATCTATACAAATACTGTTACAATCTCTTTTTTATATCTGAGATCAGATTAAAAATAATTTTGTACACTTTAATGAATAATATTTAAATGCATTACAGTGTGTCATTAGCATGCATTCATGACTTTATAATGCAGGATATTCCATAAATGCCAATTAGGCTCTTTATTGGAAGGGTAAACTCCAACACTCTGCAAAGCAATTAAGTGGCGCATCATGCCCACAGTTATCTTAAGAACTTATGAAGCCCCTGGCACATCCCACCCACACATAACAAACTAATTTCTTAGTCTTTTTAAGAGGGCATTTACTTGTTTTATTATCAGCTCTGTGTAGCAATAGATAACAAGAAAAACATGTTTTGTATAATTCTTGATGATCTAATTGAAGTTATCAATATATGTTAGCCTTTGAAAAAGTATAAACAGAGAGGCTGTCTTAATTAAGGCTTTCGGTGGCAGCAGAGCAAATCATTGAATACCTCAAAAGCATTTCAGAGGTGAAAGGGTCACTTTTAATATGAAGGTGATAATTTCAAAGAAAGGACTATCTGTCAGTCAGGGAATATTATTACCCTGATAATGTAAATATATACCTTATTTTGCCTCTGTAAATAGATTTTTTGAAAATCCAAAGAAATAAAGCAGCTCTGATTGTTCTTTGATATTATTCAATCTAAAACAAAAAAAAGTTATTGTTCCTTTGGATGATCATAACATTTTCCCAGGGGAAATGAAAGTGTGAAATAAGGTAATCAGAACACAATGTGTGTTAAAACGAGAAGGGGTCAACTTGGCTTCACACTTCAAAAAAAAGCAATTCTATCAAACATGATTGTAGATATTAAAATCTTAACTAAAATTCATGCTAATAGACTAAATCTCATTTTTTCTAAAGTTTTACTGCATCCTGATCTGTTGAAGTTTATTCACTGCAGACAAGCCGCAGACATTGATCTCATGTGATCAGCTCACTCTAGGTGAAATTCCAATGGCAGCAGTCTCCTTCAATGCTGCAAAGGCTTTCTCTGGACTTTTTTTTTTTTTCACTCTAATTACATTTAGTTACGAACTGCAATTTGCTTGTATTTGGGCCAATTGGGTGATCGTATGAACTCCAAAGCTTTGTGTCAAAATATAGCCAAATAACTAACCAAACAAATTGCCGCAGACAAGCATGTTCATTTTGATTTTTGAATCGGAATTTTACAATTGATTGTTAGGAAAAAGGATGATTGATGGCTACGGGACAACCACTAAATGTTAATTGTATTGTCATATCAAGGAAGATGTGACCAACAGATGGGCAAAAAGGAGGAAGATAAGATATGGAAGAAGTGGTTATTGAAATACTCAGGAAATGAAAATGATAATGCCCTAATAATATGAAGATAACTCCTCTTTTTTCCTGTTTTAATAACTACTTATAGATAGAGAGAGATCCCCATGCCAAAATGTCTTATTTCGTGTCCACATGGTTATGTACAAAGCTTGTATATATACATATATTGATTTAGGTATCAGACTGTATAACTTTGCCTATTTTAATGTCTCATCTAGTTGGTCTCTGAATTTCTAAATTGGAAAAAAAGAAAATTGAAATTGAGAGGCTCAAAAGAAAGGTGAATTTATCTTGTCAACTAATGTAATGAGATTTTTATAGTATATATGTTGTCCTGTTTTGTATTTTTTGTGAAATAATAAAAAGAAAAAAAAGGTGGAGCAGTAAAACATTCTATATTTATATATTATATTGCTTTGATCTATGAACCAAAAATACCTATCAGTATACTGAAAAATATTTATATCATGTATATATTTTGCAGTAAACTGATTGTCCATTTTCACATCCTTTTGGTTCATCTTATTCATATTCACAAAACTTTTTTCACTTACAAATTTGGCTATAATTTGTCTGTCCCAAATTATCTTCCGTTTTGCCAAAGCAATTTGCTTTTTCCATACACAAGCCTAATGTTTACCATTCTAAATGGAACCCTACTTATTCCCAATGCTAACCCATCACTAACCACATGCTAACTACATATACACAATGATATCTGCCAGGGTTGCCCTTTATCTCCCTCATATTTTTGCTTTATCTTTTGAGCCTCAGTTTGCAGGTGATCACTCATGGGATCTCAGTTCTTGAAATAAATGTTGGATATATATAAAATATTCACCTACCTGGATTATGCTTCATTGATAATACCTCACACCCTGTCTAAAATGTTTCAAGATAGTACTATACGATTGCTAAAATGTTTTTCTCTCACCGCATTTTTGCAGATAATGAATGAATAATTTAAAATGTTTAATTCTTTAGTTATCCCTAAGCAACTATACAGAAATGTTTTTTATATATTTTTTCTGTGTCATCTATGCATATCACGTTTCATATAAAAGGTTTTTTTTAACAGAATGAGCTAATGGTGATTAGTTTCAAATGTACACAGCATGAAGGCAAGCTAAAGAAAGGTATTCTTTTATTTTAATACGCGACAATACCTAAAAACCTACTTATTAAGTAACAACAGCTCAGTAGTTGTTAAGTAATTGTTTTATTTGCCTAGATTAAAAAATATATTCATGTATCGTAGAGCTGTATCAGCCTCACAAACAATAGAGCAGTGGAAGGATTTTGAACCAGTGTCACAGTCTAAATAATATCATTAGACAGTGCATGACTGTTTTAAAGTTAACTAAATTGCTTAGTTCTTTTTTTTCTTTTTTAATAAAAAACATTTACAAAAAAAATGTAAAAGTGAAGATCAGCAGGAATCTTCAAATAGTTTCCATGGTTAGGACTCCACTATCAGAACTGATCTGTATACAAGACATACATATGCCTCATTTGGTAATACGAGGACGATAACAAGAACAAACAGCCATATGGAGAAATTTATATTTAAAATCTGTCATGTACTTTTTGAATAATTCACACTAATTAAATGTGTTTCAATAAATATTTGATTAGAAATACTGTAGCCCTTAGATTTGTTTCTTGGTGTTAAACCTATCCAAGAGTAGGTAGAGAATATCAAAGTTATCTTAGAGTACTGGGGTTTTATACTCTCATATAAATCATGTAAAAACAGAAACTAAAATATTAGCAGAATTAAATAAACTTAAATGCATAGCTATAGCAAACATATATTGTTATTTTATTTATGGATTCTACATTGCTATTTTTAAGAGTGTTGAGAATACATCAGAGGTTTCTTTATTGACATTTGTGGTCGGGGGCCAAAAGCCAAATAGATGAATAAGTCGGTTGAGGTGTGCCAAAACCAATGGGCGGTTAGGCCTGAAATAAAGATGGCCCATCGGGTTAATGATGTTTTAAAGGGAGCAGAGGGTGGGCCAAGCAATTGGCAGCGGCCCAGGTAGGAGGGTTACCGGTCATTTTATAGGCCGGGTAACCACTCCCACAACTGCAGGCCACAGCCTTTCATATATATAAAAAAGTGTTGTGCCCTGACCACGTAGAGGGGAATTGTCACTTCTCTGTAAGTTACACCATTGAATACATTATTGAAAATCACATATAACTTGTGTTTATCATATTTTTTAATACGAGAGTAAAAAAATTTAAGATTGAGCAAACTATATCAAAATCTAGTTCCGTCTAGGCACAGTCAGGGTACACACTATAAATGAGGAGAAATAGAAATATGTGTATTATTATAAAACTAACTTGTTCAAACTTGCATGTCAAACATCATGATGCTTTTTCCAATTTACTTCTATATCCATTATTAACAAATAAAGAGGAATATTTTGACCTAACATGAAGAAAAGTTGTATGCAGTACATTTATGTAGATACACGTCTTTTCATATTTTTTGTACTTGCTCTGTTGAATTATATTACACTGAACACAACTATATGTGGTCAGTTTCTATTTTGAGAGCATTTAGAGGTCAGAAGACAAAAATGGTAATAAAAGAAGAAACATACAATGTAAAGGTAGTTACAACTGTCAAAGGGAGGAAAGTAAAAACAAAGATCATTTTTTTGAAATGCTGTGACAAATGACCTTAGATAGAAGAGGCTGGCACCTAAGAATCAAATAGAATGGCAAACAGCTCAAAAGAAAAACATATGACCTTCTTCTGCAAGTGAAACCACAGCTACATTGCAAGAAGCAATTGTTTTTACTTGTGATCTTTTTATAATGGTATCCTTGCTTTTTGTGCCATTGGTAAAATAGCATTATCAGTTCAAGGGCATCTCAAATTTGTTTTCTTTTAGATGAAAGGTTTAAATTGAGGAGAGAATGAGACCAAGTCATGGACAGAGCAGGGACATGTCTCTCACTTTGGCAGATACTTTTTCTGTCCCAGTTAAAGAAATCAAAATATCATTTTATGGCTGATTTTGATTGCATAAACAAACTGGTATTGCTTTTATCAATTATCCTCTGGCAAATAGTTCTGTTTAAGAAATTAAACCGTGGTACATACTTAGGGTATACAGATTATTGCTTCATTTGAGCTCAGACAATCCGCAAATGTGAAGTAAGAGGAGAGTAGCCAGAACAAGCACTGTTGCAGTTCCACTATCCTGTGCTGGGCTTCAAGAAATCATGTTACCTACAATCCAGTCACAGTGATAATTCTGGCCTTCAAGAAATCTTTGTACCTTCACAGTCACAATAAGAATTCTGGACTTCAAGAAATCCTGGTACCTACAACCCTATCACAATGATAATTCTGGGCTTCAAGAAATCCTAGTACCTACAATCCAGTCACAATGAGAATTCTGGGCTTCAAGAAATCTTTGTACCTACACAGTCACAATAAGAATTCTGGACTTCAAGAAATCCTGGTACCTACAACCCTATCACAATGATAATTCTGGGCCTCAAGAAATCCTAGTACCTACAATCCAGTCACAATGAGAATTCTGGGCTTCAAGAAATCTTTGTACCTACACAGTCACAATAAGAATTCTGGACTTCAAGAAATCCTGGTACCTACAACCCTATCACAATGATAATTCTGGGCCTCAAGAAATCCTAGTACCTACAATCCAGTCACAATGAGAATTCTGGGCTTCAAGAAATCTTTGTACCTACACAGTCACAATAAGAATTCTGGACTTCAAGAAATCCTGGTACCTACAACCTATCACAATGATAATTATGGGCTTCAAGAAAACATGTTACCTACAACCCAGTCACAATGAGAATTCTGGGCTTCAACAAATCTTTGTACCTACACAGTCACAATAAGAATTCTGGACTTCAAGAAATCCTGATACCTACAACCCTATCACAATGATAATTCTGGGCTTCAAGAAATCCTGGTACCTACAACCCTATCACAATGATAATTCTGGGCTTCAAGAAATCCTGGTACCTACAATTGAATCACAATGAGAATTCCAACAAAGATGTTCAGCACACCAAAGTCGTAAAAAAAACCCTCAAAGTTATTAAGCAAAATATAGAAAATAGAGGGAAAAAAGAATACTGCAGTATCAAAAAATCACAATAAGAAAAAAACTTAGAATATCAAAAGAAGAACATTTAATTTCTATGCAGATGGTTCATGAAACCACCATGGCTGCCTTAGTCATATGCATATAAATCACAAATTAAAAACTGTAACAAGCACAACCAGAATGTAGCAATGCACCTGAGTGCTAAATTATAATGAAGGACACAAACATAAACAAATATGTTTTGGGTATACAAACCATTTTTCAATGTGTAATGCCCTTACACATTAAAAAAAGTGTGTGTATGCCTAAAACATCTGTGTTTATATTTGCACCCTTCATTAAAATTTTGCACTCAGGTGTGTTGCTACCTTCTGGTTAACAAATGGCGCTTTTTCCAATTTTTATTTTAAAATTTTATTCAGCAAGCAAATTTTGACCTAGACGAAAAGGTCCTAGGCAATCTGCAAACCTGGGTTGAAGACACTAAATCCCATTTGCTAAGTCCAGGATACACAGCAACGTACCCGTTAATTGATTTAGTGATGTTTTAGGTGAGAAGATTACATAGTTTTTTATCCTCTTTATTTTTCATTGGTTCTCAGAGAGTGATCACATGGCCCCCTATAGCTGGCTGTGGATCTGCCAGCAGGGGGACTGTCTGAAACTGTCTGAAAAACACTGGCCAAATATTAGTTTTTTGCTTTTTTCACACAAAAACAAATATGAACGCTAACTTTGGCCAGTGTTTGTGACTAAGTGGCTACTACAAAAGACTGGACATACCCCACTTGCAATACCTTGGGTAGTCTACTTTTGCAAATAGTATGCCATCATGGGGGTAAATCTCATTCCTGGGCTACCACACGGTCTCAAAGGTAACATTACTAATCTGGCAAATTTCAATGTGAAAAACAGATAAATGGATTGTGCTATATTTGACCCTTTAACTTTCCAAAACACAGTAAAAACTGTTAATGGGGGCTGCTGTTGTACTCGTGAGACTTTGCTGAATCCAAATATGTGCTTTTTTTTGCAGTAAAAGCTAACAGTATTATGACATTTACAGCTAAAATGTGAGGCGGAACTATACATTTAAAAAAAAAAAATTTAATTTCTCACACTTGTTTTTATTTTATTCATAATAAATCATGTTTTATATATAAATATTTGATATGAAATGAAAGCCCTGTTTCTCCTGAACAAAATTATATATAATACGTGTGGGTGCATATAATATCAAAGAGTTGAATTACGGTTGAACAGACATATAGCGCAAATTCCAGTTTTTGTTTACATTTTGTTTTGATCAGAACGTGTACTATTGACTCCATCCTGAAGGGGTTAATGTCACCTTGGAAAAGGTCATGAGGCAGAAACCATTTGGTGCACTGGGCTATCTACTTTCAATCCATTTTGTTCAGCTTTATGCTGTGGAGTTATATACTTGCATTTCATGTTTAGATGTTAATATGAACTATTATGATGCCGGATGTTGCACTTATGCAGGATTGCACAACAGAGGACATGCTGTGAAAGCAGACTACATTACCATGTATATTCATTGGCTTTTATAACAATGTCATGCTTCATTCATGAAGACATTACATTATTCAAGAAATGCTGTGAATGAATATCATAGTGCCACGCACATCCACTATTACATCTGCATAACTATTAACTTTTTTAAGGACCAAACTTCTGGAATAAAAGGGAATCATGACATGTCACACATGTCATGTGTCCTTAAGGGGTTAAAGCACTAATGTGATACATTGCCTTCATAGGAAATGCAAAGTTACAATACAGGGTTACATTTATATATTACTCCATACACTGTGTTTTGTTACCATTTAAGTTATGTTTCCAGTTGAAACATGAACAAAGAAAAAGGCTAGTTACACCATATAAAACCCAGTGACATTTAAAGGGACACTGTAGGCACCCAGACCACTTCAGCTCATTGAAGTAGTCTGGGTGCTGTGACCCTTTTGCACTTAGTGCTACAATGTAAAACATTGCAGTTCCAGAGAACTTGAATGTTTACAGCACTAAGTCTGCCTCTGTGGCTGTCTACCAGACAGCCACCGGGTGCGCTTCCGGAATCCAAATGGACTTTTGGTCCCTTATCTGACGCTGAACGTCCTCATGGACCTCCAGTGTCAGATTTTCCCCATAGGAAAGCATGAAATAATGCTTTCCTATGGGAAGGTCTAATGCGCATGCGACCATTGTTGTTCCTAAACAGTGTTCTACCACCTGCTACCATAACCCGAAGTCCAATGAAAAAAAGAGTTACCTGAAAATCCCTATGCATATTTAAATAAATGGAGGTTATTCCAATGGCCATTAGGTGTAAGGCCACCTGCCACATCCATAACCTTCATTTATTTAAATATTGATAGAGATTTGGGATAGTGCGCAGGTATCTCCTTTTTTCTTTGATTTTTACTGTATGTATCGGGGCTGATGTGTACTATGGTCATTGCTGCCATCCAGGAGTAGTGAAAGTTTAAGCGCAGGACTTATTTTTGTGTATTTGTTTAACCTGAATTTCCCCTGCCCTTCTAAATTATGTCCCTTTCAACTTGGATCAGAAAAAAGCTTGAACCCAAGTGTCTTGGGTCTTTGACTTACGTCTGTAAGTAAGGAATTAAGTCATTGGGAAGTTTAATAACAATTAACATGAAAGAGTTATCTTTTCATCTTCCAGTACCAGCCATGGAAAACAGTTTTCTAACAACAGGAAAGTGACTGAAGGTCACATAAAACCTATTCTGCCAACCGAAGCAGCAGAGGGTTAAAACATCCTTTTTTCCCAGTAAAGTGTGTGAGTGGGTTGTATGAATGGGTAGAGCTGTTGTTGTAGAAAATGTTTCTAATATACATAAAATTGCTATTATTTTCTCAGAAAGTTATGTTAAAAAGCCACGGTGATTCACTATTAATCATCAGTATCTGAGCATCTTTCATTAATGTTTTAGGATTAAAGGATTGTTTAAGCAGAACAGGATCTTGCTACTTTTATTAAAAGACAGACAGTCAGACAGACAGACAGTCAGACAGACAGACAGTCATACAGTCAGACAGACAGATAGATATAGATAGATAGATAGATAGATATTAAATGTATAAAATGTCTCAAACTCAACTATTTAACAATTCACTGTGAACATACTAAACATTTGTGAACATACAAAACTAATTGTTATTGTTATTGACAATTTGCTGCGTTTACATGTTAAATTGTTCATTTTTAAACCATACATTCAGTTAGATTTTGCTCTGATTAAATGTTTTCTCCAAATTTGAATGTTTAGGACTTATTGTCAAATTAAGGTAGTTAAAATCAACTATAGATAACGAGCAGAGGGAATTAAACTGGTTTTAAATGTTGGGATTCAGGCAATTGGTTTATTAGCTTTCTTTTTTAATGTTCATTAGTCTTTACTTATTAACAAATGGTGCATTGTTGCTGTCAGCTGTTGGGATATATTACAACTACTGCTCCTATTAAATTTGAGTATTCTATAGTTGAATTGTAATTGTGCTATAAGAGATATTTCCTACTCTGTTTACAAATCTTTAAATGGTTTGCGTGAATGTGGAAGGAACATTATAAACATACTACCTTCCATTTTTTTCTTTGATGCTCTTGGTTTTATTAAAGCACATAATTGCTCTAGTAAGTGCTTGACAGCTTGTTCATTGACCCTGAAAAAGATTTAATACATGCTATTGATGAACATGCTTCCTACACACCCAATAAACCTGTGCTATGACTGTGATCAACACTTCATAAGGGGAAGAACATAATTTGCAAAGATTGTTCATGATTATAATGATTATGTGAATATTAACCCTGCAAATGTGAAGCAAGTCAAATCTTCTGATTCAGATCTGCTGCTGAATCAACAATCAACACTATACTGAGTTTATTATAACACTGTAAAAAAATAAATACCGTGCCTTTTCTTTCTTTTCTTACTCAAATTTCTAAACCTTTGATAAGACAATCAGTGCTCATTTTATCATGTTATGCATCCTTATTATTTTGATAAACATTGGATAAAAGAGTTTTTAGTATGTGAATAAATAGTGCAATAGTTTTTAAATTGAGAAGGGCTTGGGATGTATGACAGCTATGGGAGTTGCTGTTTCTGTTAAATAGCAGCTGGGGAAATTAGTTTATGCAGTACGAAAGAAGAGGCAGTGCAATACAATTGTTAGGGATAATGGGATTTACAGTCATGGAGTTACATATTTCATTATTATACAGGATTATTATTATTATTGCCATTTATATAGCACCAACAGATTCCGTAGCGCTTAAGCAGATTAAGCTACATGGGTTTGCAGTCATGGTTAAGTCAGCAATGCAGGATAGCTGATTGGGTAGTGAGCTTTATTGCCAGCGGTAGTATACAAGGAAGGACTCGTATTTAGGGAAGTGCACACAAACCAGTCTGGGGTGGAACATGGGACAAAAGGGAGGTGCGTTATACAATTATGAAGCCCCTGTGATGGCATTGCTGTTGCTGCAGGAAAGCCAATAAGTACTTGTTACTGTCTCCTAAATCAATTCATTATACATTATTTATTCATTGCTTAAGGAGATGTTGGGACTTAAATGAAACCTGTCATGACAGAAAACATAAAAAGTAATTCATTGAAAATATCATTGACAGGTATACAATCTCTCTACTTTGACTGGAGATCAAATCCAACAATCTACAGTAACTCAGCATCTGGCTGTGGATGCAACATTTCTTCACTGCATATCCATTTGTTTTAAACCCCCTCCAAATTGATGGGACACCCACTGTGGACAGAAATTCACATATAAATAAATAGACAGACAGAGCAATTGGAGATTTAATGTGCGAGTTACATATAGGTAAAAAATATCCTATACGCTTTATTCATCTTTTGGTGTATAGTTCTTTCATTTTAAAGGGTACACTCTACCTCTTTTTTGCTATGGTGATAATCAAGTCTGATAAAGTAATAACTTGATTATCTCCATGCAGAAAAATCACAGTTTTCCCCAATATCTGGAACACCCCTTTATATATGAGGTATCCCCACAAATATGTCCCCTGATAGCCCCAATCTGGGTGACCAACATATTCAAATTTCACCCAGATCGGTTCAGGGGTTCTCAAAAACTATGGAAGTCTTCTGTGACTGGTTCACCGTGAGTGGGCTGCCCAAAATAGTTCCACAAGGTTGAGTGGTTTTGCCGGTCACTTCAGTAAAAGGAGAAAAATGAACAAAGTATCAAATGGATCCCCCTGGCTCCTAGCAGCGATTGTTCCCTTCATTCGTATGCACAACCATACCGAATAGCGCTCTTCTAGCTAATCGGTACATATAGATCCAGTGTTCGTGTGTTTGAGACCGGTGTTCGGGAAGTCGAGTGTCCAATTTTAGTTCCAGACACTCGACGACCAAGTCCCGCTGTCTTTGCTCGTCTGAAAAAAAGATGGCCGTGGTTTTCTCAGCGACGTGGCGTTCGGTAGTATGAACGCTGGCCGCACACGTAGAGGGTTTAATTGAAACAGACTTTGAAGTTTAATGAGCCAGGGGGTGGTCTTTGTTTGGTAGTTACATCTACCGAATGGAGAATGAAGAAATAATGAATAAAAAGGGTAATTTCTTCACAATTGTCTCTATCTAAAAGGTCTTTTATCTTTGTCCTTGTTGAATTTGAATCATTTGCTGAAATGAGAAGAGTGTTTTTGTCACTTTTTAATCTCTTCATATAATTTATATTTATTAATTATATGCTGCCAGATAGATTTTTACCACTTGGCCAGTTCTACAACATGCTAATAAGTAAAAAATTATATGGTGTCTAGTTTGGTTGAAATAACATCCTGTCCATAGTTTGTCCACTAGGATTCCTTCAGGTTTATAGAATTTTTTGAAATACTGTGGAATGAATGAACAGATGTCTCGTCTGAATATCATCCATGGAAAGGACTAGAGAAATCCTATTCGGATGAAGAAAAAGGATGTAAAAATATGAAGATAAATTCACTTTTTTTCCTAAATTGGCATAAGCCTGAGCTTTCTCAATAAACAATTTTCTATATTTTTAATATCAAGTTAGCTATTTTTATAGTTCTGCCTAAGTTTGCTGAAGTTGCTAGTTAGGTCACTTGACAAGCTTGTTGACATCTAAGTCATCTACCTGATTACTTTTCAGCACATCATTGATATGTGATGAATTTAAAAAGGTCACACACCTAATTTTTCATTTTTAATTACAGTCTTTCCTTGAAATCTATACTAGCTTTTCTTGATCCTTTACATACTAATGCTATTTTTATCATGTTGTGACTTTATATACAGTCTCATCTTTATTTTATTTTTATACAATCTTCAATGTGCATTGAAATACATGGGAAACATAAAATATTCACTTCGTCTTTGTCTGCACAAACCAGCTAATGGTGCTTGCCTTCAAAAACATTGACATATAAGTCCGGTTAATGGATTTTGTGGTGATTTAATATGGCACTAGAAGACGTGTTTATGACTCTTAGTAAAATAAGAGAATATTCCATTGTCTAGCTGGTCTTTCTTCATTACTTATGAAAAACCTATTTGTGATTTGAAGATTTTACTTAATTAGTGTCACACATTTCATGGCTGCGATGTGTCAATTGTTCTAATGGCTAGATATCCATGAACCTTACCAAATTAATAGGTAGCACTGCTTGAGTAAAATGATAATGAATTGAACAATTGGAGTGTTAATTATCTCCTTGATGAAAGTGCTTAATATAAGCAATATCCTAACACTTCAGCTCTTATGCTTTCAATATTTACGTATTCCAATGTGTGTAAAAGTCAGTAATAGCCATTTCTCATGCTCTAATGCATGTCGTAGAGTGCAATTATGATTCTGCAAAGTAAGAGTTACCAGATATAAATTTCACTATGTCTCACTAATATCATAACAAGTTTGCAGTTAGCTTTGAAGGATTTAGGAAAAGTTCTTGTGACTTTGATCAAGAAGGCTCATCAATCTCCTACCAGTAAGAACTATGTAAATGTTTCTTTGTAAAATTATGTATTTGTCTTCTGATTCTATTATTTTAAAGATTCCTGCTAAGTGTGAGGTTTTTTTTTTACAGAATGGCCAAGTCAGGAAATTATTATTTTGCCAATGTGTGACATTACATATACTTATGTCATACATTGCCATAAATTATCAGACTTTGCATTATTGCAACAATAGATATAAGCTTACTTGATTACATGTCATGTCTATATCAACTGTGGACAATTTTACTAATTGTTCCTTTTTCATATTAATAAAGAATCAATAGACACTCTGATATATCCGTGGCAGGGTGTGAAGTAGGGGAGGGCGATCACAGGCACAAAGAGTTTGTGAGTTGCAGCCTCATACAATTCTTCTGAAGGTTAACTATAAGGTGTATTGAGTTGTCTATTGACAGAGTACAGCAGGAGTATGGCAGCAGTTGGGAATTGTGTAGGACCTTTGCTAATCCACCCACAGTCTCAATGTCTACAGACCTAGACTGGCCCTTTGGATTTTTCCTAGTAGACTATGATATCTGGAGATGTTCAGGCTGCCAAATTATGATAAGTATGTATGATGTCAGCGTGGGATGATATTGTGCTCATGATATTCATAACATGCACTTGTTGATGGAGTCATATGAAACAGAATCTAATAAGTATGTAAAGGTCTCTAAGCATGTTTCAAAGTGCTATGTAGGTCATACTAATGTGGGTTGCAGAGATTTATGATGTCATAACTCCAGCAGGCCCCATCTATCAAGCCCATATAGCGCATGGTCCATAAAAGTATCTGCACGTGTTTCTGCACAGTTCAAAAGCTGTCAGCACTCCCCTGACTCTATCCCCTCTCAAAAAATTCATAAATTTTCCACCAATATCTCACCAATACATGCTTTGAAGAACTGTTAACCATTATGTTTGTATAGTATTATGTTCTTATCTTTATTTGCTCCTATATTACGTTCCTACTTATAGCTAAGTATCTACAAGTTTGAGAAAGTTGCAGAAAGATCAAAGAAGAACAACGTCTCCAAGAGAAGCATATGTCAGAGATTAGACTGTATGAACAAATACAAATATCCAAAACATGCTCACAATGCATCTATAACATAATTGCAGACAAAAACATATGGCTAAAACAAGTGTGCCACATGACAATTATGGAGTACTGTATATTAACAGTTAAGAATGGATATAGCTGAGCCCAACAGCTGATTTGCAGAACAACAAATGGCTCTGTATATATATATTATATATCGTTAATTGTGTATAGAATGGTAAAATAGCATAGGTATAAGAAACAGTTTGTAATAAACAATAACTCCAATCATAGTAACATGACCAAAACGTTTTTAGTAAGTCATGCAAGTCATTTTGTTTTTGTTTTTGTTAACAAGGCTCTCAGCGGTTGTCAACTGGGTTAATTTCTGCATATATACTTTATTTTCTCCTTTTTAATGGAATGTTTTAACACACCCTAATATTGGACTTCTTGGTCATATAGTAAATATTATTTGAGTTTTACGTTGATTATTTTCCGTTGCTAGCATTAAAGTATAGCTTTTTTTTACAAAGCTTAACTGAACTAATGTGCTTAATGATTCAGTGGATGCAACCTTTCTCAAAATAATTACTTTTTATTCATTATTTATTATTTGCTTTCTTAATTTTATAAATACAGTATAAGCATTGTCCTGCTTGTCTCTCGGGTCCAAGAGTTCAAACAGGAAGTCAAGTTCTTTTACATAACAAGCTGTGGATGAGTAAACACAAATGGGATATTGTTAAACCAATTACTTCAAAATCATGTGATTCATTCAAAACAGAACAATATGTATACCCGCAGCAAGTAATTATATGCAAATTATTGTTTGCCATTAAATTTAAAATTCGAGTGGATATTTATCAAAGGGTGAGTCAGGTAATTGACGTAATACTGCAAACACAATACAATGGACCATAATGAACAAAACCCCATGAATATGTGACAATAACAACTCAGGAACAGAGAGGCCAATGCTAACTGCCAGTATAATAGTGCATAGATAATATTTAGTGAAAACCATGTGAGTTAATCAATATGAAAAGAGATGAACAGAACAGGTTATATAAAAATTCTATCAATTCCAGTATTTCAAATTCAAAAGGAACTACATTGTGAAATTAATTTTCTGTACACAATGTGTACTTTTGCAGTAATATAGTACAGTTTGGAACATATTAATCAAAACAAAAAAAAGTACCATAATACAAAAGAATGATGCATTTTAAGAAACATAGGGATGGGGGGTATTTATTAAGGTGTTGACCATGTTCGGCCATTACATGTTCTAATTCAGGGGTAGGCAACCTTTTTGACTTCGTCTCCCACAATGCTCTTACAGCCATAATGCTGGAAAAGCATCATGGAAAGGTGTAGGCCAAAACATCTGCCATTCCAAAGGTTGCCTATCCCTGTTCTAGTTTGTCTCAGAATATTTTGGCATGGAGCTCGAAAATGTAACTGATCAGCCAACTGGGCTACATTTATTTATTTCCATCTTTGTCTATTAATTCTTCAGATCTTACTTGATACAAAACTCTGAGTTATGATAATATTATGCATCCCATAGGCTACAAAGCACACAGTATGAACAACAGTGTGCTACATAACATACAAGCCTAAGGTGGAGAGAATTGATAGTTTATTGCTTGATTACTTGGCAGACTGCTGTTTGATTACCCATCAGAGAGCTTCTGCACCTCATCTCACTCATAGGAATAGAAAAAGATCTCCTGGTAGAGGCAAGTGTCCGATTGTTCTGCCATACTTTTTTGACCTAACAGCTTTCCATAAGATTTTTCAGTACCTGTGATGTGCCCTAATTCATTGTACAGTCATGCTTTTCATTAGGAATTTCACAGCACTTTCTATAAGCACTCGTTACATTCATTAGGTCAAAAAGGGTCAGAGATACAATTGTTACTTTGACCTCTATAGTACAAAATGTGGATGTAGACATTACAGGTCTTCAGTAGGTCAGTAAGCCTTGAAGATCATAACATGAAACATGAAAGGTTTGCAGGTCATTAAAGCATTAATATTGTAAAACTGAAACAGCTGAAATATAAGTGTTCTATAATAGTAGCTAAAAGTAAAAAAAATATATATAAAAGTATATTTAGTTAAATGCTCATTGGCATACAGTACATTAAACTCATGTTAAAAATATGATATCATGCCAGGATTGGGATATGTTGTGTATAAAACATTTTGTATGTTTTTGATCTTTATCTAATAGAAATTGCATCTTAAAAGTAATGGCTCTGTAGAGAACATTTGGGCAGTAATAAAACAGCTTTAGTGGATAGAAAGAACAAGTCAGGATTTAAGAACATAGAAATAAAAAAAAGTCACACAAAAAATGCTGTCTTTTTTTTTCTCTGAACATGAAAGGTACAGAGGGAATAAAAATACAAAATTGCAGAATCTAAATTGTCCCCAGAGGTCTAAACTACCCTTGCTTTGAATAGTTATAGAGACAAGAATAACTAAGGTATGAATTCAAGTCTGTACATTTTTTGTTTACTAAAAATATGAAAATATATTAAATTTCAGTTGCTCTATTTTTGCATGAAGTTTAATTTGTGTCCAAACAGGATCATTCCATTACAAATTGAAGAAATATCCAAAAATATTTAGCAGACTATATCTAGCAGACTAGATGGGCCGAATGCTTCTTATCTGCCGTCACATTCTATGTTTTTATGTAACCTAACAGAGGAAAATATACTATCCACTCATCTATCTAAACTTCTTTCTTTGTATGTCTAATATACCATATTATGTGTATATATGTGCAGGGTTATACAATACTACTAGGTACTGTCTGTGTTTTACAAACACACACACACACACATATATATATATATAAAAATTCAACCTTTCTAGGTAAGGAGGCTAGATTAATCGAGATAAAAACGAACTAATATTATATATAAATGTCCAGGCTGAACGGTAAGTCAGTATCTCTATATTAATATGCCCAAAAATAGTCACTTGACATAATTTGCATAGAGGTGATTGGCCAGTAACAAAGAAATCTAGTTCACATCATTTATTGCCAATTCTTGATGACGATAATGAGAAAATTGTGCAATGCAGTGCCAAACACCTTCACTATCAAGAGATTTGCAAAAAATAGCTGCCAGGATCTGTTTATTTTTTGTGTTCCAGAAAATAATGGCTAATTATTTTTTCATTCTGTATGTATATAAAGCACAATTTTAATGTTATAAATGTAGCTTTAAGCTTAGATTTTGGAAAGGATCAAATCTCAAGAATGTATTACAAAATAATGACGTTAAAAAAAATTATAAAATATTTGTTTTAAATAATTCACATTTATTGACGGTTAGCATTGCTGCATTTTTACTTTTTTCCTAATGCCTAATCAATTTAGTAGCTCCTGTCACTGCTTGTGAGTGTGCTTCCCATCTATAAAATGGGAATAGAATGCCAACAGAATATGTTTGCAATAAATAAATATAATTTGCATGAGTGCCAGTAGTGCATAAACAATGCTGAGCATACGAATGCATGGATTTGTAGACTTTGTTGCCTTTTTTTTATATTACAAGGGTTAGATTTCTAAACCAAGTTATCAAATGACAATCAAATTTCAAAATTCACACCTGTCATTACTGTGGTTGAAAAAGGAAATACAGTAACAGCCAGCTGTAAGTTAGTTCTATAGATCAACATTTGGTAAATGAATAGCAGAGAATAAATGAGAATCAAGCCTTATAATACATGTAGTTCCATAGTTGAGAATCCATGTTTTTGATAGAAGTAGACGGCATTGGTTTTAGTAAAACAAAGAGAGAGTTATGCTTCACACAAGTGCAATAATTATACATACATATTCTAAAGGTCCTATAATATGCCAATGTGTGACCTCCATTGACCCAGAAGTCAACATTTCATTATAGTTGGTTGCAATTCATATATTCATTACCTTGTACTTTCTGGATATGAAACCTGATACAGACTTCCAACAGGTTTGAGTTTTAAACAGCCATTCAGAAAATCCCTTTTGTTGCAAATAGATAACCTATTTTATTCTCTCATCTCGTTGTACACCTCTCACTACCTACTCTATCTGAAGGTTGACTTATAGTATAAAAGGAACATTGGATATTTTCCTGCATCTAACTTATTACAAAAGCATAATAATTTTCCATGAAAACTTTGATGAGTAAATGAGAAATAGCCACCAATCTGCCTTCTCATTAAATGCCCAAGATCAATTCATATTTCACACTTGTTTCAGTCAAATTGTTTTATTTCCAACCATGAACCAAAAGTTAGCACCTCTCAGATGAGATCCAAATAGATTGTAATGCTGCACAGTTAAACCTCTTCTCTCATAGATTGAATTGGTCCAAGAATTGCTAATAAAGTATTAGGTACAATAAGATGAATGCAGAAAAATATGAAGATTTTGAATACAATACTAACATAATTTGTGCTCATTTGCATATAACTGCATAGCATTCTGGGAGTGTAAAAATAAAACGTTCCTTGAATTGTTTTGATTACAGTGGGTTTGATTTGAATCTCTTTTTTTATATATAGATATTGTATATGGAAAATGTACTGCATACATTAAATAGAGCCCTCTCAATTGTGTTCACAATTTTTTTATTTTTTTTTTAAACAAAACGTTCTCTAAATTTTAAATCATGTCAAAAAATTTTTTAAACCAACTCAGGTGGGATAACATAAATGCTATCATTATATTTGAGGTTGTGATTGTGTATTCTGAAGTAATTTTATGTATTTCATTATTTGGTCAAATAAAAGAACAAGGAACACGTTTTAGACCATAACTTAAAAAATGTATTGTATAATACCTATAATAAACTCAACAGGGTCGTTATAAATATCTGAAAAAAATCTGTGGAAAAAGATGCATTCACTCTTCAGCTGCAGGTCATGGGTGTACATAATTATAGCCTCTTACTTCTGTATCTAGCTAGGTGAGGGACAGGACAGGACTAAACTATCAAGTAAGCCCCGAAATTCTTATTCTCTTGTATAGAGTCATCAAAGATTCCCTAACACCCTATTTCTAATGTACACATAAAGATCCCTATCTCGTCCTTTGTCCATAAATCATATTCAAATAATGGAATCAGTGCTTGTATAACTGATACAAGAGAGCAAACAAATGAATATTTGAAACCTTTTCTCCTTTGAGTAAAAGTGATTTTTTTCCTAATATCTTTAGGATATTCTACAAATGAACTGTTCTGTCAAATACAATGTAGTTTTAATGAAATGGTGGGTATGGTGAGCAGTTCAGTGAAACAATCAAGGCAGAACTATGAATCTATGTAACACTGTATAAGCCGCACTTCTGAACAGAATCCTGTTTTTTCGAATATCGAAGAACACTCTAGGGATCTTTCAAATGTCCAAAGCCCACATAGTGCATTTAAACAGCTATACAGAAGAAGAAGAGGTTCCTGTACTCTGATGCTTTTTAATACAAAAATAGGGTAGAAATAGGCTAAGATATTTCATTGTGAAACTTAAGTATCCATGTTAAGGTGACATTTGCTTTCCTAATGGTATGCTGTTGTACAGTAAATTTGATAACCCAGGCTTATTGTGCTTAAAGCATTAAGATGTCACAAGTGCATTAGAGAGTACGAGTCATGAAATGTCAAAATGACATAACTATACATTGTTACCCATTGATGATCCCAACATGCTGCAAGGCCTGCTGAATTCTTTATCACATAGATGCTTCACTGGAAAAAACAAAGCATATTAGCTAACACACTGTACCATGCATAAGCCTCATCATTTAAATATAACTCCCAGGAGGACTTTTCATCAGTGATTCTACCTCTATAGCTGGAAGTCCCTTGCCCCTTTCATTTTTATTTATTTACATTATGCTAAAGTATTTTGTGCTGGCCAAACCAGAGGGATGCTACATTGTATATTTATTTTATTAATAGGTGCTTGTGATTGGACGGAACATCCCTATCATTGAATTGCTGATGTGACATGAACTAAACCCCTTTAAAATCAGCCACACCATAGTTATTATTATTAGTATTTTATTATTTATATAGTGCCAACAAATTCCGTAGCGCTGTACAATGGGTGGACTAACAGACACATAATTGAGATCATACCACTGAACGTACAGGAACAGAGGGGGTTGACGGCCCTGCTCGATGAGCTTACATGCTATAGGGAGTGGGGTATAGTGACACAAAGGGTTAAAGTAGGGGAATTAAATAGTTTGTTAGAGAAGGGTTTATTGAGTGCTTGGTAGGTCATTTTTGACAGTTGCAGGAAAGGAGTCATGTGGTGGGGGATGAGAAACCTGCTGACAGTTTAATTGAAATGCTTTATTGAAGAAGTGAGTTTTCAAAGATTTTTTGAAGGAGTGGAGGCTGGGTGAAAGTCTGATTGAGGAGGGAAGGGAGTTCCACAGAATAGGTGCAGCCCTGGAAAAGTCTTGAAGGCGAGCATCAGAGGTGGGAATCAGGGCAGAGGATAGGCGTAGGTCTTGGGCTGAGCGCAGGGGTCTCGACAGAACATACTTGTGTATGAGGGAGTATAGGTATGTTGGAGAAGCATTATGTAGGAATTTGTAAGCAAGCGCCAGAATTTTGAATTGGGCCCTATATCTAACTGGAAGCCAATGCAGGAACTGACAGAGCGTGGAGGCGTGGGAAGTGCGACCGGACAGGAAAATAAGCCTCGCAGCCGCATTCATTATAGATTGCAGCGGTGCAAGCCGGGAACATGTAAGACTGGTGAGAAGGGGATTGCAGTTGTCAAGGCGAGAGATAACAACAGCATGAACCAGTACCTTAGCCGCGTCCCCCATTAGATATGGGCACAGGAGTAGCAGCACTTGAGAGAGGAAAAACTAGAATTTCTGTTTTGGACAGGTTGAGTTTAAGGAAGTGAGCAGCCAACCAGTTGGAAATAGCAGAGAGGCAGTTAGTTGATATACAATACAAATTTACAAGCATTTTTTAATTTATTTTTTCTTTAGGTGGCAAAAGTATCATCTTCGCAACAAAAGAGGAAAGGGCCCTTTAACAAACCTTATGGGAGTCTCTTTCATTTTCCTGGCTGTTACAGGGTGTTTAGCACCAAGTTATACAGATATTCTATTAAGCCCTGACACACTTCATACTGAGTAAGAATTTAGTGGAATGATTAATAAGCCCCCTGGTTGATTGACGGTCTTTATGAGCAACACATTAAAGGAGCAATCCAGACACCATAACCACAACAGCATGTTGTTCCCTGACATTGTAAGTAGTCAACCCATTTTAGAAGGTACTAAGTAGACCTATCCAAAATCAATGCATTACAGAATACGGAACCCAGACACAACACCGATAGTAATATAGAACTAATACACAAAACCCATCTTATTACAGGATACAAAACCCATACACAAAACCCACAATAAGACAGAAACAATGCAACACATATATCAATACAGAACCAGCACATAAAACTCATATTAATAAGGAATACATATCTGGGGCTTACTATTGTCTATCTGTTTGTCTGTCTTTATGTCTGTTTTCTATGCTGTAATCAGAATGCATTTGAGTTGTAATAATTTCACTTATTCAGAAAATAAGTAAAAAATATCCATGTGACACTTTTTTCAGACATTTTTCCTCTCCACAGGGCAAGCAAATAAACAGAAAATAGAGTACAGATGTCACTGATTGCATTTTATTTGTTCTTTTCAACTTCACTGATTGGACTGCATAATATAATCTGAAATCTGTTTCATTATCTATAATTTCCCCGGTCTGTTCCCTTAGTGATGAGACCTGCTAGCATTTTTATTATAGGTTCTTCTGCAGCTTTGTGAAGTGCTCGCACATTAGAATTTGTCAAGATTTCACTTACAGAAAAAATGTTTTAAAAGTAGTCTTGTAACTACAAAACAATTTGTAGTGTGCCTGTACGCTTAATCGTTGCTTTTACTTATTATTGCATCTACATGAAACACATATATTAACTAGCATGTTAAAGGACCACTTCACACCCCAAAAGATCTTCAGCTTGATGAAGTGCTTTGTGGATGAGAAGTACCTTAGTTTAACCCCAGTTTCTAAAAGTGCTGATTTCAGTGAGAAATCAGCATTTTTATAAATTAGTTAAAGAACTCCCCCCTGGCTATCAATCAAATAGCCATGGAGGATTCCTTCCTACTACCATTAGCTCCCCTGAGCTAATAGACGTGGCAAGCATGCTCTACTTGAGTGTGCCTGCCTCCTCCTCCCTCACAGACCTCAGAGCAGCTCCTCAGCTCCATCCATGCACAGGCGTACATGCAACAGTGTGCCGGTACACATGTATGCAACAGTGTGCACGCATGCATGAGTCTTCACATTCGTGCATGTGGGGACCAAGTCAGAGGCCTCTCAATGAGAAACCTCTGATTGGTTATTTCCATGAGAAGGGACTGAAAGAGGGAAAAAGAGGAGGGCTTACAAAGGCTGCATTGATAGGAACTGCAGCTTTTGTAACTCAATTAGACTATACCCCAATGAATACATGCATAACAATATGTGTGGAGTGGTCCTTTAACAAAAACTACCATACACACTTACATAGACTTACATGCTAGAATACAAATTATGGATTTTCTGTAATGTGAGACAATGTCAAAGTTCCACTATCTTGATGCTTAATGTAGTATGTGATGTATTAAGAGAAACTTCTCCTAATTATAACATGCATTTTATGATTTGCAATTTATGTTTCACTAATTATATTTTCATTTAATACGCTATTTGTATTTTTTTCAATATTCACAATATTCAATGTTTGTTTTTTAAAATACAAGAGTAAAAAATACAGTTTGAGAATATTAAATTTAGATATGTTCACTTAATTTTTTTTTCCAGTTTGGTCAAGAAAATAAGTATTAACCTAAACTGTAAAATCCATAATTTTTCACATTATATGCAATGTACACTTGGTCTATTCATCAATGCTATGTGAAAGATAAAACCTTGATATTTTTTAGTTCATCTCAAATTAGTAGGTTGTACTACAGCTTTTGACTGCTGACCAGCCAAATTAATAGGCTTTTGACAAGCAGCAGCGACAGAAATCACCAGCAGGTGATCAGATTTCTGCTGATAATGCACTCACTCACGGCCAATCAGGAAGTGTTTCTCTATTTAAAATATGTTCAATATTCATAGTGCTTTGTAAAATCTCAGAGGGTGAGGGAAGCACAGAAGCCGAGAATCTGAAAATGTTCATCTAAAGACAATTGCAAAGAAATGGTTTTGCTCCCTCACAGTATGATCTGTCCAAATCATTTGTATTATTATATTGAAATGAACATGCATAAAAGTCTAAAAATAAAACTTTCTACTGCTCTTTAACTTAAAATTTTTCAAAACTTGAACATTTTATTGAGCAAAATGTATTAAACAACAGGTTCTGAATGAGCAACTGTTTAGGGGTTGGCAACCAGCATGACAGGCTGGAAGAACACCTTATTGGCTGAACAACAATTTTATGAAGTCACACCCACTAAGATCCTGTGACATGAACCCTGCATTACTATTATGAGCACTTTATTTAGTAAACACCAGACAGATACAGTGGGTACATGTTAGATTCTATAAAAACAGCTAGACTTTGAGATTTGTTTTGTATGAATTTGGGCAGATTAGGTGATCATTTAAACTACCGAACTCCAAGCTCAGGAATTTATCCCTATGGGAGGCATAACCCCCATTCCAAAATCAGACAGCACATGGAGACCAGTACTAAATATCAAGGCTTTGAATGCATTCCTAAACAGGAAAAGATTCAGGATGGAAGGTTTAACAGACCTCCCAGGCCTAGTGCAGAAAAAATATTTCTGCACAAAATTAGACCTCAAAGATGCTTTACATTGAGTTCCTATCGCTATGAAGCACAGGCGCTTTCTCAGATTCCGCTGGAAGGAACAGATACATCACTGGACTGTAGTGGTGTTTGGTCTATCCAGTGCACCTTACACCTCTTCCAGGAAAATGAAAGCTTTTATGTCCCACATCAGACAAAGAGGTTTCATATGCCTTTATTATTTAGATGACAATCTGTTGTTGAATCCAGGTGTAGATGCTCTTGTTCAGCAGAGAGCTTACCTAATTTCCCTATTGCAGGATCTGAGATTTATAGTAAATCTGCCGAAATCTGCCCTGGTCCCCACTCAGAATATCCTATTTCTGTGTTTCATGCTGAACACTATGGATATGACCTTGGGGGTTCCCCGAGACAAATGGGAAAAAAATCTAACTTCAGCTCTTTTGAAGCACAGATGGTCTCTAAGAGAACTAGCAAGGACTATTGGGAGGTTCATAGCTTTAACACCAACAATGCTTCCCCCTTGCTGTGCAGACAGAGCCAGCTGTTTCTAGGAGACCAACTGAGACACAGTGGCCTGTGGGAGTCAAGGGTGGTCCTTCCCAAAAGTGTCAGGAAAGAGCTAAATGATATATTGGAGTGGGCAATTCCACTTCCTCGCCCCCTTTATGAGTTAACCCTTTATGAGTTAACCTTGACCACAGATACTTCTACCAAGCTTCCCCAACTTATGTAGATCTCAGCCCAGGTAGGCTTTTAACTCATCCGCTTCTGTCTGACTGGGTTTTAGGTGCAAGACCAGGGTAAGATACAAACAGATGATCGAAGAATTTGAAGCATGGGAAGATTCCTTCAATTGCTGTCAGTACAATCTGACTCAAGATACCCTTTACCTCAGGTTGCTAAAAGGGCTATCGGTTTGCCATCCTTTTACTCCGAGATAAACTTTCACTTGGGATGTGGATCTTTTATTAAACTACCTTAACTCTTTGGACAATGGCCAGATTGACCTAAAATGGATAGCCATTAAATTTGCATCCCTTCTAGCTTTAGCTCTGACAGCTAGAGGCTCAGAATTAACACAGATAAATATTGTCGAACCATGGTTGTCTCGAACTCCAGGGGAGTTTCATGTCATCCTTAAAGGGAGACAGAAGACTTCCCATATTTTCTGGGTTCCTGTAGAACTAGATTTGGTACAGGAATCTACTGAACCAGGCTTATGTTTAGTTAATTTGTTAAACACATATTTAAATCTCTCTGCCCCAGTCAGACAAGACTTTACACAATTATTTATCACTTCCAGGAAACCTTTTCGGCCAGCTAAGGTTAACACAATCAGGTTTTGGATACTGTCTGTATGTCTGCAGCGGGTATTGATGTGACGGTTTTTAAGAGTCATTCTATCAGAGGGGCTTCAGCTTCAAAAACAGCAGTGAGAGGCCTCCCTCTTCCCATTATCCTTAAAGTTGCAAGATGGTCTTCCAGTAAGACCTTTGTTTTACTGGAGCCCATCTCAAGTTGAACGTTTACAGTTTCTTAGGACCACCACCAGGTGCATGCTATTCTACTCACTAGCTTTGATGGTTATGCCTCCCGGAGGGACAAAATAGAGTTTGCAGGAATGACCTGCTACTTTCTTTGTCCTAGGGATGAGCATAACTACCTGACAAAGCGCCCATACCTTCCTCTCCAGGTTTATTTGTAGTGCCTGGTGGTGGTGGTGGGGTTTTCTTAGGTTTTGGAAAGCCTTTTAATTAAAGTTGTTTGTGTTTTTTTTAGTTTATATATATATATATATATATATATATATATATACACACACATATATACATATATATATATATATATTACATAGTTACATAGCTGAAAAGAGACTTGCATCCATCAAGTTCAGCCTTCCTTGCATTTGTTTTTTGCTGTTGATCCAAAAGAAGGCAAAAAAACAAAACAGTTTGAAGCACTTCCAATTTTGCAACAAGCTGGGAAAAAAATTCCTTCTTGACCCCAGAACGGCAGTCAGATTTGTATTGGCCCCGAATATATTTGTATAATGTTATCATATCCCCACTCAGGCGACATTTTTCTAAACTAAATAGGTTTAAATTTGTTAACCTTTCTTCATAGATGATATGTTCCATTCCTTTTATTAATTTTGTAGCCCGCCACTTTTTCTAGTGCCATAATATCCTTCATTAGAACAGGTGCCCAAAATTGCACAGCATATTCAATATGTGGTTTTACAAGTGATTTATAAAGAGGCCCAATTATATTCTCATCTCGAGAATGAATGCCCTTTTTCATGCATTACAATACCTTACTGGCCTTCTGTTCCTCTTTACAGATTACACACGGCTTCCCAGACAGGATCAACAAGCCAAGGGCCCTCCTAAATAGTTGTTCGGGAAGTTAAGAAAATCCTTTCAGAAGTTCTTTGTTTATGAGTTATCCCAATATTTCTCACAGAGACTGTTTGCCTGTTCACCTTTATGATCTAGGATTGTTTTGTTACATCTTCACATGTTACTATTAACTGGCAGTACTCGAGAAATGGTTCTTTTCTATTGTTACTTTATTATACTGTCCATTCACTGTGTTTCTATAACCTTTTCGTATTAAGTTGAGAAAATAAAACCTTGTTACCCCCTTTATATTAGCATTAGTGTCTCTTTTCTTTTGTATTATATACTAGTACTTTGTGTGTTTTTTGTACATTGATTTCTACCCTACATTAGGGGGTTATTTGTCTCTGGATGAGTTAACCATCCGCAGTGCTCCGATTTTAAAATCTGAGGTGATCAGGGCTTAATGGCTGTCCTGATCACCTGATTGGCTAGAAATGCTGTTGTTGTACAGGAGCACAGCACGAGCGTTTGTTAGTGCGGCAAAATATTTCTCCGAGAGGCTGACACATGCCCACTAGCTTTGCTAGGTGGTTATGCTCATCCTTAGGACAAAGAAAGTTTGCAGGTCAAAGATTCATGCAAACTCCATTATCTGAATCATAAACCACATAAAACGTGCAATGGTAAAGCATACCATTTTTATTTGCAATTCTGAATTTCACCCAAAAAAGAAAAGATTAATATTTAGGGGACAGTCACTAATCATTGATTTTATTCACATATCAAGTCAGAAGTTACCAATATAAGAAAAAAAGAGGAGCAGTAAAATAATAATGATAATAATAATAATTTTAATAATAAAAATAAAATGATACATATATTCATATATATAACATATATATGAGAGAGATAGAGTGTTAATAAATATATAACATATAAAAATATAGTCTTTTAACTGTTCTTCCTTTTTTGCCTCTGTAGGTTGTTTTCAGCTGATCTGTGTATTAAATGGTATGGTAAAAAGTTCCTATTAGTGTACAGCAAAATATATACACACTGTTTATATTATTTTTATCTTAAGATAGCTCAGTGGATTGATGCATCATCAGTAGAATCTGTTCAATCATTGAGGGTTGCAAGTTCAATTCCTGGCAGGGTTGACTCTTCACCCTTCTGAGGTAGATGAAATGAATACCATTAATTTGTGTAATAAGAACATACCCTGGATGTTGCACAAACGTAACATTACCAGGATGATTTGGAAACCAGATACTATCTGTATGTACCTTTCCTGGTTAAACCTTTTGTTGTTATTATGTATATATTTTGCAGTACAGTGATTGGCTAATTTTCTCGCCCTTTTGGTTTGTCTGATTTGCTTTTCAAATTAGTTTGTCATTACTGAAATTCTGCCAAGCCAATTCAACATATGGCTGATATTCAGTTTTATTTTTTTTAGTCTTATTTTTTTTTTTTTTGTCATTTTTGGAAAAATGGTTTTGCTAAAACAAATTTTATAGCTGTAAATCAATTTGTGTTTTACAATAATTATTCAAGAATGGAGTTTCACATTTATATCAGAACAAATGTGATGAAACAATAATGTTTATATCTGTATTTAAAGGAGCACTATAGGGTCAGGAACACAAACATTCATTCCTGACCCTATTGTGTTAAAACCACTATCTAGCTCCCTTGGCCCCCATTGTCTCCATAACGATAGTAAAATCTTACTTGTATTCTAGTCTGAAGCTGCTGCCTCTGCCTGTGAACTTCATCTGACCCCTGACAGCAGCAGAAGTGGTAGCCTGATCCAATCACAATGCTTCCCCATAGGATTGGCTGAGACTGACAAGGAGGCAGATCAGGGTAAGAGCCAGCCCAATTCAATCACAGCCCTAGCCAATCAGCATATCATCAGAGAGATGAATTGAATTAATTAATCTCTATGAGGAAAGTTCAGTGTCTGCATGCAGAGGGAGGAGATACTGAATGTTTGAATGCATTTAAGGCAGCCATGACCCAGGAAGGATCTCTAACAGCTATATGAGGAGTGGCCAGTAAACCTGTCACTAGGCTGTAATGTAAACATTGCATTTTCTCTGAAAAGGGTCACTTTTTAAATTCTGAACTAGGCTTTTTCAAAGTGCCAGATTCACACAAAAGTATCTGAGATATTCAACACAATGGGCCAGAATAGATTTAGTGAATAATTGAACTACAACTGCCATCATCCTCAGATAGTTAAAGGGTCACTTTTTTAATTCTGAACTAGGCTTTTTCAAAGTGCCAGATTCACACAAAACAGACTGAAAAAAAATGTCAGCATGTAAAACTGTTTGAGCGTTTTGCGTCTACCAGCTTAGTCGGGGAAAAACTTAGCTGATTTCAGCAACGATCATGACTGGCAGATGTTATGAAGCTTATCTTTGAATGTTCTGATGTTATTTCATGCACATATTGAAGAAATAGCAGTTGAATTTCCATGCACAGAATAGGTAGCCAAATGTTGAGTAATTACCTTTCAGCTTTTGAGACTTTTCAAAAAAACAGTATTATCCTGCAGTGACCTTTCATTAAAAGTCAAGTCTGTGATAATTTTATGAAAGTCTATATCCTTTGATTGTTTGTTGTTATTGTATTCATATGGCAAAATGGTCAAATATGTAATAACACATTTGATAAGTGATAAGCTTTTTTTGCAGCACCAGGGCCCCAATTTAATATTTTTAATATTAAAGTATTTTTTTCAAATGATTTAATATCTTTGGGTAAAATTTTAAAATAAATATTTTAAAACATATTTCAATATATTTTTTTAAAAATATACTGATATGTTTATTTATATATGTTTATAAGTTTATTTATATATGTGTATAATATATATCTTTTGATACTCTAATATTTTGAAGAAATAATTTTAAAAGTCTATCCAAAAGTATTAGATCATTTCAAAGCTTATACAAAAATAGTGAATCGAAGCCTAAATTAGAAATTTATGACAGTCTGCAGCAAAGGAAATGGGAAACAGTTTAGAAACTATAACACTTTTAATGTTATTATTACACAAATGGATAATCTGATATGTTCATTTATAAAAGAAAATGTATGTACTTTTTAAATTATATTTTCTCATGCAATATATTTACTATATATAGCTTTTATTTAGTCTATTCAATATTTTGATATATTGAATATCAGTGAATACTTAGTTCTTTGAAAAAATATAGGCTATATTAGAAATTAATATTATAAGTAAAATGGGATTATTTTTATTATTTAAAAATGGCTGAAATTAGTAAAGAAATAAGAGGACAAAATAAAGCTTCTGGTAGCATATACTGTTTTACTAGAATGTTTATGGTGTTCTGTGTTTGCATACTGTATTTGCAGTTAGGGACACTCGAGACTCCTAAAACAAATATTGTGTAGAGTATGTCCTCTTTTTTTCAATTTACAAAACAAAACCTGCAGACTTCAAAAGAAATTGACAATTTTATAAATCGACCTTGTTACACCCTTCTGACTGTCAATCAGACAACAGGTCCTGCTACTACCTGGTTTGTCTTGCTCAGTGGAAATAAACTCAAAAGGCAGACAATTGCTCAGAGCAGCTGCCTTGCAAAGACTCCTCATTGAGCTGCATTGTGAAGAATGTGATTGGACAGCCACTGAAAGTCTGGGCTATGGAAGAAGGGGAGTTTGCAAAGGATACAAACAAGAAACTGCAGATTTCACAAACTGTTTTTTAATATACCCCAATTAAAGGCATATAAGTTTTCAATGGGGGTATATCTACTAAACATGTATTTTTTTTAATTTTTTTTTTTGGCAGTAGAGTGTCCCTTTAACTAATGTGACTCATGCATGTCATTTCTTTCTTATTACCTTTAGTTGAGGCAGAAGATCAGAGTAAAAAAGAAAGGGAAGACTTGGGTTGTTAGTTACGGAAAAGTACAGGTCTGTCTACTGGAATACCATGAAAATGGCAAATATTCTTCATAGAGCCAGATGGTATAAGTTTGTTAATATTAAATAGATTAAAGAAATAATCTGGGCCCCTTACCTACTTCATCTTAATAAAGTAATTATGCCCCATGGAGTCCCCTGGCATCCATCTTACCTTCCATTGTTAAACTATTATTTTCACAGTTCAAGGTCTGAGCAAATGTTATTGTGTACAGGTAGAATACAGAAGTTTTTTTTGCAGCGCTCATAGGGTCAGAGGTTATGTTTAGCAAATTTAGGACTCTCATGCAACCTGTTGGAACTGTTAGTGTTTCTTTCAGCTGTGTTGTCAGTTAGTGGGTGGTAAAACACAGACTACACAAATAACTAAGGGCCGCACAACTGCAAAGTCATATAGTTCAACCTGCACCACACTATAAACACTTAATATGCCAGCCTTCATCCTATTTAGTCTGAAGTAAGTCTCAAGCATCTGTCATTTTTAATTTATTGCTGTGAAATCCTCTGATACATGCAAAGTACAGTACTAATACTATAACATTTATTCATTTTTATTTAATTGCCAAGTTCGTCTTCTTTATTACTGAATTGCTTAGTTGTCAGTTAAAATATACATCTTTGGGACAAAAATTATCAGGACCTGTAAATGTAAAGCTATGGTTGGCTCTATCTAGCTGTTTGTGGCTGGAAGGGTGTTTCTTTATCTTTCTGTGTTGTATATTTGTTGTATATTTTTCATGAGGAGATATGTATTCAATGGGTTCTGTGGTACCATGTGTCCTTCAGCATCAATAGTGGCCTCTGCAATAGTGACCTCTGTTTTTTCTTCATATGTGCAACTATCTTGTGTTTAAAATGTGTTGGAACATCTAGCATGGAGCTCAGTCTAGCTAACAGGTTATTCCAAGGACTCACAAACCTTTTAAATTAAATTCTTCATTGACTACCAAACTTTACATATTGTCCATTAAAGAACAATATTTAACAGCTAATCAGGATCAATAAGGTAGTCAAGTTTGGCTCAAGATGGCTAGCATTTATTTACATACTCTACTACTAGTGAATATTAAAAAAATTGTAGCCTGAATACTGCTCTTATATAATGATGATTTTAAATATTCTTCTTTGTTTTTTGTTGTTTTTTTCTGAAACACATTGCCTTTTTGTCTAATGCAATATCAAATTTGTCTCAATATATTTATTCATGTAGCAGCATAATTTATGAAGCTTTCTGTCAGTAGTCATAATTTTATAACACTGCTAAACTGATCCCTTATTTTTGGTTTTATAGAGGCAAAGAAATCAACACTGATGTGCAATTAGACCCATTATGACAAATATATATTATTTCGATAAGCTCTGAACCTATGGCCTTCCATATTGTGAACTAGTCCCAAATTGATCATTTAGAACAATTTTCTCATTGTTCAAAAACATTGGTACTTTGACAGATTGAAATCGATGAAGGTTTTCTGCAATACCTTTTTATGGATGTCCCTAATTCAATTTAGCAGTAGATATTGCTTTTTAAAAAGCTTTAATTCAAGGTCAGTTCTATTATGAAATGTATGTTGGTAAATTGTGTAAAATAACGGAATAGATATTTAGTTTTATACAGGCTTATTATTATGATGCTACACATCCTGTCTAAATGTAGATATGCATCCATAGAGTTAAAGACAGTTAACCTTGGGTTGTTTTCAGGCATTAGTGGTATTTGAAAAAAAATATGAGAAAACATTGCTGCCCAGTTTCTAGTTATAACGAGTTAGTAGACATCCCCCATTTACCACATGGCATGTATTGGTTTAGGGAGGTTTTAAACCTCCCTTTCAGTAATATGAGGGTCCTCTTGATTCCATATGGTTTTTATTTATTTAAAAAAATTTAAATTAAATAGTTAACCCCCATGCCACCAAGCGTTATTAACTGCCAGCAGGTAAATATTTTGGATTTTTGTTGGAAGAATTCAGTTTAGATTTCTGCTCTACAGCACTGTTTTATCCAGCTGAATTGCGGACCAAATTCAGGCCCATTTGGTAAACAGTGTAAGTAATTCTATATTTTGAAGTCCAAATGGCCCTATTTGCAGCCAGAAGATGAGATGATGTAACGAATACAGGGAAAAATAGGTTTTATAAATGTATTTTGTGATTTGTCCATAAAACTTTTTCGAACTACAGAATCCCAAAGAACCACCGATTACCTAAACTTCAGACATATCGCAATTTATTTGAAACTGAATGCTCTAGTCTGAGTCTGCCTGCAGTTGTTTTGCTTTGATGCATATGTTCAACCACTTGAGAATGACTATGAGACTACAGAAGGAATTAAAATATCAAATTCTGCACAACAGTACTGTTCCCCTTCTGTCTTAGGTTTGTAAAATCTATTTTTACCAGGATAGTTCTAATGTATCAAGGTTCTAAAGGAGTTAAACGTTCAACACATGATATAACATTAAAACAACTACGGAAGGCAAATATACTATTTCATCTAATTAGAATTTGCATGAAATATCTTGGTGAAATATTCTTAAAATACAACTTGTTGGATTTCTATATGTCATCTACATAATTAACAATAAAACAATGTAATTATTCCTAGTTACTAACAGTTTCCCATACATGTATGCAAGTGACTAGAATTGCATAAACTGGGTGGAAAAAATGCTGTGCAATTTGTACTTATTCAAAGATGTAAATCAACCACAAAAATTAAGCTAAACTTTACATCATTTTGGTGGCTAGGAAAAAGAAAAAAATAACTAAATGCTAGCACCTTGGATTTTGCCACTTGAAAATAAAGGTAGAAAATGAAATTTCATCATTGTTATTTAAGATTGAATTTCCCGAAGTATGTTTTCTTTTTCATTAAAATAATATAAAAGTTGAAATATTGTTATCCTTTCCTGCAATGCGTATAGGCGGACACTTACTTGATTTAAAAAGTTCAGTATAAACATATTTTGCATTTAATTCTCTGATCCAGTGTTGGGTTTTTTGATATTTTATGCAATTTGACATTTCAAGTGACAAGTCAGTGCACCGTTCTCTGTTAATGGTTTCTGTACTTTTCAGCTGTAATTCATTACAATATTTCTAGTAAAGCGACTTGGCACTCACCATGATTTTGTCAATCTCTATTTATAATTTGCGTGTTTTGCATTGCGGAATTAGGAAGAAAACATGCAAATCGAATGAGTGAACATGTGGGGAAAAAGCAATGCTTTTATCTCAGAACTGAAATAATTTACTAGGGATGCTGATATAAGGCAGTGTAAGGGTCCCGGCAGGGATTGTCACCCCTGCCAAGTATCACTGGCCTGAAGATTATGTTTTCAATGTCAAAAATCTAATATTTCTATATATCTCAGTGGGGAAGTCTCTTCCCACTGTGTACAACTATACATGAAATCACACTGAGTGTGCTCCACTCAAAAAGACATCTTTCATTCGTATGTTCTATTTATATTAAACAGTTGATCTGTTGAATGTTTGTTCTCTGTAGATCAATGACCGGTAGATCTTAATAAAAAATTCCAGCCCATAAATGTAATAGCCATTTGATAGCAGTACCCAATTCACACACAGAACATTGGATTTAGGATAGTTATGATTACATTGTTGATTTTCATTTATACATGCATGTACATGACAGAATGTATATTGTACAATTAAAGTATTAAAGTATAATTAAAGGAGTTCATTACTTTCCCCTTTTCTAAAAAAAAATATAATTCTTAAAGCTGCTCTGTAATAAAGTTTTACATTTTCCCTGAAAATGAGAGTATAGAACTGGCATTGGCTGCTGATAGATGAAATGCCAGGTGCAGAAGAGGACCTTGTGGAAGAAGATGAAGGCACGATCGAGGACAAAGACCTCAAAAGGTGGCAGAGGTGCTTTAAAATAATGTTGACATAAAAAAAAGTAAATTATATTTTTAGGGTGAATATAATAATGGGCTTTAATGGGGTCCATTTTGTTATTGTGAAGAGGGAAAAAGATGTTGAAAAGAGAAGCATTCAGACAGCTTTGGAAAAGAATGATGAACAAAAATAGGATCCCTTTTTCAGAATTGAACAAGGGAGCATTGTTCAGGAATGTTTTGAGGAATATGACAAAGAGTTCAAGGTGTTGCCTTGACCTCCAAATACCCCAGATAACAATCTGATTAAAGACCTGTGGGATGTGCTGGAACAACAAATGTGATCCATGGACTAATATTGCAGGACTTAAAAGAATCTCCTACTAATGTCTTAGTCTCAGGTATCAGAGGACACATTCATTTTTCTTGTGAAGTCCATGCCCCAACACATCAGAGCTGTTTTGGCCGCACAAAGGGGGCTGACACGATATTAGACAGGTGGTTTTAATGTTGTGGCTGATTAGTGTTTATTGGTCATTATGATGCATAAATGCTGGCATGGATAACAGAATAATGTTTTAAAGTAATTTGATCTACACTAGTTCTGCTGTGTGATTGGTCCATTTGAGCAAGCCTTTGCTTCCCACATGCTTCAATGAGTCTTTGGTGTCCATGACTCGTTGCTGGTTCACCGGTTGTCCTTCCTTTCACTACTTTTGGTATGTACTAATAACTACATGCCAGGAACACCCTACAAGACTTGCCATATTGGAAATCTTCTGACTCATCATCTAACCAACAATATTTGGCCCTTGTCAAAGTCAGTAAGATCTTTTTGCTTGCCCTTTTTCCTGCTTCCAACACATGAAATTCAAGAACTGACTGTTCACTTGCTGTCTGAAATATTCCACCCCTTGACAGGTGCCATTATAACTATCTAATCAATGTTATTCACTTAAGTTGTCAGTGGTTTTAATGTTGTGCTTGATCATTGTCTGATATCTGTGAAAGCGCACTAGCATTACTTCATCACTAGATGGCAAGACAAGTGTAAATATTCAAACAAAGTCTGTCAGAAAGATAAAGCATATGCACATTAAGCAGTATATGTAATAATTCTGCCACAAGATCAGAGAGCAATCATTTCTTCTAGAACAGCACATACAATGCTGAAGACAGCTAGTTATTCTTATCTTTTATTAAAATAAAACATTATATTCAGAGCTGCTACAAGACCATACCGTCTATAAAAGAATCTTAGGTAAATGCATAAAGAATGAATGAATGCAAAAGGATATGAGATCCCTGCTCATAAGAATTTAAAATAAAACATTCATGTATGAAATCTTTTATCTGCATCCCAAAGCCCTGACCAGATGGCATCAATACATTGATCACAGGAAGAGAGCTACTGGAGAATGTAACCTGTATAAATATATTGAGCTTCTACCTTGACAAAATAAAGGAAGAAAAACTAGCAAATAAGAAAGCATGCACATAGTTCAGTTATTCAAAACTATGACCTCTTTTCTTTAACAAATCTTTTATTAATTTATAAGGTCAATGGCATCAAATGCATGTGTTATCTTCCATGTATCTGGTACATTTTGTAGAAATTAATACATATTCATATTACCTACTCAGAAACAAAGCACACACTATTTATTATAAAACCTCTAAAACATTTTATTGCAAACAAATAAAACATATTTATTAGACGGGGAGTGATTTATTCCACTAATCCCAAAATGTTTATCTCTACTTAAAATGTAAACTATTGCAAATTGAACTTCAAAAGACTAATTATATGTATAATTTATTTCATCCCAATTAACAACTTTCAACACTTTTACACATTGCAAAAATGCATGTTTTCAAATAATGTCTCTCACTGATAATAACAGAACTTGAAGTGACACCATAGTCACCTAAACAACTTTAGCTTAATGAAGCAGTGTGTAGATCATGCCTCTCAGGTTTTACTGCTCATTTCACTGCCATTTTGGAGTTAAATCACTTTGTTTCTGTTTATGCTCTGTAAATTTAACTTTAATCACATACAGGAGGCTCTTGCAGGGTCTAGCAAGCTATTAACATGGCAGGGGATAAGAAAATCTAAATTAAACAGAATTTGCAAAAAAGAAAGGATAAACTATAGATGACTCTTTACAGGAAGTGTTTAGGAAGGCTGTGCAAGTCATATGCAGGCAGGTGTGACTAGGGTTAATAAACAATGTGATTTAACTCCTAAATGGAAGAGAATTGAGCAGTGAAGCTGCAGGGGCATGTTCCATACACCAAAACTGCTTCATTAAGCTAAATTTGTTTTGGTGACTATAGTGTCTCAAATATGCATAAGAAATTATTACATTCTTCCTCAGGGTTTTTTGTTCTCATATAATAAATAATATATTATTACATATTAACATATTTATCTGATTATATATAGTTATGTAGGTTAAGAACCCTTGAATGTTATAACTATAGTATAGTTAGATCCTATTTGTTTCCCTGTAACATGACACTAAGCTGACATTTCATCTTGAGTTTTTGTTGAATTTAGTGTATAATTTGTAACTATTTATGGAAAGTAAATGAATTTCCTTGCACACCTGTTCAGGTGAGAACACCAGGATACAACCTGAACCACTGCATGTCCAGGTATCAATTGATAGAACTGACTTACAAGTCATCTATTTGTAAAGCCTTATATAAATGATTTAAAAAGACTTGGACACTTTTGGGACCATTGTTTGGGTGTATTTTAAGCCAAACCAGCTTTCGATCACTGTAAACAAGAAAAGTATTTCACCTGGTCAAGTTTGCATAAATCGAATTTTAATCAACATATTCTCATGTCTTGAAGTCTACTTCTGTACTTTAACTACTCAGAAAAGAAACTGAAGCTTGACCTCTAAAACATTGCTCATGCAAACTAATTTTAGGCTAGTTTACAAGCTTATTGCAACCAAAAATTTACCATGTTCTTGTATACAAGCTAGAAAAGTGCATTAGCAGTCCAAGCATTCCTTCAAATTTTCAAATTTGCCCATTATTTTTTTTTTTTTTTACACTTTATCAGAGGCAATATATAGGATTATTTCTTCATAAGAAAGATTTTTTTCTTTGGTACATATAGATAAGTATGTGCTCATGTAGACCTTTTTCCAAGTATTGAGATAGTTTACACAATCAAATCATCATACTTTATTTGTTAGTTTATTTATTTACTGAAGACAAAATGCAGCTTTGGCCTTGTTATCCATTCTGAATAAGGCACATTGAAAGTACTTTGAAAAAAACTTAAATAGTGCTGTGAAGTTTGTTCAGCATTCTATCATTCTGACTGTTATTCTTTTATGATTTGTTGGGTACTTACATTTTTTTGACAGCTAAATCCTTAAAATCAACTTCTATACAATGTGGCATTTGTTTTTGAAGTAATCTCATTCAATAAACTTTATACAACTTGCAATATAGTACAATGGGGACCTAAACATCCCCATATAGTCTAATAAGTTTTAAAAGTAGTTGGCGAAATAAACATGTAAATAGTTTTCTTTTCTGTGAACTGACATATCTACTTATTTACAAAACACAACTTATTTGTTTGAAAAATGCCATAAAGTATAAACTCATTGTAGTGTTACCCTGTAACAAGTATTATAAAGAAAACTCCAGTGTATAAAGCATTAATATTATTAAAACAACTTGGAAATAAGACATTCCTATACACCCAACACTGATCAGCCACAATATTAAAACCACCTGCCAAATATCATGTCGGTCTTCTTCGTGCTGCTAAAACAGATTTGATGCTTTAAGGCATGGACTCCACAAGACCTCCTGTGGTAGCCGGCACCAAGACATTAGCAACAGATCCTTTAAGTCGTGCAAGTTGCAAGCTGGGTCTGCATGGTTTGGATTTGTTGTTCCAGCACATCCCACAGATGCTCAATCATATTGAGATCTGGAGAATTTGGAGGCCAAGGCAACACCCTGAACTCTTTGTAATGTTCCTCAAACCATTCCTGTACATTTTTGCAGTGGGCTGCTGAAAGAGGCCACTGCCATCAGGGAACACCATTCTTATGAATTGGTGTATGTGGTCTGCAACAATTTCTTGGTAGGTGGTATATACAAAGTAACATCCACATAGATGCCATATTTGACTTCCCATCAGAACATTGCCCAGAGCACAACACTTTCTCCGCCATCCTTCCTCCTCCTTTTAAAAGTGCATCCTGTTGCTATCTTTTTCCCAGATACCCAGCCATCCACATGACCTAAAGTAAAACATGATTCAGAAGACCAGGCAGCCCTCCTCCATTGCTCTCTGGTCCAGTTCTGATGCTCACATCCAAATTGAAAGGACTTTTGGTGGTGGACATGGGGCTCTGACTGTTCTGCAGCTGTACATCCCTAAACCCAACAAACTGTGAAGTACAGTTTCTATCATGGCCAGTATTACGTTTTTCAGCAATTTGAGTTATAGTAACTCTTCTGTTTAGTCAGACCAGATAGGCTAGCCTTTGCTCCCCACATACATCTGTGAGTTTTGGGCGTCCATGACCCTGATGTCTTTTCATCAGTTGTTCTTCATTGTACAACTTCTTGTTGGTGCCATGGTAATGACATAATCAATGTTTTTCACTTAACAGTGGTTTTAATATTGTGGCTGATCAGTGTTATCTAAAAATTAAAGAGATTGTCTATAAAAATTTACCCCAAGCTTTAAAACATAAATGATATATCTATCAGTGTATTATATCAAATGAAATTTTGCATTAAATATTCTTGCCTGACAAAGGTCTAAATATACAGAGTGATTATCTTCTACTAATATAATTTTGGTAAATTAGATGAGATGATTATTCCAGACTATTATTTAGTATTTAAGCTTCAAATGTAGATAAATATCATTACAGCTCAGACTCTACTGTCATTTTTTTTTTACACAGCTATATATTTTCTTTTCTAAAAACACTGTTCATAATCCTAATTTACCTGAAATAAAATGTTAACTATACAGGTTACTATTATTAAAAAAGTTTTACAATTGTCTAGTGTAAAAAAGTATTTGATCAACTGACTAAACATTAGTGTTATATTATATATATATTTTTGCATACATATATTTTTCCATTTTTTTTAAACATAGATTTGGATCGAGAGTGAGAGATAGATGGAGGGAGGTAGAGGTAGGGAGAGCATGGGAGATCAATCAGGAAGAATGAGATTATCTGTAAATATATGCATGTACATAAGCTAAACTCAAAAGATGGTGTTGCTTCTTATCACCTTTGTGAAGAGTTCAAGAGTAAGCATAAATAGAAGAAGACTGACCATGTTCACCAGAATCCATGCAGATTTGATGAAGATTCTTCAAGACCAGTTCAGTCAAAGGCCTATTATGTATCTGTGCTGATCACATGCACAATGTAAGATCACATTGAGAACCATCAAGTAATATTTCCTGGCCACCATAACTGGCAAGCTACTGACCTGATATTTTCAGGATTTTCACAAACATTTGGATTTCAAAGTGAGTTTGGACTATAATTACTACACATGCTAGTTTTTTTTGCTGAGCTTTGGCATGTCTGTGGTGTGAAGGACTGTGATCTCAAGCTGTAGCGTCCAACATGACTTTTAAAAGTGAAGAGAAAGTACTGAACCAGGATATCAAACTGCTGTCTTTTTAAAATGAAATTCCTCTTTCAATATACAAAGGGATATGTATCAAAGCGTTCTAAAATGTAACAGTTAAATGGCAACATTATTTTGATCATACAATATTCTAAAAGTGATCTAAAAAAGTGTTTTTTTATATAGTATAGTTTTTCTAGATATTTTTATTTCAGAAGACCACCAAATTTAGAGCGACACTTTTCTGTCAGAAAAACAGTTTGTAAAGATTGTAAATCCACAGACAAATTGCATTAATTCAAAAAGACAGTTAGGAAGCAAAAGAAGCAACACATGAAAAAAAGAAACAGAAAATATTTAATAATATGCTCTGAAAAGTCACAGAATAGATGTAAAAGTGTCGTTGACACTTTGATTAATCTCTTCTATAGCATCTCCTTTAGGCTAGTAAGTGCAAAGAGTCATTAAATAGGAACACAGTATACACATAACACTTGCATCGTGGAAAGTGGTGGGAAAGAGCAAGAAGTGCCCAAGTATAGTGAAAGTTAGTGACAGTGTCTATCATTGCATTGTTAAATAAGCGCAGATAACTGACTATGGAATAGATTACTTGTAACTATATCATTGTTTTTGTCATATTTATCATATTTTTTATATATATGTATATATATTTATTCATAACTATTATCATGAAACTTACAAGATATTAAAGAATAAATTGTCACTAGCTTCCTCCTTACATGAAGTCTCTAACTCCTGTATGTAAAATGCACATTTTTTTAAACATATTACATTTGCCTTGCTGGCAGAGCATTTATTGAGTCAGTTAGAAAACATGACCATGTCAGGCAGTTAGTTTCACTATTGTCTCATCGATGATCTTTCTCAGTCATGATCCATGAAATATTCCACTTGAAATGGGAAAAGGGCAAGAGACTAAGTGAACACCACCATATATCAAAGACAGCCATCAAGTGTTAATTTGCACATGCACTAAGTCAACTTCATCACTGACCTCTAAAACAAGTAAAATGTATGTGCATTTAGATAACAAAACACAGCTAATTATTCCACTGCCAATAGTCACTTAAAGGAGTTTATTTAGTATCGGTTATATAAATATATAAAATTGTAGCATTGCATTAAGATGGTAGGATGGAAGTTGCTGCTTCTAAATATTTTTTTAATGTTGTGTTTTTCTTGATAATTTTAAAGAAATTATCTGGTAAATTAAACCTTTTGATCACGTTAAGGCAGAAGAAGCTAATGCAACTTATTAAAAATGTGAAGCATTATTGTGACAGCTGTAGCTCTAGATGGCTCAGATAATGTCTAGAATATTATTCTTTATTAAAATTTTCTTTTTGAAGTGTCTGTCTTAAAGTCATGCGATTCTAAAAATGTCTAACTTACAAATAAATTCAAAGAAACTTTTTTGGCACCATGACTGAACTTTAAGAAATGTATATATTTTACTTTTCTATTTTAACATTTTATATTGATTCAAATATACATTTTCTTAATTGTTTTTTTTTTTTATTCTAGGCATGTACTGAAGATAAATATTTAGATTGTTTATTCTGTCTATATATCTATATGGAAATGATAGTCTGAGTTTTGTCTTTAGATAGTGCTACACAGAGCTACATTAAAGCATTTTTTTTTCCAAAATACTCACCTACGTTCCACTGTATGACATATTTTTGTTGGAAACTACAAGAACCTGAAGCTATTTACTTGCATCCTGGGTCCAAAGGACAACAAGTGGTATACAGCACCTCTTCATGGTCCAATGTAAGTTTGTGTTTCAGGTGGCCAAATTCCCATGTGAATGTTCTATCTATGATATGATTATATTGCTATTAGTTGTGCATAATGGTAGTAGATACAAAAATTCAGTCACAACTGTTGGTTTCTTCTTAAAAGGCAGTTTCTAATTGAAACACATAAATTGAGACAACATTTTGGCTCCTACATGAGCCTTTGTCAAATAAGACCTGAAAAGATGTCTCCATTTCTATGTTCCAAATAAAGACTGCCTTTTAAGAAGAAACCAGCAGGTATGACTAGATATTTGTTTCTAATACCATTGGATTGTTGTGGGTACCTGGCCCTCCCTGTCTGGAGCACCCTGATGGAAGTACTCCTTCATCTTCAATGTGTGTGCATTACTCTCCAATTGAAAATTGGTTGTGCAAAAGGCATAGAACAGAGATACTGAAAATTCAGATTTGTGTCTCAAAAGATGTCAAAAACGATTAACAGAAGTGGCAGGAGTCCAGAACATATTATTTTGGGGGTGTCATCCCACTCTATGCTTTCTCCAGTAAGCATCACATGATTAGCTTGTAGGGTATGATGTCAATTTACAATGTGGAGCATGGTATAATATATACATACATAATATAGTGTGTGTGTGTGTGTGTAACAAATAATATATTCTGTATTAATTCTAACATGTTTTCATGTAGCATAAACCAAATACAAAGTATTCCCAAGTTAACCGTGCTACACTTCACAAGAAATCCTTATAAATAATAAAGATGTATCCAATGTATTGGCAAAACTCATGCTTATGTCATAGTACTTTGATGTCATAAAAGGTAAATATTTCTATAATGTCATGTGATTTAACATGAAATCTGTTGACTTATTCATTTGTACCCATACAGTATGCAGAAATGAGCTAACACATGATTATAAGGAATATCTGAACACTGTCTGCACAAGACTGAAGTGGGTTTTCTGCAGACATAAAAGTCCCATCAAGGTCTCATTTGTAGCTGCTGAATTTTCCTAATCAGAGTTATATGCACTGACATAGGGAGCTTTTCAGAGATATTTGGCTGATTCCCAATTGCTTCAAATGAAAAGTAGAGGAAAGGAAGCTGAGCTGCATTTCAATTTCCTCTTGTTTTAAAATAGGACATTGTACATACAGCATTCAACCATGACAGAATAGTAACCCTTTGGCTACAAATCCTTTGGACTGTTATCAGGTTTTGGCAGGGTTAAGCAAAAAAGAGACAAATAAATAATTTATGTTTTAATTTTAAATTTTTTTAAGGTTTTGTTTTGCATTTTTTTATAATTTTAAAATGTTTAAATATTTTAACATTGTGTATTTTGTTTTGCATTTGTGATTCACCTTTGTTGTTTTTTTGTTTTATTTTATTTTTATTTTATAGTATTGTGTGCATTTGTTTCCTTTATTTGATATCACACTCAATCTATTTCCCATTATGGAGAATCAATAATTCAGCTTTATATTTTATATTCAACATTATATTTGCATTTTTAGTAATAGGACTTACTCTAAGCATAAATAAAAATCCCGTGGCTCTTTTACATGCCATTTTGTACCATGAACATAGGATCACAGCACTGAAAAAAGGAGATTGCATTGCACTCATAATAAATATGTCTATTACAATGCTAGAGAATTTACTAAAACAAAACACAAAATCAAAAAAGATCATAGAGCAGTTTGTAGGTATAAATAAATATGGTTCATTGATCCCCCACTTGTATGACTTTTCTTTTTCATTTATTGTGTCTGTTCTTGTGGTATTATTTCTAACAGTTTTTAGTTTTATAGAGGATTGAAAAACAGTAGCTGGTAAAGCAGGAAAGGGAGTCAATGATTCTTAATTAACGTTGCCAAAGCAGCATAATTGAGTAACATAAGTTTGTGTCTGCTTCATCATTACATGATAAAATTATATCATGATTCCACTGAGTGCAATTTGTCATAATCACTCAGTTCTCTGATTATATTTAACTTGATATTTGTGTGCGTACAAACTTTAGAGGGGTTCATTTATACCATAATTGTGAAACTATTCCCATTTAAGGTGCGTTGCGAGTTCTACAACCGCTTTATTTTTTCCTTCTCATACATTATTTATAGCTTACCTTTTATTTATCTGGTTGGAACATTGGCATAAATTGGAACACATCTACTGTAAACTTTGAGAAAAATAGAAGTGCTTCTCAGCGTTTTTATGCATATATACAGCAATTTGCCTTTGGAGCACAATGGGAGATTTTTGAGGTAATGACCAATTGGAGAGAAAATGATTCAGTGTGGAAAGATTTAAAGAGAGACGTATTTTGTGCTTTGAATCAGAGTTGTGCTTTGAATCAAAGTTTGGTGCAAGACTTGGTTAACTTCAAAAACATGCAATATATAAACTACATAGTTCAGTGTTTGCTAAAATAATTATTTATACATAATTATGTTATACAGTATTGTTTTGTTTCTGGAGTTGTTGGTTCTGGGATAGATCTTACTAATAACATGTTTTACTTATTCTAGGCCGAAGCTGACTCCCATTTTTTAATGCATGTGATATAGGTAAGGCATTAAAAAATATATACTGTAAATATTAAACTAAAGAATATATTCATCTTTGAAATTTGTCTATTTAATGAAATAGTGAGTGCTACCAAAATTAAGATCTAGTTCGCACTTATCAGCCAATCGTGCCATCAATATTTGATAGCAAATCCATTCAGTGGAAAATGAGAATGGTAAAATGGAACTACAGGGAGTGCAGAATTATTAGGCAAATGAGTATTTGACCACATCATCCTCTTTATGCATGTTGTCTTACTCCAAGCTGTATAGGCTCGAAAGCCTACCAATTAAGCATATTAGGTGATGTGCATCTCTGTAATGAGAAGGGGTGTGGTCTAATGACATCAACACCCTATATCAGGTGTGCATAATTATTAGGCAACTTCCTTTCCTTTGGCAAAATGGGTCAAAAGAAGGACTTGACAGGCTCAGAAAAGTCAAAAATAGTGAGATATCTTGCAGAGGGATGCAGCACTCTTAAAATTGCAAAGCTTCTGAAGCGTGATCATCGAACAATCAAGCGTTTCATTCAAAATAGTCAACAGGGTCGCAAGAAGCGTGTGGAAAAACCAAGGCGCAAAATAACTGCCCATGAACTGAGAAAAGTCAAGCGTGCAGCTGCCACGATGCCACTTGCCACCAGTTTGGCCATATTTCAGAGCTGCAACATCACTGGAGTGCCCAAAAGCACAAGGTGTGCAATACTCAGAGACATGGCCAAGGTAAGAAAGGCTGAAAGACGACCACCACTGAACAAGACACACAAGCTGAAACGTCAAGACTGGGCCAAGAAATATCTCAAGACTGATTTTTCTAAGGTTTTATGGACTGATGAAATGAGAGTGAGTCTTGATGGGCCAGATGGATGGGCCCGTGGCTGGATTGGTAAAGGGCAGAGAGCTCCAGTCCGACTCAGACGCCAGCAAGGTGGAGGTGGAGTACTGGTTTGGGCTGGTATCATCAAAGATGAGCTTGTGGGGCCTTTTCGGGTTGAGGATGGAGTCAAGCTCAACTCCCAGTCCTACTGCCAGTTCCTGGAAGACACCTTCTTCAAGCAGTGGTACAGGAAGAAGTCTGCATCCTTCAAGAAAAACATGATTTTCATGCAGGACAATGCTCCATCACACGCGTCCAAGTACTCCACAGCGTGGCTGGCAAGAAAGGGTATAAAAGAAGAAAATCTAATGACATGGCCTCCTTGTTCACCTGATCTGAACCCCATTGAGAACCTGTGGTCCATCATCAAATGTGAGATTTACAAGGAGGGAAAACAGTACACCTCTCTGAACAGTGTCTGGGAGGCTGTGGTTGCTGCTGCACGCAATGTTGATGGTGAACAGATCAAAACACTGACAGAATCCATGGATGGCAGGCTTTTGAGTGTCCTTGCAAAGAAAGGTGGCTATATTGGTCACTGATTTGTTTTTGTTTTGTTTTTGAATGTCAGAAATGTATATTTGTGAATGTTGAGATGTTATATTGGTTTCACTGGTAATAATAAATAATTGAAATGGGTATATATTTGTTTTTTGTTAAGTTGCCTAATAATTATGCACAGTAATAGTCACCTGCACACACAGATATCCCCCTAACATAGCTATAACTAAAAACAAACTAAAAACTACTTCCAAAAATATTCAGCTTTGATATTAATGAGTTTTTTGGGTTCATTGAGAACATGGTTGTTGTTCAATAATAAAATTAATCCTCAAAAATACAACTTGCCTAATAATTCTGCACTCCCTGTATTGATGTGACTCCAAATCTGACTTCATCACATAGAGCAAGTGTCTCTGATTGGGGGAACAATAGTTTGACACAGTTACAGGGTAAATTATTCAACCAAAATCAATGCAAGGTACATAAGTAAAAACAAAACTTGGAATGTCCCGTTAATAATTATCTCAATTCTTCTGTCTCATGGATGAATGCAAAAGTTTTTTTCTATTTTAGAAGAATACATGTATGTATGTATTTAGTGACCGTAATGCTAACTCTTTGTTTTTTCCAGAAATGAAAAAAAAAAGTTCAGATTTCGTAAATGTTGTTTTTCTGAAATACCAATGTTTAACATGTAAAGAAGAATATTTTGTTTTTTTGTTTTTAGTGAGACTTTTCCGATGGAAGAGGAACCGGTGGATATTTACTATTTTACAGTTTGCTCAATTGGAAGTAATAAGCATTTAATACATTCTATCATTTCCTTTGCCTTTGTTTTGCAATTCTATTCATGCATGCTAATTTACTTAAAGGTAAATTGGACCACAAATTTATAGACCATAAATTGCCCTACTGGTAAAGCAAATTTCAGGATGCACTGAAAGAAATCTAAATATAATTAACCTCTTCCCTTATCTATCTGTATTACCATTAACACTTCAAGTACCAATTGAGGTAAAAGAAAAATGGCATTCAACGAGTGAACATTTAATTTTAATCAGTATCTAAGGCAGAAACTATTTCAACATGAAAGCCATGAGTCACTGAGTGGGTGAACAAGTATATGTGCTCATTCCCTCCTGCTGTGAATTTCCACCAGACTAGATTAAAAAGGCTTGTACAATTTGCAACTGTAGCACAGCTCATGTAAAGCATGAGACTGACCCTTAGCTTTAAATAAAATCCACACACTGAAAAATAGAAACTGTATCCAGTATTCATTTAATCTACACAAATGGAAGCTACCATCCCTGTTTCTTTATAGATATGTTAAAATAGGTTGTGCCCTAATTGCAGTTGAATCAAAATAGCCAATCAGCATCAAGAAGCTATTGTGGTTGAATTGAGGTGGTTAATTCTACATCCAGGTCAGTTTTGTTACATGAACACTCTACAGGATTTCACCCTTTTAATTATAGGATCATAACTACCTTAGTAGGATATTGGTAAATAGATGAGGACTGGCTGGTTGAAACATGTGAATTTAATATGGTCCATTATATTTTAAACACTGTTGTGTAAATTCTTTTTGAAATTTGTGAAATAATAAATATCATTTTTTTGGAGAAACCTCAGGTGAATCGTTTTGGCTATTCAAAAGACCAGTCTGGAGAGAAATATGAAGGAGGAACTCTAGCCTCCAATTTGAAACCGTGGGTGGCACCCATAAGGCGCTTTAACCATTTTTATTCTGTGAGTGTAACCAATAATTTGCATTTGTCTTTAACCATACAATATTACACTATGTTATATTTGTGTTCGTAGGTCCATCAACAAGATCCCTAAAATTCTGTGTATATATACATTTCTGCTGTGGTTGGTTACCATCTGGGATGTAACCCTGGGAGGCTATGTACCTATAAGTTAAGTTATTTTTATATTGTTTTATTTCACTGGTGTCAGGTGGAATTGTCACATTGCCTTTAAAGACTCCTGCACAGCCTCATTCTTGCTGCCAAGCTCTCGCTAAGGTTAAACACTCCTCAATATTAGAGATGGACAGCATTACACCTGTCACAGATGGCGCGACTATTCTGTCACTGCACAAAAGAGCCAATAGCTGGGCAAAATCAGCTAGATAATGGAAGAGGGCAAAAGCCCAATTGGACTCTAAGTTAACTCTCAGCGATTTTGAGGAGGAGTCTTATATGGACGATTCCGAGGATCCATCGGATCCTGGCTCTGACTTTGGAGTTGAGGAATCTGACCCTTCCCACCTTTACTGGCATGCTCTTCTTGTTGGTGTTCCCCTTTTCTGTGACACATATGTTCTTGTTCAGGATCGCAAGAAGATTACTCATCGTCGCCTATTATGCTGGGGAGTAGAATCTGATTGGCTGTTCCTGTGGCTTGGAAGATATACCTCTCATGCTATTTATTGTTATTATATTGTTTGAATGGTATATTTTTTTTTGCTGCTGAGGGAAATAAAGAAAGAGTGCAGCATAATACTCGCCTCTGTGTCGTTAATAAAATCATGACTTTACGTCATGTTAATAGTAAAATCTGTGAATTAATAGCCTTGAGATTACTTTTGCTGGAAGATTTTGGATTTTATGAATATAGCAAATGATTTAAAGGACAGTATAAGCACTGGTATCCCTACATCTTAAAGAAGTGATTTTGATGGATATATTCTGCCCCTAAAACCTTGCATTTGAAAACAGCATCAAATCTGAGAAACAACTCTTTCTTTTTTTTGCAAACCCCACACTTCTTGTGGTTATTATTCAGACAGCTGCTAGGGACTTTGCACTAAAATAGATTCAGTAACTAGATTCAGTAATTAATTAATTCAGCATTGGACTCAGCACTACTCATAGAGAGGCATTGAATTGGTGAATCATGGTAATAGCCACGCATGCACTATATGTTTAAATTGCTCATCTAGGAGAAGTATTTTGTAGAACTTAACATGCTGGAACATTTAAAGGTAGGAAAACTGAGATCCAGTGAGGATTCTGTCCTGGAGTTCTGGTTATGTAAAACATTGCCTTTTCTGAGAAATAGAAATGTTTACATTTTTGTCTAAATGGTGCCTCTAGTACAAAATGAAGACCTTCGACTTTCAATTTATGCTAATTGGCATAGCTTCTGCTACTATATTGGGCCATTTCCCACTTCCTATCTCTCTCAATTTTGTAAACTCCAAGTGTAAGTTTTGATGCAATTATAGTATATAAAATATATATAGTACATATAGTGTGAAAAAAGTGTATTGGGCTATGCTTAATTTGTGGGCAATGCGTGCATAACATAGACAAAAGTGCTTCCCCGACACATAAATACACATAAAAACAATCATATATGTGCATTAATAAAATACTTAATATTCTAAAGGTAAGATCAATTGAGTTCAGAACAAATGCAGTATATTCAGGCCTTAGAAATGTATTCCACTTTTCCAGAAAACAGGTATCCAAAAATAAGGGTATTTATTTTTAAAATTTTAAAAGCTTACATAAAGGTTAAAACAATAAAAAGGCAGAGAAACACTGAATAATTGTCAAGTTTTGCTGTGTTTTTTTATTGTTTTAACCTTTAGGTATGCTTATAAAATTGGAAAAATTAATACCCTTACTTTTGATATTGAGTCCTGTTTTATGGGAAAGTGGAATACATTTGTAAGGCCTGACTTGGCACTTATGGGCTACCTATAAAGAACCTGGTATGACTCATAAATGTGAGTGGGATTCCATCTTACATCCATTTATTATTTTTGAATTATAGAGTTGTTGCAGGCTTTCATTGTACATATACTAGGTATATACAAGCAAAGAGTATAGATAATAAAATGTTAACTCAAAAAAAAAATGGTAATGCTGGTATTTGTTAATTCACTGTTCTTTTGTCCGTTTCCTGAATAATTAAGATATACAAACCAGTCATTCTTCAAAATATATATTATGTTACCAAACTATTTTTTAAAAGTTACTTATAGTCTGGGTTTATACTTCTAAATGAGCAGTATGCGGTATTCTGACTTGCAAATCTGCTTCCGTTTATATGCTTTAGAGGAAGCTGTTATAAGTGATTGTAACTTTTACTGGCTGAAAAACTATAAAATCTGAAAATAATTCTGAGTGGGCAGTTTAACCCCTTAAAGACACATGATTCCCTTTTATTTCTGAAGTTGTGTCCTTAAGGAGTTAAACAGAGATCTTTGAACTAGTCAATTATTTAAACTACATTGATCCATAAAACAGGTTTAAATGGAATGGCCAGTTAGATAATAAAAATATATTATAAACCTAATACCCAAGATGTTGTTTTGTGGTTTTAGAAATCTTGACTCCATACAAGCCGCTTTGCAGAGGTAATCTTTCTAGTATAGAATACAAATTCTGTAAATGTAAGTGACGGAGCTTAGGAAAGTATCAATTGTTAAGGATACTGCTTGTGGTTTCCATAAAATAATTCTGAAGGGCAACAGTAGAGAAGTGATTGAAAAATGTGTTTATGCCTACAATACCATAACGGTGGCAAATTATACCACTAAAGGTTAAACTTTACATAAGTAGCAAAAAAGTAAAATAAAACTCGTTGTATAATATATATATTCTCTGTAATTATGTTTAGGGTCACACTGACAGGTGTTCTAAACAGTTCAAAGTTTTATTGAAAACAAACGACAAAATGAAAATTGTATTAAATCACGTTAGTCAGTGCTGCAGGTGTTGTTTGTATGATATCAGTAAATCTATTATGTAATCGATGTAGCAATTATGTTATATAGAAATAAAAAAAACCTTTGTATTTTCTGTGTATTTCATTTTTGAGACAGAGTAATTAATCACCCCATGGAATGCAATTTATCTCTGTATCATTCTATACTATAAACTTAGTATACCCTCATACACATCACTCATGTCACACAAACTACCCATTAGGAAACAATCTTTTATTGGTGTGACCTAATCCCAAAGTAAAATGTATCTTTATCTTTTCTGAAAGGCACATAGACAGACAGTATACCGTATAGCAGGGGTGCCCAAAAGGTAGATCCCCAGATGTTTTAAACCTACAGCTTCCGTGATTCTTTGTCATTCTAAATCATTCTAAAGGCCAGCAAAGCATCATAGGAGTATACTCTCCTCCACAAACTGGGATACAAGTTTATCCTCCTCTTTAATTAAAATGTCCACATAGAACTCTCTGGATATGATCACTAATAGCAAAAGGAAATTGAGCCCAGATAGATATTGATATTCACCCTTTCATCTCACAATACAGTGTAGTAATTCCTGTAGAGGTAGACATTTGTGGCCTCGGATTCCTTACTTGGAGTGGAGATACTCACACAGTGTGATATAATCTGGCTTCCCGTTTGTCATTGGCTGAGCACACTCATTCCAACCCAATACTAAACAAGGTGTGTTTTGACAGGAGATCTGACAGTGATGTCTGGTAAACCCAGAGCAAATAAAGCAATACGTTTACCAGACATCATCAGAGATCTTCTGTCAGAGTGCTTGTTCTAGAAGTTTTCCTATTCATATTTTCATGTAATGAATCTCCTCAGACTTGCTGGCAATGCCAACTTTACGTATAAAAATAAAGAAAAGGAAATGGTAAAATGAAAATACTGCTACTTTATGAGCGCCTTTCACAAGATTGCTTTAACACTGTTAGAATACTTATATATAATACACAAAATTATAACTGTTAACTATAAATGTTAGGCTGAGCACACTAAATTAGAGTGACTTAGGATACAACGTCAAAAAACATTATATATTTGTGCGTTCCAAAGACACTCTATATCACTTAGTGATAAATAAGTCTAATTTAATAATCAAGGTAAAATACAGAACCTGGACAAAACACATCAAGCTATGATGTAACTACCTAGAAATGCTACAGCTGTATCAAGCCAATACAAGCAGCATGATGTAGCAACAATAATTAGTATTAATCTGTAAAAGCAGCAAAAAAACTAATGTAACAAGCTGTCAAATAACCACTCAGGGATACTGCAATTGTGTAAAAAACCAGTGGGAAACAACCAAATGCAGCAAAAATAGAGCTACACCACTAAACGGTGAAAACAAAAAGGACAGATATATGTCACTTAACACTACACGTTGACAAGTAATATTGAAACATATAAAGGATAATACAATAATCATGTCTGGGTTAGTGTAGGATAAATAAAGTAAGTTCCTCAGGCTGGACAATAACAGGGGGGGAAAGAGGGATAAAAATTATGTAAAAATAAAAGTAAAACACCCCCAATAAATGTGGGGGGTCCATCCGTGGCTACAAAGATGCTGTGCAAAAAGTCCAGAGGAAGCAGGGAGTCTAGAATGCTGGAAGAAACGTCTGATCAGTCGGCTGAGAAGAGCCTGCCCTGGCTGAGCACTAGTATAAACGTCCGCTCTTGGCTTAACAGCACCTGGTTCGTAAGATCCACATAGCAAGGAACAGAGGGGAGGCACAAAGGGGAATGGAATGCTTGCTTCTGTAGTGCAAATACCATGACCAGTAATTTTAGAAAAGTCCACAAGTGCCTTAAAGAAACAGTACTCAAGTCTGATCCATGTATAAACCAAATCCCACAATCTACATGTTTCGTCTCAGGGAGGTGACTTTATCAAGTCAGACAGATACATCAAAACTGTACTCAAAAACATACAAACACACCCCTACAAACAAACAAGTACACACAAAAACACAGTAAGCGTTTGCATTTTCACACACTGACAATTTACTTTACAGACAAGCTTCTAATTAAAAAACGATGCAACACACATGCTTGTGAAGTCAAATAATTAGAGGCATAGCTAGAAACCTAGGCATCCAAATTATGATTGCTGCTTGTGATGTCCTATCATATCAAATGTACCATTCTGATATATCTAACAGTTAGCACACTATTCATGCATCCAGGTAAGTTAGGCTATCACCGGTTTCCATGTGTTTTGATGGCACTTTCGGGTTGTTAAAAAAAACAAACAAAAAAGAAACCTAAAAATTGCCCCCCAAAAAATGGAAATCCCACAAAAGTCATATCCCCTGATAGCCACTATCTGGGGGACCAACATATCCAAAAATCACCAAGATCGGTTCAGGGGTTCGGGATTTCCATAAAAGTCATAATTTGACCAACTGCACACGAGGCTGCTGTCCAAAACAGTTCCAGAGAATCAGGGCTTGAGGTTGGTCTAGTTTGGAAGTTTAAAAACTGAACAAACTACAAACATATGCAATAGTCTTTCCCTGGAGCTTATTCCCATCATCCAGATGAACAATTCCACTGAACAGTGCCCTTCTAAACTGTGTAGAACCGAAGGCAGGTGATGATGGAAGTCTAGCGGTGTTTGGGAGTTTCCATGTCCAATTTTAGTTCCAGGAACTCGATGACCAAACACGGCTGCCTGCATTCATGCAAACAAGATGGCTGCCACATTGTGGTCATTCATGTGAACAGCAGCCACCCAGACAAACAATTAGAACACTGTGGGTAGTATTGTTACCAAGTGTTAATAGGGGTTACCAAGCTCCTAGGTGGTTTCTGGTTCGTGCGGCTGTTCGGTTCTCAAACCACATAATCCCAATTGCATGAGCAGAGCCTTTTTAAAGTATATTAGCTCAAGGTCTATTGCAGGGGTCATAGTCCTGAGGCCCCTCCAAGAACTCGTGGCGAGGTTCAGTTCGTCACTCCTATGCAACATTGTGTCCCATGCTACTATGGTAATGGCTGGTGACAAACTGGGTATATGACTGATACATCTGATGGAAAGTGTAGATAAGTATACAGAGGGATGGTGGAATATCAATTCTAAATATGTTCAAGTTGTGATATAATGAGCATTCTAATTGCTATTAAAAAGGTGTCTGTTATAAATTTACCTTTAATGAATGGTCAATTCTGAGGTTTTTCTTCAAGTTGGATATTTAACTCAACGTTAATTAAGTAACTCTAAGCCTAACCTTTGTAGATAGACCATAATGTAAGAAATATTCAGAATACTGCAATCATTCATTATATTCTGTTGTCAAATTATTTCTCTTTACTAAAGCAAGCATCTGTCTATAAATCAAAGGATTTTTTTTGTATCATTATGTATGATATTTAAATCACTTTAAATGTTACATGAGAGTATATTCATAGCTTGGATGTGTGAATGATCATTTAAAGCTTCTCTGATTGCTGTGAAGCTGATTACTGGTAGAAAAAAGGGCATTTCACATTAATAAAACAGATATTAAATTAACTTGATAGCAAGTTTTCTAACAGATGTCTTCACTCTCTGGATTTCTCTTCCTCTGCCAGATCAATCATCGGTTTAATCTGAAACTTTATTTTCACAGCAATATAAAAATCGATATTATGCATTTATTTTTTTTTAAATATATTTATATAGTATGTGCTATTGATCCTTTTTTTGCTTGCACTCTGACATATGGCTTTCTGGAATGTGCTAGATCTTGTAAAGGATACAAATTAATGTCAAGCCTGGGTCAAACATGGAGCACATTTCACAGTTTTATACTGTATGTTAATGGTATAGTAGTGTTTATCTATCTATCTATCTATCTATCTATCTATCTATCTATCTATCTATCTATCTATCTATCTATCTATCATCTATCATCTATCATCTATCTCTCTATCTATCTTTACAGTATCTATCTATCTATCTATCTATCTATATTTACAGTATCTATCTATCAATCAATCAATTTGTCTATCTATCTATCTATCTAGCTACCTGTCTGTTTGTCTGTCTTTTATTACTCTCTACTTGTGTGAGTATGTCTGTAGATTAGTGGACCATCCTTCCATGCCAATCTGGTGGGGCAGGAGGGAACTTAAGAAAGGAAGACAGAAAATATAAGGTTAGTAATACTTTGAAAAATGGAGGAAGACTAGCATATTTAAGAGCAGAAAGGTGAGAGGAATAGGGAAGAAGGTACAAAATGTATAGGGAGTAAAGCTGTGCATGGTAGTGGCTGAAAGTCTAAAATCTATGATGTATAAGATATTTATGAATATTTAATCAACCATGGCTGGATAATTGGTGTGCCGGGGCTGAATAAATTGTGCACCTAGGCTAGATATATGGAGTGTATAGGATAATAATGTGCTTTTGCTGAATAAAGAGTATACATAGGCTGGATAAAAAGGTTGCATAGACAAGATACATGGTGTGCATAGGCTAGATACACCGCATGAATAGGCAGGATACTTGGTGTGCATAGGCTAGATACACCGCATGAATAGGCTGGATACTTGGTGTGCATAGGCTAGATACACCGCATGAATAGGCTGGATACATGGTGTGCATAAGCTGTATAAACAGTGTTTAAAGACTTTTTAAATGGTGTGCATAGACTTGATAAGTGACCATGATATGCTGAAAATGGTAATGGTGAAATAATTGTGTAATTTAAATAACTGATAACACAATATATATATATATATATATATATATATATATATATATATATATATACTAGCCTTCTGATTTATAGCCACATGCTGGTAAATCATATAAACTCAATAAATATATATATATATATATATATATATATATATATATATATTGAGTTTATATGATTTACCAGCATGTGGCTATAAATCAGAAGGCTAGTATGAAGAATCCTTAACATTTAAATCCAGGTAACTCTGCTAAACAATTGCACTAGTTTTTAACGCAAACTGACTGTATTATTCCATATGTTTCATTTTGAAACCACCATGCAGCCCTAATTATAGGTTTGTTAAATATAGTGTCTTGTCTTGGTGCTCAACACAAAATTACTGTTACTCGCTTGCAGAATTATTTTGGAGGTGGGCATCCTACGCCTTAACCATTAATGAATCAGACACATCTGCAAAAACTCAGCATTGAGTTGCACACCCCTGTGGTAGATGTTTCTTATATCTTTTAAGCAGACTGTCAAAATGCAAATGTATTTCATATATTCCATAGTTTTGTGTGACAAAGAGATGTTATAATCTGCCTAAATTAGAATTGAAGTGGTTTAAAACTAAATTGGAAAATGTACATTTACTACACTCACTCACTATAAAAAATAAATTAAAAAAAACACAAACATTTTTCTTTTGCCACGCCACAGAAAAAAACAACCTTGCTTTTTTTATTACAGTTAATACAATAACTCAATATTTTAAAGATGCACTACTGCCTGGGCTGACACCCAATTTCTAATTCAGGATAGAAATTATGTGAAAATAATAAAAATAAAAATAATAAAAAAAATAGAAGCCTGCAGAATTTCTGGTTTGGAAGTTCTAATGATTGTTGCTACTCTATGTCATCACAGTTGATTTATTTTGTATTTGTCTATTATGATTGTCTTACATTATATCAGTTTTGTCACTTTTGATTTTTACAAAATGATAAAAAAGATACTTGTGAAAAATCTGCATTGGAATGTTATTGAATTCCCAATGCAAACAGATGATACGGATGAGACATTGAAAGAACAGCTTTGATGACGTATAGAAAAATTTGACAAATAGCAGATCATCAAGAAGAATCCACCATCACATTATTTATGGTGACAGAACATCTAAGCGAATGAGTATTACAAGTGTCAAAGGCTTCAGATAGAAGATGCTACCAGAACAAGCAAGAGGCAGAGATCATTATGTTACTGCTACCTTTCCCCTCTTCACCACATCAGGTCCAAATGTGAACACATGCATGTCACCATCTTAGATCTTCATTTCCAGATTCTTCATTCACCAGGAACTACATCAGTGCTGTTATACATGCACAAGCATGTAACACTGATGTCAATAGAAGATCTTTTACCATAAGAGAAATCATTTTTTACTTTGTCTTATAATATCTCTTGAGTCGATTATATTCCAACCCAGTCATTATGAGCATAAAGATTTTATTTTTATGAGACGCTATATTTTTTTATTTATTTTGAGGGGGGGTGACGGAGCCGCTTTCGTATGTTTAATATGTAAGTGTCCTTTATTTCAAATAAAACAAAACACTCGAGCACTTTCATCTTATCGTTTTAAAATAGGGTCACAAGAGATATGTGTCAATTTCACTCCTGTATTTGCAATGAAACGATGTATCCAGAAGATTTATCATTGACTGGATGTCCTCAGCGCCAATGTGAAAATTACTGGTGCAGAACACAAGTCATTTTCTTAGAAGCAATACCCGAGTAACCTGTTTTAACACTGTATAGACGTTTCATTATATGTTCTTCACATCTATTAGCATATTAATGTATACATTTTAATCCAATGTCATGCATTAATATGGTACATAATCATATTCATTACAAGTACAATTTCAAGCAATAATGTTCAGATATAAACCTGTTACCATTATGAGGAATAAGTTATAAGGAAATTGATTCCTTTTTAGTTCACACATGCCTGGAACCTTTCAAGGTTAAAATATCAGAACAATTTGCGTTCATCCTTCCATTGCTTCAGACAGATAGAATGAATTCCAAATGCATATTTGAAAGAAGAATCTATTTGGGAGTGTCTACAGCACTAACAATAGCTTAATTCAAAGTTGAAATGTCACCTGTTATAAACATTTAATTAAAGAAATGATATGTCTTGCTGCAGTGCTTTATGTATGAGGTGTGTCCTATTATTATTAATTTTTTTTCAAAACAGTAGATAATTTTATTGAAAATTGACCTTTTATAAATGCATCTTGTTTCACAGCACCCCCTGGCTGGTCAATCAGACAACTGGTCCTGTTACTTCCTTGTTGCTTAGCTCAGTAGAGCTAAACTCAAGAGGCAGCAATTTTCCAGAGGAACTGCCTTCCATTGAGCTGCACTGGGAAGACTACAATTGGACTGACACAGTCTAGGCTGGGGAAGAAGGGGGTGGCTTGCAAAGGCTTCAACAAGAGGTCTGCAGCTTTTGCAATCTTTTTTTTAGATATATACTTAAATTCATTCATGTTTTCAATGGGGATATATCTACTAAATAGTGATTTCTTTTTTTGGAGAGAGTGGGGGGATAGAGTGTCCACTTAAAGTCTCCCACACCATATCACCTCAATAAAGTGGTCTGGATGTACTGACCCTGCCCTTTTAGCTCTGCAATGTAAAGCATTGTTAAATCGACCTCTGGTGGCTGTCTTCCTGATAGCCACTAGAGTTGTTTCCAATGCACTGAGTTTTACTGAGCAAAACGTGGTCATGTGATATGGAAACCTATAGGAAAGCATTGAATACAATATTTCCAGGTTTTTTTACATTGACTATACAGTTTAATACACTATATCATATTTGTTGAAATGAATAGCACATTGCAAAGAGACAGGATGAAAAGAAAAGACTCTGATTTCTCAATGTATCTGCTCAATGCACTTATTTTGAGTCAAAAGATAAAATAAATGGAAAAGTGGAACATTTTTTAAATAATTTTGCTCACGGCTATTGGACTGGAATACTGTATTTGTGTATAGTATGTATAAGCAATAACCAAAGGCTTTAATCAGCTTTCTATGGCTGGTTTAGCAGCCATCACACTTTTGTGATTTTTAAATGAGTTGTGGATTACCTGTGAAAGGATAAGGGCAGAATGGTTAAAGATTGCAGCATCCAATACTGACGTGAATCTTATCTTGACATGCAGTAGTGAGAAGAAAGTCTTTAAGCAACTTGCTGAGTAGAAAAAAAATATATGCAATATAAAAGGCAGCAATTGCTCCAGTCATGAATACTTTATTTTGGTACATGCTGAATCCACACGTAGATCAAGGGCACACTGTGAATAGACAGCAAGTTTTTTAAATTGGCTGGCTATGAAAAGGATAGCATTAACAAGCAATAAGGAAGTAAAAAAAAATAAGTATAACAGGATGTCCCTCCACTAAATTCTGACTTTTCAACCAACGTTTAAAGAAAGTGCAGTTGAAAGTAGTTATTTGATTGTTTCATGTCAGATAATGTTGACCCAGAAACATTTACAGACTAAAGGTGAGTTTAGAAAATCTGTCTTTCTCAGTACTTAAAACATTTAAAAAATAGGTCTTTTTACAAACTATTTTATTTATGAAGGTTGCATATTTTTAAAGCAGTTTATTGACATTTAAAACCAAAAAAGTAAAAACACAACTTATGTGCATGAATTCTAGCACGATTTCTGATTAAATATTGAATAGATAAGGGTCAGAACATTTCTACATGTAGAACTTGCCAAAAAACACCAGTTGTACCTGGATAAATCAACTCTTAGTGAGCAATACACCTACATTTACCATTAGATAAAAGCAGAACATTAAGAACAGTGTTTGAATTAGCGTGGTAAGAACTTCATGGGTTGCAAACAGCCTTGAAAGCTCTAAAAAACTATATTTTTAAATATTTGTCATCTTTGTTTTTTGTATGTAACTAAGTATAAACTGTACTCTTGACTGTAGAAGGTCATTGCAGAGTCAAAAGCTTTATTTTAATATATATTGCGCCAGAAAATGTTTACAAAATATCATTAAAAAAGATAAATATAATTGAAAGTAGAAACCAAAGACAAAATGACAAAACTGTGTAACTCATTTACAACAAACAAGAAAAGAGGTCAAGCCCACTGTGATGGACAATAGCAGCTCTACAGATATATTGGGATTCTACAATAGAAAGCAACATTTTGATTCCTATCAAATTCCCAGTCAATCTCAAAGAGACAGTGTAACACAGTGAATAACTATAAATTAATCAAAAAAACATCAATTAAGAGGCCATACCGATCACAGTAATGAGACTTCATAAATAACATGCACATGTATTCCTTTTATAATATGTATCATCATAGTATAATACATGTCAAGAATAAAAGTGCCTCAAAATATAAATTGTGTATCACATAGGTGAATATGCCCATACGTAATGTGTGTAAAGAGTTCTAGAAGTGATACATAAAGGACCACTATAGGCACCCAGACCGCTTCAGCTTAATGAAGTGGTCTGGGTGCCAGGTCCATCTAGGGTTAACCCTGCCTGCTGTAAACATAGCAGTTTCAGAGAAACTGCTATGTTTACATTATCGTTAATTCAGCCTCTAGTGGCTAGTGGCTGTCTCATTGAAAGCCGCTAAAGGCGCTTCTACGTTTCTCACTGTGATTTTCACAGTGAGAAGATGCCAGTGTCCATAGGAAAGCATTGAGAAATGCTTTCCTATGGACTGACTGAATGTGCTCATGGCTCTTGAAGGAGGAGAGTTCCCAGTGCCGAGGGAGCCCAGCGCTGGAGAAAGGTAAGAATTTAACCCCTTCCTCCCCCTAGAGCCCGGCAGGAGTGGGACCCTGAGGGTGGGGTGGACCTGTTAAAATGAGTTTGTTTTCCTGGCACTACAGTGGTCCTTTAAGTGCGTAAAAAGCTGAGAAAAAAACAAAACCATATCATTTGCATTTATAGTCAAAATCTAATTAGCTGTTTGGTGTTTACAATTAAGCAGAATACAGCTGAAATTAAACTGATGCTAAGTGACCAGAAAATATACACATAATGGAAGTAAACACATAAACCCCCCCGTGGCCACTATAAAATATAGATTTCTAAAATGAATACAAAATAAAAAATGACAGCACCTATCACATTTACATATATTAATGAATTTCTCTAAATAAAATCTCCTAAATAAACTGAACATAAGTTTATGTGTTACTGGACTTTATTACAATTGCAATTAATTCAGTGCTGAGAAACGCTGTTTAGAAGGAAATTGCTAATTTTCCAGAGCTTGCGGTTAATTCATTTATGCTTCTAATATATCAGTGATATGAGAACTGATAATGTAGTTGTCTTTACCAGAAGTTAAAGTTAATTACACATGAGAACCATAACCTTTAAAATTTACTAGCAAATTATGCATATCTCTAGACAGGGTTCCTATACATACTTAGCAAATATTGACTTTACCACCAAACTTTTTCTAATATATTTGCATTTTAACTACAGTACATAATTTCGTACATTAATATTGTCCTTACGAGAAATAACATGTTGCATATGGAGCAAATAAATAACACCCCTATATCTTGTTAGAGGCAAATGATTTTTAAACAATAATGTGTTATATATTAAAAGTTAATGATCCTTGTACTTAATCTTTTGGTAGACAAGTTGCATTGCTAGTTGCTAAGCAAAAGGAATTTTTTTAAAGGAAATATTTCAAGTCAGATAATTCAGAAAACCATCTCTATAATTATCTACCTTCGTCTGTGATTATCTTGTGTCTTGGCATAAGTGTTCAGAAAACATGTTTCATTTTGAACTAGCACTCTATGTTTGTTTTATATGTATTCACAAATTATCCAACTTGTCACAAGTTTTGAAAGAATGTCAGCTGACAAAAGCAAGTTTAAACTTGATAAAGTGATAAGTCAACGGCTTGAACCTAATAGCCTTATTTAGTATAAGACAAATTAAATACTGAGATACTTAGAATAGAATAGAATTTTGTTAGGTTGTTACTTCACCTATAGCTACTAATAATCCAGCCAAACACAAGAGTTCTGGGCTGGTTATATTGATCATAAACAGGTTTTGCATTTGATGCCAGCAAACCATATGCACACGTTTGTCTGAACACTCACATCCTAAAACAGACCCAAGTCAAGGACTGTGCTTGGGGAACTGTGACTCTGCTAAAACCTTAAAGGACTATTTCGTAGAAATGTCAGTCTGTACCTTGAAATGTTTAACACACTTCTAATGACTGTCACACTGACAGCCACTAGAGGCACTTCCATAGTAGCAACCAAGTGAAACTCAGTTATTTGACATTCAACATCCACAAGGATTTTGAATGTCATCAAGATGCAGCTTCTAGAAAATCAATGCATGCAATGCTTCCCTTTGAGGAGCACTGGATTAGACCATTGATGGTGAAGTGGTGTCTTCATGATGACATTGTGGTCTCTGGGGGTGGGGGGGGAGGGGGGGGCAGTAGCACCAAGAAAGTCTCAGGCCTGAGAAAGGTGAATAAAACCCCTTTTCAAACTATTTTTTATTGGAAATGGGCATGAGGCTCAATACTAACTAGGGCACTATAAGGTTAGGAATACAGGCAAGTGGTCCTAATGCAATAGTATTCCTTAACATAGTGTTGTGAACCAGGCTATAAATGAACTAGCAATCAGCTGCAACATGGCTCTTACCAGTTTATGTTTAGTGAGCATCTCCACTCTTTATAATGAAGAGCTGAACTACTTCTGGAGAGGAGTTACATATTTCCAAGTAATGAATCAAGTTATGTGCCCACTGTATGGAAAATTATAGCCTACAAGTTCTTTCCTGGTGTGAAAGCAGTGTACCTAGGGACATTCTTGCATTATTTTTAATAAATTATCTTTAAAATGCATGAAAAACAGAAGGTACCTTTAACCTCATATCTCTCATTTAATTAGGGTATTTAATTCACTAAAAGGGTTAGATGCTAAAATAAAAATTGTTGAAAAGTCAAAGTGAATTCAAAGTGAAATTAAAGCTTAACCCCAACCTATCTGAGCTTGAAAAGAAAATGCCAAAGTCACCTATGCTTCAAATTAATCTATTATGGCCTCTAAGGGACTCTGTAGGCACCCAGACCACTTCAGCTCATTGAAGTGGTCTAGGTGCATTGTCCCATGTCCCTTAACCCTACAGTGGTAATTATTGCAGTTTCTTAGAATAATTACCACTGAGGGTTAACTCATCCTCTAGTAGCTGTCTAAAAGACAGCCACTACCCGGCCTTCCTGGAAACGAGATGGACCTTTGGTCAGTTATCTGACACTGGACATCCTCAAGCTCTGCATGAGAAGCTCAAGCATCAGATTTTTCACATAGAAAACTATTAAATAATGCTTTCCTATGGTGAAATCCTAATGTGAGGGCAAGCATTGCCGCGCATGCACATTAGGTTTCCCCCACCGGCTGACGTTGGCTGGGTAGGAGCATGGGCAGAGCCTGACCCAGCACCGATGGACATCGGCGCTGGATTCAAGAAAGTGTTTGAAGGGGTTTTAACCCCTTCAGACCAGCGAGAGGGGGGCAATGCAGGAGCCTATAGTGCCAGGAAATTGGCTTTGTTTTCCTGGCATTATAAAAGCCCTTTAAATGGGAAACTAACTTTACATTTCTATCAATTATCACTTGGATGAGATTAAAATATCAAAATATTAATATTTCAAAATGAAGCAGCTTTACATTACTTTATTTTATAGCTGAGCAGCCATATAGACACAAAATAGCATTTTTTTTTTACTTATTTATTGAATAGCTACTCATTCTGTTAAGGTTATTTACTAAAGAAAGAATTGTTGGGAATTCAAAGTGAATGTTAATCTTAAAGGGATGCTATAGGTACCCAGGCCACTTCAGCTCTTTGAAGTGGTCTGGGTACAGTATCCCTATTGTGCTTAGTTCTGCAATGTAAAATATTTTGCAGTTTTAGAGAAACTGCAATATATACAAAGCAGCACTATGATAGCCTCTAGTGGTGCTTCCGGAATGTTGCCAGACTTTTGGTCCGATAACTGACACTGACAGCATCAGCTACTTCCCCATAGGAAAGCATTGATTCCTATGAGCGCCCTTGTCGAGTAACATCGGGGGGGGCGGAGCCACGACCTAGCACTGACAGACATCAGTGCTGGGATCAGGTAAGTAAATTAAGGGTTGAGGGCGTGAGGGAGGGGAAAGGCAGAGGGAGCTCTAGTAACAGGAATATAGCTTTGTATTCCTGGCACTTATAGTATCCTTTTAATAACAACGTTACTGTACTGGCAAAATTATCCAGGTCAGCTATGCTTCCAGTTCAGCTTCTTAAACCTGATATTCACTTTGAATTCTCACTTTAGTATATAACCATGTGTGTTTCAAATATGTGTTACATTTGCTTATTTCTCTGTTTGTTATTTATTTATATGTCCATTTACTTATTTAACGAAAAGCACTCAGCAGTGAGAGGCTTGAATAATTGCATGTAATATACAAAAAAGTAAATTGCTCTAATCTTTTAACATCACATATTGGTATACAGAATAACACAATACAAATGTAATGAATTTACAATAATGGATGTTTTATTAAAATACATTAAATAAATTTTGCAATTACTTGACTCTTAGTGATCCCTTTGAATATGAAACAGTTGTTATTGTATCTCTCTTGTTATTGCTATATCATTGCCACAGTAATTCTATCTTCTCATTCTTTTTTCTACTTGACCCCTTTATTTTTCAGAGAATCAGAAGTGTCGACTTATTATTCCCTGTTAATGTTATAATTTTGGTTTACATCACAATAAAAGAAAAGTGTGTTTGAATGTCTAATGTTTACTTTGCCTGAAGACCTGTTAAAGGGACACTATTGAAACGCAGACATCGTCTCACTAAAGTAGTGCGGGTGAAGTGCCCTGTCCCCTTACCCATGTAATGTAAAACAATACAGTTTCAGATAAACAACAATGTTACCTTAAAGATTAAGACAACCTCTAGTGACTGTCTTCCACACAGCTACTAGAGTCGCTTCCTAAATTCTAACAAAATTTAACTCTGTGAAACAATGTTGGATGTTTTTATGCTTTGCATGAGGACATCCAGTGTCTTCAGATTCCCCATATGAAAGCATTGATTCAATGCTTACCAGTTGGTAAGCTCTAATTAGGTTCCCCCCATCGGCATGAAAACACTGGAAGAGGAGACCAAGCCGGTGATGAGGGACTTCGGCGCTGGAGAGAGGTAAGTGTTAAAGAGGTTTTTAGCCCTATTTCACTGGGGAGAGGAAGGGGGTGCAGGAAAGGGATACAAAAAGGGGAATGGGATAGTATAGCATTATAAATACAGTTTTCTAATCCCTAATGCTGTAGTGTTTGTTTAAAATATATCGAAATCATTCATAAACTAACAGAAATATTCAGTAAAGTATACCTTTTGGGAAATTTTAAAATGGATGTTAAATTTTGGGTCAAATAGTGGAACTGAAAAAAGAATCTTTCAATTAGGCATTGTGATTAGTAGTTTTGACCTAAAATTTTAAAAAAAATCTCTTACATTTAACTTTACATTTCTCACAATTCATAATTTAGTGAATAGCCCTTAATGTGGCTGATTTTAAAACATGTATATGGGTTGCAACCTTTTTGCAGACCTAAAATTGTTGATTCAGCTGTTAGCTCATTGTTTACTTAACAAAGCCCATAAGATAGGTATCCATGCTTTGCCATTACCTAAAGTGGATTTGTCAGATTTTGAGTGGACTGTTCAGTCGAAAAATAGCTTTTACTTATAAATGTTCTATTCCCTTTTAATTATATTAATGTAATTTCATTCTGATATCAAATGTGCCTTAAAAGAGGCATAACCGGAGCATTTATTGCAAATTAACTAATATTCCCCATGATTCCTATTGCATTTTGGCAAACTCCCTAAACAATCTCTTGCAAAGACTTCCCAATGGATTCCGAGGGCCTCATTTCACTGAGTTGAAACAACTCACACGAACAGGGGAATCATGAAAAGGGCAAGCAGATTTGCATAAATAGCAGGATAATTTGAACATTAATTATTTAAAATGGCAACACACGTAAGAGCATTCAATTGGGAAAGGGCTGCTTGCTATTTAAAAACAAACATCACATACATAATGTTTGCTGCAATTATATTATTAAATATTACAAATAGAAACTTATTTCTGTTTTAAAGTAAGGGTTCCACTAAACATAATGTCATTTGATTGTTCTTTCCTGTTTGGGATAGTAAATTCACAGTGAAGTTGTTAAGGTGCAAAGAGGTTGTTAATGGTTTAACCCTAATAATAACATGGCGCCCGGGATCTCCTGGCACCATAATAACTTCATTGTAACAATGTGGGCTGATCAGCATAATTCACAAACTCCGAGCCAAAATATACACAAATTGCAGACTAACCTAACAAATATTCAGTTGGTGTCAATATTCTAAATTCCGCCTGAGATGAATGATGTGAAATAAAAGATTAATATCTAGGGGTAAACCAAAAAATGACAAAAAATTTTTTTCACAGATCAAGCGAAAAGTGACCAAGAGAGGAAAAAACAGTAGAAGCAGTAAAAAAAAATATTTTTTTCTATATTATATATTTAATAGCTTCCCTCTATTGATTACTGTGGAGAAATCAATTATCTGACTCAATTTAAAAACTGCTGAAAGGCAGTGTAACTAGTCTCAGGTAGGCTTGGACACCTATGTTACAGTTCAACCCTATGATAAAAGAGACCCAAAACTAAAGATAAACTCTAACTGTAACCCAACCCTTATCAGAATTCTAACCATAACCCTAATCTTAAACCCTGAGTTACTACTAACCCTACAAAAATTGTGTAATGCAAAAGATTTTTTTTTGTGTCAGATATTCTATAAATTAGATTCATACAGTATCTTCTAGGGAAGAATGTAAAGAGAAATATGATTTCTAGAGCACGGATCTGAAGGAACCAAAAAATTAACAGACTATTCTTTTGGAAGTTCGAAGCTATAATGTTTAAAATACATCAGGATATGAGTGTACAGATTAAAATGAATTCTTACCTGGCTGGAAATTAGCATCTATAATTTAAATATCTCTTTTAGCGTGAGGCCTATTCTACTATTATAAAAATATTATAATTTACATTATTCCTATTACCTTTTAACGTTCAGCGTTCTCTAGATATAACTCATTAACCGTGTGAAATTTTTAGCAGTTACATTTTCTCTGGCTCATATTAATTGTCTTTTGTCCTGAGATTCAAGGAGAGGGCATTACAAAAAAAATGCATTATAAAATGCAGGATAAAATAAATTATTGTCATAACTGATGTGTGCCCTAGGTGTGCCAGGACTGAACTGGATTGTAATGTCAACTCTTTATTAAACACTGAAAAACATCACATGCTAGAAAAGTAAACACAAATTATCAGCGATTTTCAATGTTTTCAGTTATGTCAGTTACAGAAAATGGACACTTGCTCTTTAAGCATCTGTTTAGTACATATTGCACTTCCCGTATTCACTAAAATGGCTATTACTAAAATATTAAGCAGAAATTTAAATTATGGCAATTGTATATTGTCAGGTCACACGTTTTATTATATGTTGAGTTATCACATATGTCTTCAAACTGTCTTAATGTGTACTTTGTAATATAAAATGTTAGAGTTTGAAAAGATTTCAGTGTTCTGAAATAGAACATGCATTTCTCAACAATATAGTATTTTTTATATTCTTGTAGGCCATATCAAAATTTTAAAAATGCAAGCTATTTTTATGATGAGATAGATACCGTATATACTCGAGTATAAGTCAACCCGAATATAAGTCGAGACCCCTAATTTTACCCCCCAAAAAATGGGAAAACTTATTGACTCGAGTATGTGTGTATGAGTGCAGTGTGTGTGTGTATGAGTGCAGTGTGTGTGTATAAGTGCAGTGTGTGTGTATGAATGCAGTGTGTGTGTTTATGAATGCAGTGTGTGTGTATGAGTGCAGTGTGTGTGTGTGTAAGAATGCAGTGTGTGTATGAATGCAGTGTGTGTGTATGAGTGCAGTGTGTGTAAGTGATGCAGTGTGTGTGTATGAGTGAAGTGTGTGTGTATGAATGCAGTGTGTGTGTATGAGTGCAGTGTGTGTATGTGATGCAGAGTGTGTTTGTGTATGTGATGCAGAGCCTGGTGTGGGCTGGGCATTTTTATTATTTTTTTTAATTATTGTTATTATTTTAATATATTTTTTTATATTATTAATATTTTTATTTTATTTTGTATTATTTAAATTTTTATTTATATTTTTTCATCCCCACCCTCCCTGCTTGATACATGGCAGGGAGGGGAGCTCTCACTCCCTGGTGGTCTAGTGGCATGGGCTGTGTAGGAGGGGGGCTGGCAGCAAGCTGTAACTTACCTTTCCTGCAGCTCCTGTCAGCTCCTTTCTCTCTCCTCCGGTCCGGTCAGCTTCCCTGTCAGCTCCACTGCAAGTCTCGCGGTGTGTGTGCCGCACAGAGCATTGCCACGGTAACTCATGGCAACGCTCTGACCCTGCGGCTCTCGCGAGACTTGCAGTGGAGCTGACAGAGGAGCTGACCGGACCGGAGGAGAGAGAAGGGAGATGACAGGAGCTGCAGGAAAGGTAAGTTACAGCTCTCTGCCAGCCCCCAACAGGACCGCAGGGCTTGTAACAATGTAAGTTGCCATAATACAGACGGTGACTCGAGTATAAGATGAGTGGGGTTTTTCAGCACAAAAAATGTGCTGAAAAACTCGTCTTATACTCGAGTATATACAGTAAATAGATAGATAGATAGATAGATAGATAGAAAGATAGATAGAAAGATATTGTTCCTTTTTCTGAAAAAAAAATATATTACTGTCGATGACCAGCAAAGGCCGATTGAAGTGTACACTGTTAGAATTCACTTGATCTTGGCAACTTTCTTTCACCTCATATGATAAAGTTGGCATTGGGAATTCTTTTCAGACATACAAAAAAAAATCTTACAATCTAGCAGACTGTGGCAGGCACAGCAAGAGCACGGGCACCTTTGCCATTGAATGTTTCCTTTCTAAAACACTGTATGTGTGCAAAAAAATGTTCTAGGTGAAGACCTGCAATTTAGAAAACAGTGTACTCCGCTTTGTATCCTATGACCCTTCCAAACATATTAAGAACTCTTCAAACTATTTCAACTCATTCTTTCATCAAAATGATGTCTCTTGTAGTAGGCATTTAAGTTTATATAAACTGGCATTGTTTTATCAAAGTGTAAAACTTGGATGACAATATCAGAATTTTCCTCCCTTCTCTATATCTTTACATTAAAACAAAATAGATCAAAAAAATTCTAGAGCAGGGTGGGCAAATGGTAGTTTATTTGTCTAATGCAGAAATGAAAACCCCAGATACTGAGTGAGGCTTAAAACGCTTGGAAGTCCAAGTACCTGCATCCGTGCTACATTTTTTTTAAGCAAATCTATTTCTTGATAATTCAGAAAAGTTTACTGTTCAAAGTTGGTATTGAACTGCATAAAAATTTTGTAAGTAGTTGATTGATTAGCTTAGCAAAGTGCCAAACCACACTGTATAATTAAATGGATTAATTGATAGTTTTTCCCATATTGCACTCATTAACAGCACCAGAAAGAGATACCTGCTCAGAAAATAATATCCTTTTGAGATCTACTAAATCATATTGAGTCATGTTACATTGTAAAACCAATTGTTACATGAAGTCAGATTCAGACAGAAATTGACAAGTTGACATACGATGGTAAGTTAACCCGTTTAATGTAAGGTAAAAATCAATGCTTTTCCGTATTTAAAATGATGAAATAGATGGTACCAACATCTGCAGTTACATCTGTATGTTAACCAGATCTCAGTTCTACGTCTCTGACTATGATTTAAGAGTTCACAGACCACTGTATCTTGTGACATTTAGTAGTCATTAATAAACACAGACATGTCAGGTTACTAGCTTGGCACTATATCCAATTAATGCAATCAATGAAAACAATTCTTGCGTAAAATAAAAGTTCTCTGTCATTGGAAAGTGTTGTATCAATAAATCTACTCAATTACCCAATGTTGTTCTAGTTTTGTAGCCACATGCACAATTTTCTTTATTACTATTAGCTGTACAGTGTCCTTCTGCATGCAATCTATATGGTAAACACAATCTTAATAAATAGCATTGACTATAATGCTGATTTAAATACAATTTAATACAATTAAACCACCATGACTACTTGAGTGATTTGAAGTGACCATGATGGTAGAAGTCTGGATGTGCAGTGTTTCTGCTGGAGAGCTATTATTATTAGTGTGTTAGTTGCTCCCCCAGCATATGTAACTAAGGTAGACCAGAATTCTGTTCCTGGGCTGCCTAATGTCAGATCTGTGTACATTTTACATCTGTTGTCAGCATGATAGCAGCAGACATAAAAATCTCCCCCTTTTACGTGTAGAGCACCTGCAAGGGTAATATAGATTTCCCCTACCTCTCACCTTGTTGGAGGTACTTCCCTGCCTCAATTTGTCCCAGGTTTTTTTAAAATTTGAATCTCACTCCCCTCACTGTCTTAGATTGCACACATGCACTCTGATTTTGCAAAATGGTATGACTTCACAAAGGTGAGTGGAAGACTGAGCAGGGAGCTTTGCCCACCTCTGGTTTCCAAGTAAGTAAAATACTTTTGACAGGGTTTATGAGAGTAGCTAACAGTGATGCCCGATAGATCATGGTAAATAAAAAAAAATGTTTGCATAAATATTGATGTAACACTTTAAGTTAGTTATAAAACTATCATGATTCTTTCTAATAGTATTGTTCAAAATACGTTTTAAGAATTCTACTCCTTGCCATGTCTTGTCATAATCCCTCCAACAGATGTCAAGTCAAGATAAGTAAAATCTAAAGATCACAACATGAGAAAAGCAAAATGTAAGTTTTCCCACCCATGTAAACTCTGACATAAAAAAAAAACAAAGTAAAACTTCTACCTGCTAGAATATTTCACAACTCAACACTGCTGCAGAGGGATTTAGATAGACTGGGGGACTGGGCACTCAAGTGGCAAATAAAATTTAACAAATTTAAACCACTTTAGTTTAGAAAAACGTCGCCTGAGAGGGGATATGATAACATTATACAAATATATTTGGGGCCAATACAAATCATTGTGTGGAAATCTATTCACAAACCGGACTTTACATAGGACACGAGGTCATGCATTTAGACTGGAAGAAAAATATTTCGTCTAAGACAAAGGAAAGGTTTTTTTTACTGTAAGAACAATAAGGATGTGGTTTTATCAGAGTCCATATAGATGTTCAAACAGCTACTAGACACATACTTGCAAAAACAGAATATTCAAGGATATATTTTTTTTTAATGTAGGGTAATAAATGCTTGATCCAAGGATAAATCTGACTACCATTCTGGGGTCAAGAAGGAATTTTTTTCCTAGCTCGTTGCAAAATTGGAGATGCTTCAAACTGGGGGTTTTTTTGCCTTCTTTTGGATCAACAGCAAAAAACAAATGTGAGGAAGGATGAACTTTTCAGCTATGTAACTATGTAACCATGTAACACAAATTTTATACAAAGAAAAACGTTTGTAAACTTATAAAACAGTCGTGGAGTGCTATCAGCAAAATCACATGCAGGGGATTATCTTACCCCTAACTTATGCAGAAATCTTGACAATATAATATACAATAAACTAATATAAAAAACATATATATTGTGGATGGTACTGAGAACAATGGCATGTGCAAGATGTAGTAGTGAATACACTCACATTATCTAGTGATTCACCTGTTTCGGCACACATTTTGCTTATGGCTGATATCATATGTGAAACTTTAAAGGCATGAACTACAAAGTTTAAGTCATTCCCACAATGCATTTCAGAACGGTCTATGAGGGGATATGCCATAACATTGCTGTTCGAGAGCCATTGAACTTGTTTTTTTGATTGTAATTTGTATATCATGTTCCAAATGGAACAACTAAAATATGTGATTGCTTTATCATTTTATCTGGTGTCATCCAAGATGTATTTTTTTCAAAGTACAGTGTGTATGCATTATAATGTGTTGTATTAGTAAACTACCTACAAGCGCCCTTAGCATCACATACATTGTGACAAGTGAAAAATACATTACACTTTCTAACTGCGATAATATTGTTTACTGTGTTGAAGTAACAAAAAGGATAGCAACATGTTTATCACTACAAATACCATAACAATAGTAATACCTTTCTTTTATTGGAAAAGTGGAGCATAAATATCTCCTTTAACAATATTTAACTATTTCTATAGTATCTGCAAAATAATCACATATTTTCTAACAACCCAATAACTAGAGTTACCACGTCCACCACGGTTTCAGGGACACATATCACGTATATATATTTATAAGCAGTACATGAAAAGGATCGTCCTGTAGTAAGTAGAAATCAGAAGAATGTGCATAAGATTAAGTAATTAGGCAATGAAGACTCATGCAGAACATGCATGGTACATACTGTAGGGCAACCCTTTTCATTCTTTTTCATAAATATGACAAAAGTACATGTGTCCCTGAAAACATGGTAGATATGGTAACCCTACAAATAGCCATTTGACTTTAAACTTCATGTCCCTTTAAGACTCTGTCGCTGGAAAAATAATTGTTTTTTTTTGTTACCGAAACAACTGTTTATAGAAGATGCCAGTAAGTGATACAACTTTATTTTTTTGTTGAGTTTTTGCCAACGTACAGATTATGTGGATTTAGATCCTATCGACTTGTTTATGCTGGAATAAAAATGACTTTAAATTAAAATACCTTTTTAATTGCAGAATTATAATGAATAGAAGAATTGTTTACACAAGACACTGTTGGTTTATAAAGAATATCTAACTATTCACAGAGAACCTGAATTATTTATTTTTGAATTTATTTTGGCTTTGAAATCTATTGATCTGTTATTGGATCGAGCAGCAGTCTTGATTGCTTATTTCATTAGTAAGGGCATAGGTAATAAGAAGGATTGGAATTGTATATAATTCAGTACATCTGAAAACAGCACAATACAAATATACAAAAGGACAACAGGAGCGTGAAAAAACAAAACAAAAAACAATACAATAAATCCTACTAAAACATAAAAAATAAATGCTGGATGATGAAATTCAGAATTTGAATGTATCTATACATTTTATTATAACTAAGCATATGAAGTATTTGAGTAAATGTAACACCAGAAACAATGGGCAGTCAGGAAACTACCAATACTTAATCGAACTACCATGACCACTTCAGTGATATAAAGTGGTCATGGTGGTAGGAGTCAATATGTGCAGTTTTTCTGCTTAAAACACACACATTCTGAAATATGTGTAAATGTGTGCTGGGGGCTAGTTGCATCCCCAGAACATGTTACATTGGCAGCCAAGAACTCTATTCCAGGCTGCCTAATCTAAATTCTATGCATAAAAAAATGTCTGTTATCAGAGCGCACAGCCCACAGACAACAGACATTAAAATCTTCACCCTTGAAACCAGCACTCCCACTCGCTCTCCATGTGGGTACTCACTTCCACTTCCATCACTCAACTTTTTTTAAACCCACTCATTCCCTCCACTTCGCTCACCTTGCTAGTCTGAAGCATGTGCATGTTATTTGAGCTGGTGAAATGGTCCAGTCACAGGATTCTCAATGAGGATGTCAGGAAGGCAGCACAGAAAAGCTGAACTTCAGCCGGCACTGGATAAATAAAATCTCTTTTACAAGTTTTAATACTAATTTAGAGGGTAGACCACTCTCTTAGTGCTCAATGCAGCATATTACACGGGAAAGGTCCCCCCCCCCACACCCCCAAACGTGTTATAGTGACACTTTAGGGGGTTAAGGCAGCAAAAAGATATTTATGGATTTGTATTTATAATTACAATACTTTCTGATATAAAATTACAATGCAATACTCCTTTTTGGATGCATATATTGAATTTCAATTATTCTAGTTTTAACATTATGGATATGTTCTACTTTAAAAACGAATATTGCCAAATAATACATTCAATTGAGCAAAGTAATAATATTTTAGCACATATAACTAGTGGTAAATGTCTAATTACTAATGTAAATATATTCAGACCATTCCAAGGGAGGTATTCCCAGGACTATAATAGGCTAATGCAGATCATCATCAAAAACTTGCACTTGTCGGCTATCATAGATTCACCAGTCAACAAGACAACCATCCTTCAAATGCTTGTGAAGTACAAATGAACAGTAGTATTCTCCCATGTAACCCTTGCTTTTAAATTTAAACTGTGTCAGCCTTAGGGGAGTGCAATCCAGATCAGGGTTAACCATAAGGCCACCACAGATGGCCATTTATTGCCCAGGGATAAGACAGGGGCCCCAGATAAGACAGGGGCCCCAGATAAGACAGGGGCCCCATTTGCTTGCCCTCATTAACCATCCCTATGTGAAGCACGAAGGATGGGGCAAATTGGTAAACTGTCTCGGGTTGCGGGTGATCTTAATCCTTTTCTGGTGCAACCTGTCCAATCATACAAGGCACACACAAAGAGTGTGCATCACATATGGCAGCAATACTAGCCATCTATGGAGTTTACAGACCTCATATTGAATGACTGTCAACCTGCTGAGTACCTAAAGAGTGTCCATGCTTTTTCCCATTTTAAAGTTAAACCCACACCAGTCCTGTGACCGGTGGCAGTGTGGTGGACAAAGAGAAGTGGATGTGATGTTACATTATAGTTCAATTCCCTCTACTGCACTCAGAAGTTGTGTGCTATTTAACTATCAAGGCTGAGAAGGAAGGCAAATCTGTGAATCGAAAACCGACAGCTCGGCTATTCTACAAGTGCTTCAATGGGAGAGCAGACATATGGAAAGGGTCATAAAAGGGGGTAAGGAAGGGTAACTGCAGTATGATGGGAGAGAGATAAGGGGTGTGAGCAAAGTTGATAAAATTGTGGTTTGGTAGTATCATAACTGGAGAGTGAACTAAGATTAGATAAACTAGGATTAGATACCGGGGGGGGTGATCAGAGATAGAGATAAGTGGGGGATGGGCTAAGGAGAGATAACTGTGGGTGGCAAAAATAATTAGGGTGAGATAGGGAGAGACAACTGAGTGAGATATGAAGATAGCTAAGGGGGTTTATAAAACTTACGTGCTATAAAATATCAATGGTGCTTAGTCAACCCATAAGCCTTATGAGGGATCATTAGAATAGCAATCTATAAACATTGGTAGAGAATGTCCTTTAAAATTTTTGAACTGCTGTTCCTTTAATTAGCTCTTAAGGCTTAGTGATCATAATGGGAATGAGGCTTCAAAATTGTGCTTTACATTATCCATGGATGTCCATGATCTAATTTTGACAATGCATTGCACATACACAAGAACACTGATACACACACACACACACACACACACACAGTACTCTCAGGAACACTGACATATATCACAATGTTACATAATGACATTGCACACAATGCACACAATGCACACATAGAACAAGCACATGACACACACACTTTATTATTATTATTATTATTATTTATGTTTTATGAACTCTGTATGCAATATCCTTTCAAGATATTTCTAACGTGGATTGGGACTCACCATGAGATATTTTGATTACCTCTAAACATACTATATATTACATATTTCAGGTTAAACATACATAGTTAAACTTACATAGTTTAACATACAATGTTAACACAAGGTCAAAGAAGGCACATGATGGGTGCATCTCTAAAGCATCAATATTTTATCACAAGTTGCAGTTCTGTTTCTGTTAGATAATAAGGTTGTTCAATGCTATCAATGGACGCAGATGTAAAATAATTACATTTTTTATTCTGTTTTATAGTACACATTATCAATGCCTTTGGAAAAAAAAGCAGTTATTTCTACGTTTATACAAGCATCTTGATTTTCTACTATTAAAAAAATAGGAATTCTAAATTAAAACATAAAGTATTTTTGAAATGCTTGTCTTTGAAAAAGCACAGAGATAGTTGCACTCATACATGTTATAATGCATACCCTTACATTAAGTCCTCACAAAGTCATGTATTATACTCCCATCTCCGAGAAACCTTAAATAGTGAATGTCTTTCATTCTCAGCTGTACTACTTCTTACTGAAAAAGCAGGCAGAGAAATAAATGGTTTGTACATGATGTGAATAGCACTGCTTATTTAGACCACAAGAGAAGCAAAACAATGATTTCCTTTATATCTTTTTTCTGAATGTAGGAACCGTTTTGTAACAAGCTTTGTTTTGAAAAAATACATCCAAGAGTGTTATTTACTGAAGGCCACATTTGCAGTAGAAAATTCAACCAAAACTATTCATGGATATTTGAATGGAATTCACTAGCATTCTTATTCCCTTACAGGGTTACTCGAAGCACTATGAACACTTTATTGATTTGAAGGGGGCACGGTGCATAGAGTCTGTATATGTAGCATTATACTTGAAATGCTGCACATATGAAATTAACCCTTCTGCTGTTGGAGGTGCAACTCAACATTCGTCAGCATCATATTAGCCAATCTGGGACTGGAGTTCTGAGTGGCTAATGTTAATTCCATGCAAACTTGGCGTGCAAATGAATTGAATTCTCCTGAATTTTTCTGAAATATTTTAAATTTAGTTTTAAGTGAAAAGAATTAGCCACTGGTCATGGATCGGTGAGGAGTTGTTCTGGAATTAATTCTCAAACAATTTCTCACATATTAAAAGCATAAACCAATAAATATTATGCCAGTTGTCTATGTAAGCTTGAGGTGGGCACTCAGAAATGTATAAACTAATATAATATCAAATACATCAACAAGCTAACCTAAAATTTTCACTTGATATGCTTTAAGAAAATTCTCACACTACTTACTCCACAAAGGTAAGCTATCTGTAAGTCGTCTTGGTTCATCTTGTTTGCAGGTTGACCAATAACCAAATTACTTGTACTAATATACAATATCAGATATTTACCGAGCTCCAACTTCTGTCCAACTCTCTTCATGCCAGGTAGTGTTTCACATTGGATACACAGTCATACAACTAAATCAGAGACCTTTATTTCCACTGACTACCATTTTGGTACTGATTGGCTTGACAGTTTTTTTTAAGTTGTTTATCAAAGAGCATTGCTTGACCACTAATAAGAATCAAGCGAGTTCTCATGGACATTTAAATGATGTAAGCTGAATTTTTAAAGTCAGCATATTATGATCTTTTTCCCATACCACAATTTCTGTTAATAGTCTAAGTATGTCCTTGCTGCAAGCATCTGTCATGGATTGGCCTGAAAAAGGTCATCTCAACCAGCTTACCTCTAACAGCATATTTGTTCACTACGGTGCTACAAAAATATGAGAATACAAAAAGTTCTGTTTAGTTTTAATTGGCATACAGATGACTTCTGAATTATTTTGTTTATATGAAATACAAACTAAGGTTTATTTGTTTTTAACAAATAATTTATATAAATTTCAGAGCATTGCAAAGATATTTTACAGTGAAGCAGTTAAAATGTGAGCTCACTAACATACACAGTTCTAAAACGTGGCATACGGGGCTCAGTGAAGTAAAGCCAAGTGTTATTTACTTTAAATCCAGAGGAAAATATACTTTTGAAGTAAAAAAACAATATTTTCAAGTTAACAGTGAATTACCTCCGGGCATAGCCAGTGCCTGATACAGACCCCATAATAGTATAGCAGCAATGGTAAATCTGTTTGTAATTGAAACTATTTATTCAAAGAAAGCTAAATTTGCAAAAAAAATAATATTTTTACATTTAGTTTTAATTTACACAATTTCAATATTTTGAAGAAAAAACAGACATTCAATAAATGTTTTAACAATTTTTGCTCAAATTATGCCTACATTAATCTGTATGCAAATATGAAAATTAATGGACAATTTAAATATATATATCCATTAGTTAATATTGTTATTACAAAGATTTTACAAAGGCAGGATATTACGAACACAATATGCATAATAATATGTGGAGTAATGATTACATGCTGGTCCATGCTATTCTACAATGAAATAGTAAACATTATCTCGTTTGAAGCCCTTGCATTTCCTGCAAAGCTCTAGAATAAACTCTCTCCAAACCAGGATGTAACTGAGGCTTGCTTACTTTCATAGCACTGCTGAGATTTTCCTATGAGCAACAATTTAAGGGCACGGCAAGGGATTTGGGATTTGCAGTTACAATGTTAGCTTTGTACTAGAGAAAGTCAAATAACAACTGTTCACATAATGAACAGCATTACTTCTGGAATAATAAAGGAAGAAAAATAAGAATGAAGAGGGGGTGGGGGCAAATGGGTGCAAAACTGGGTGGCATCCATTACTTAAAGAAGATGGAAGGAAACATTGGGATAATTAACCATAATCTAAACTACACATTTTGTCAAACATGGAGATTGGAATGCCACTGGAACACTGTGTAGCAAGGCAGTAGCACAACATACAATTCTGGAGCTGTTACCATCAAAGAAGACAATGAGCAGAAGACTAGAGAAGGCAGTCTATCCCAATGTGATACAGTGACTCTATGTCACATCAGTAAAGTAAGGTTACAGTTGAGCAGTAAATATTCAGGTAGAGAGATGTTGCGTACAAGAAAGTCGTACTTTAAAACATTCTCAAAATCCTGATAGTAACAGTGTTACTGAATTCTGAACACTCTGAAAGTGCAAAAATTCACAGCTTTTGCATTTTCAAACACCTACTGTTCAGTACGTGTTTGTTAACCTTATCAAGTATCCTTGTGTTTAAAATAACATTACCATGGAATATGGTAAAAGGCATCAATGATTAATATTCATTATCAGACATAACGTAAAATACTTAAAGTTGATCATTTTCTTTTGTGTAAAACTTTTTAGCAAAATCATATAACCATTCTTTTGTTTATACTTTGTTTCTGTGTTATCTATAAGAAATATTGAGTCAATATGCAAGATGCTATTTGTAATAAATAAGCAGATAATTTAATATAATTTTTACAAAAAAAGTGCTATTATTTTTTTCTTTTCACATGCTATTAGCTGTATTAGGTGTAATATAGATGCACTAATGATCAGTACTTTTGCTGTTACAAAGATTGATTTCCTGAGGTTTGCCCATGCCAGAATAGTATACCCAATACGCAGAAACTGAGACAGGAAAAGAATGAACAGAGCATATTACCAGTCCTTAGAGTTGGCTGGGCTTCAGCCAAATACCCAGGGATCAGTAAAGTACAGCTGCAAGCAGGTAGAAAGAATAGTCAAGAGCAAGCTATAATCAATACAAGATACAAAATTATTTGAGTCAGCAAAGCCAAGGTCAGGAATAGGAAGCATAGAAAGGAAGCATAGTAAGGAAATGTCAAGAGTCAGATACCAAGGAACTCTTTAAACACTAAGCATGCACTCTTGGGTAAAATAAACACCTACAGGAAATCACGAAAATGGGCAGGAGCTTTATATAGTGCTTAGAAATGCCTGTAGACTGGCACCATTCGTGTGTTGCCAAAATACATAGGGAAAATGACACTCAGATGATACCATGGAAACAGTCTCCCTAGGATAATGCACATTAGCCATGTCATAAAAAGACTTAGTTTGGCAGAACAGGAATGATGAACCATTAGGCAGCATGAGGATCAGAGACACATAGCAGGAGAACAGCCCAATGCATGCAGATCTCTTTAAATCAGATCATTAGAGCAGTGGTAACATCTCTTCCTTAGAATTGGGAAATCCAGGTTCAAATCCTGTTCAGATCAGTTCACCAGTACATGTTATTGGGTAATACACCTATAGATATAGCAACCTACCTCAAATTCTCAAATATTGTAAGATTATTTGAGCAGGGCATTTTTTCCCACCTCTAAATATATAATTTCTATAATTGTAAAGTGCTGTGGCATGTATTAGCAACATATCAATGCTAATAAAATAATTAATCAGTAACGGTAAGCACTTACAGAATATGGGGAAAAAATGATAAAACTACAGAGTATGACAATTTATATATTTAATGATTGCTATTCACACTTCAACACTTACTAATTGTACAGGGTTTTTTTTTTGTTGTTGTCCTGATTTGATTCACATTAATATAGTTTGATTTGTGTGAACTATTCCCATCAAAATGCTGACAAAATTCTTACACTGTCCCACTGTTTCCTGACTTCCATAAATAATCAACCACACAAAATATGGCTTAATGTGCATTGCATCATTGTGAGCTTTCAACAATGTGTGCATATACAGACAGATATATGATTTGTGGTCATTTTAGCTTACACTGACATGTACTTAACCAGATGTGGACAGCAAATGAAAGGGTCTGAAAACAGATCAACAGAAACATCTGGACAAATTACACCACATAAGCTCTGCGGTGCTTAGGGTGTTCCTTAGAGTGTAACCAAACTATTTCACTGTATAATCAATGAATAGATCCTGTGAATATCTCCGCTGGTCAATAATTAACTATGTCCAACTCTACATAACAGCAGAAAAAAATATTTATCAGAAAAAACATATATTCTAGAAAACAATACTTTAAAAATACTTATAAAGGATAAACTGTTTAACAAGGATGTCTTTAGCTGAGCTAAATGCTTATTTTGCCTTTTGGTTTATGTATAAATATATATGGAAGGTTTTGTTTTGGCAAAAGTTAGAGTTTATTCAATGAATTAAAAACTTTTCATTATTGTTAACATAACTACGCCAACAAATACTTTTGAAGGTTAGACAAGAAAATAATCTGAAATCCCAAAACAAGTATTATGCAAATATATTCTGGCAGCATATAACGGTATCGTAGTAGGGTACCTAAACTGTCTTTTAAAGTTATTTTTTTGCACTTAACATAAATATAATACAATAATATGCAAAAGCTACAGGTTGAAAAGAATCAAGATAAAGTATTGTATTGAATAATTATGCATATGGAATATTTACTGGAAAGAGAATTAACCACTCATATGATAAATATAATGCTATCTTACAAAGAAGGTCTAGAACAAAATGTTAGATGAGGTAGACTTGTCAGTATAGATCAGTGATGGCTCACCTTGACACCATAATTTATTTCTGGACTACATTTCCCATGATGTTCGGCTAGCTTTTAGAGTCTAAAGGCTAGCTGGGCATCAAGGGAAATGTAGTCCAGAAACAATTTATGGTGTCAAGGTTAGCCATCACTGGTATAGATACACTAAGTAATTTGTATGTGTCTTAAAATTGTGCCACTAATTCATTAATAAAAAAGGTAAATTGCCCATAATCTGAACTGGACAAATAATTAATGTTTTTAAAGTTGTAAAGCAATAATTTAATTTGTCAAATTAGATAACTCAAATGTGGGTCATGCTTGCAGATACATATGGTGCAATTTGAATGCTGAAATACCACGAATATCACAATTCAGTAGAAAACCAGCTACAAACTTGGTAGAACTACACTACTACTGAAATTAGAGTCCTATAGCTCTCCATTTATCATCTTCTCCTTAAAAAGATCCAAACACATTCTAGCAAATTAAACTGCTATTTCAAGGGACTTAATTTAGTAATATTCAGAAATAGTGATGTCGCGAAACGTTCGCGAACTTGCCGCGAACGGTTCGCCGCGAACTCCGGTCAGCTGACACATCAATGCCAATCTCCGGCAGACCCCTACTCCCAGACCCTCCCACCTCCTGGACAGCATCCATGTTGAAGCTGCCTAGGACCCAAAAAGAAATGTGTTTTGCCTGCTCACTAGTGTTTTGCCTGCTGACTAGCCTACAGATATGATGATATATATTATAAGGAGTCATATATTTAAGTATATTTTTTCTATTTTCATTGATCATACATACAGATATCAATCCATATATTCTAACTGAGTATTATATGCTGCAGAAGTATTCATAAATAATTATATAATGAAACACCACATACAAAATATGTCTATGTCACTTTAAACCACAGCTGCATTACTATACATATTCTTGTGATAATATGAAATATGCTAATAAAATGTGTCTTTATGCAATATAAAAAAGAGTTGTGAAAAACAGAATGTAAAAAATGCAGCATTTTTAACTATCTGATCAAACAAAGCATCACTTTGGAACTCATGGCTTTACACTGAAATGTTTTTTAAGACAAAGGAGGTATAGTTTGTTGCTACCCATAACTTATCCAGGAAACATAGCAAAGGTAGAATGCCAGCAAAGGTTACATTGACTTCTTCTTAAATCTCTTGAGAACCATTTCTTCGTTGACATTTACATAGTATGCAATTTGGGTATTAGCTTGGCTCCTGAATCTCCACAGTTTTTAAGTGTGCTTTACTTCAATTCCATAACTCTTTTAATTGTAAAAAAAGATTTTTAAAAGCCCTTTAACCATTTTCTGTTGTATGTTTTTTTGATCTGATAATTACTTTCAAGTTTTAAACAAAAGGTAAACACCACCAGATTTGGACCTTCAGAGATAATCAACACGTAGCATTTTTCTCATTTTCGGTATATACTGGATATATACTAGAAATACCATATACTATATACTGGTATATACTAGATAGATAGCCATGGCAGAGAGCTTCCAACTGAGGTGGGGAGCAGCACCCAGAAGAATCCCAGATAAGAAATGGTTTAAATCCAGGACTCTCCTGGCAACAAAACACGTGGTTCATAATGGTTCAGCAATCTCTTCTTAAAGTTTCTACCTCAATACACTAATAACATGTACCTGTAAATAGGGCTGTGAATATATTTACACACTCCCATGATACACAGATTGTAATATAAAAATGCAATCCATGCTCTCTTGGATTGAGTACACAGGAAAAGAACATTGACCGTTTCACATTTTGAATGACAAATTAATTTTGATAAGAAGTGTAAGAACTTATTAGATGGCAGACCTCCAAGTGAGATAAATACAGTTGTGTTCAAAAGTTTGCACACCTCTCCAAACATCGCGCTTATGGTTGTGACCATAAAGCTCTATTTTGGTCTTGTCACTCCAAATTACAGTGTGCCAAAAGCCGTGAGGCATGTCAAGGTGTTGTCGGGCATATTGTAACCAGGCTATTTTGTGGCATTGGCACAGTAAAGGCTTATTTCTGGCAACTCGGCCATGCAGTTCATTTTTATTCAAGTATCATTGTATTGGGTTCCTTGAAATAACCACACCGTCTTTTTTCCAGAACAGCCTGTATTTCTCCTGAAGTTGTGGCTGAAATCTTTCTTGGCCTACCTGACCTTGGCTTGGTATGAAGAGATCCCTGAATTATCCACTTCTTAATTAGTGATTGAACAGTACTAACTGTCATTTTTATGGCTTTGGGTATCTTTTTATATAATTTTTCATCTTTATAAAGTTCTGTTACCTTGTTACGCAGGTCTTTTGACAGTTCTTTTCTGCTCCCCATGGCTCAGTATCTAACCTGCTCAGTGCATCCACGTGAGAGCTAATAAACTTATTGACTATTTATACACAGACACTAATTACTAATTAACTTTTAGCCTTTAATTGCCATTTTAACTTGTGTGCGTCACCTTGTGTGTCTGTAACAAGACCAAACATTCAAGGGTATGTAAACGTTTGATCAGGGTTCATTTGGGTGATTTCTGTTATAATTATGATTTTAAAAGGAGCCAAACAACTATGTGATATTAAATGGCTTCATATGATCACTATCCTTCAATACAATAAAATTTTTACATGATCAGTCATTTCACAATTTCTGCCAGGTTATACTAATTTTTTAGCACAACTGTACCTACACGAATGTCAAAAAAATATCCTATATGTACTTTGATTAGTTTCATTATCAATATATTATGGATTCATTAACACTAAACAGTTTACTCTTACATGGCATATTGTCTAACTCTTAAAGCTTGAGGAGCTGGTGGTACAGCCAGATGCTTGGATTTATTGAGAAGATGTGTGACTCATGCTAACCTAAGAAATTTCCATGTTTCTTGTTTTTTCAGCTTTCAATAACATTACACAACTAACTGTTATTTTCCGTCTGAAGGAAAAGGCTTCTAAACCTTTCTGTCTGACCGCAAATGTTTCTGCTTTTATATATAAGCTGCTAATGATCTAATTAAGTAAACTGATGTTCAAATGGTCTGTTTGCAACATGTCAACTAAGGTATTTTTCCATTACCTTTCGGAAGATCATAAGAAAAATATACAACATCTCAAGATTATAGTTTATTTAAAAATATGCATGTGATGTTTTAATTCAAGGCCCATTTTAAAATTTTTGTTTTTCCTAAATGTACTACTCTTAAAACGACAAAGTATGGCTTTAAAAATAAGTTTTAAGAAATGTTTTCTTCAATCAGTTGTTTATTTTAGTTCTATTTAAAATATTTACAGAAACATGTTCGGACTGTTCAAGTTTATGTTTCTTGATTTAAAAAAAGAAACAAATACTATTGACTTGGCATTGCCAAAGGTTGATACATTTTAAAACGGCAGATGCGGTGTTTATATGTAAATTATAGTGTTTATTCATAAACGCAAAGAGAAAACGCACAGACTAAAATATAATTAATTATACATATGGTGTGTCTGTGATACATACGGAGTTTCAGAAAGTGTTAGATTCACCGAAGAAGCATGCATTTAATCTCTGGAGTGTTTGGGACAAAATGGAAACATGTAAAAAACTTAATATTGAAGATTTGCAATGCATTTCTTAGAAACGAAAACAAATGCTCAGATGCTTTTTAACATGCAGCATGTGCTAAATGCTTTTATTCGATTGTATATGTAGAAATAGGACTCTTTATGATCTAAATACTCTAGAGTCCATTCATGTGTGAGTCAGATTATGAACAAATCTTAAAGTATAGGTTTTGCTGAGCCCTGCCCTAGTGTATAATAAAAATTAATTAAAAGTCTGTTTTTAAACTTATTTGTATATGTTTAGGCCACAAAAAATATATAGTATCTAAGTGGCACTTATACCATGAACACTATACATATGCACCATAATAAAATTACAAAAATAGAACTCCACTCATCTTCATCTGGCTTGCCTCAAAGAAAGTTTCTGAGCACTGTACACAGACATGCACCCCAATAAATTTCCAAACGATGTTTACCGTCAGTTTTTGACAAAGGAATCTTGACTCGACAAAGCAAATTATAAAGCACTGCGATAGGTCTAGAACATTCTTCCCAGTTGAAGACTTCACTCTTCAACATCTAATCTGTACACTTCTGGTCTTCAATTATTCTTTTTTTACCTCTCCAAGAGCTTCTCCTTGGTCTCCTTTTCTAATGTATCTAATTTGACTTGCTGTTAATGTTCTTTAAAGTTCTGTGCTTGGCCCCTTTCAATCTATTCGATACTGTCTTTATTGGCCTAATAGTTTATTTAGTTTACAGTGCCTTTAAGCTTTTGACACTAATATCAACCATGTTTGACCTCTCTCCTTCCCAATGGATTACTTAACAAACTGTTTCTCTTCCACTTGTAATCAGTTTCACTATCTGAAACTCAATCTTTCCAAAACAAAACTTTGTGTCTTTGTGCTTTCAATCCCTTATTGTCCCATGTCAAGCTGCTTTCAGCTCCAGTTGAAGGACTGCCTTGGCATCTGTCTCTAAAGTCAGCCACATCAAAAATTGCATTTGCTCCTACCTCATATCTGATGCAAATTAAAGGAGAGCTGTCACTGCTCTGGAAGTAATCATTGAACATACCATAAAACTTGTGTTAACTTTTCTAATGAGAGTCTGGATTTTCCTTTAGATTTATATTAAAGATTTAGCAAATGACATCACGATGGTGTTGTAATGGTGGGAGGAGATCCCAGGTACATCTTGCCTTAAGGGGTTAAAATGTTAAAGAATGGTTTAACCCAGGCTTCCCCAAACTCCGGCCCTTCCTGATGTTGCTGAACTACAACTACAACCATGATTCTCAGCCTATCTATTTCATTCATATAATCATGGGAGTTGTAGTTTAGTAAAAGAGTTTGGGGAAGCCTGGTTTAACCCAAAGATATTCTAACCAGCACAGAAAGGCTATGCCCTGAAACTGTATCCAAAGTGTGGCCTTAATCAGGAAGCCTTGGATCAGCCACGACTAATAGATTGAGAGCACTTTTTTATATGGTGAGGTGCCTGGCCCAAGACTTCCTTATTAAGGCCTCGATGAAGCTTAGAAAGTGAAGGAGCAGAGCACTGGGTGCTGTTTTGGGATTGAACTGTTCAATAATGTTTAACCCCTTATGTTAAGATGATGCTGGGACACCCTAGCACCAGAGCAACATTATTGTGATGAAGTTGTTATGGCACCCAGAATGTTTCCTTAATCATATCTATTAGAAACAGTGTATTTGTTAAATTATCTCCTCAATATCAAAGATTTACCTTTCTTAGAATGCAGCATTTTTAAAGTTTTAAAACAACATGTGTCTAAAGGTATAATGCTATTGTAGTAAGAATAGCTGCACCAAGCATCTACAAAGCTAAACATGGCTGGCTGCTCCTGGCGTATGCCTAAAATACCTGTAGTGTGTGCAATGTTCTCAAATACCTCATTCTATCCTCACCTTCTTGTGGTGTCAGACTGCAGTCATAAAATAGGACCTTCAATGGTTTCTGTAGACTATAGGAGAAGGGATTGGAGCTGCCATTGACTGACCTTCTACACGGATGCAGGAGGTGGAATGGAGCCCAGTGTCCTGGAGCAAAAGGAAGGTCAGTTTGGCATTAAGGAATAATTTTGTTTTTGCATTCTTTGAAATTCAAGAGGCAAAATCACTAGGGTGTGGACATTTTTGGGAGGAAAGGAGTTACGGGGGTTTCTTGTTACAATATGTGTTGTATACATCTAAGAATTACAAGTAAATATGTAAAGCATATTGAAAAAGACATCCAAGGTTATAGTCAGTATATTTTTTCTTAACAAAACCATTACAATATTCAGTTGTTGCTAGGAAAACAACCTAAGGACAAACAAAATATTCACTGTCCATTTTGTTTAGCTTTAGGAAAAGACATTGCATTTAAAGAAAAGTTAAAAAAGTTACAATATTTCGGGCTTTAACCCTTGCAGCACCAAATCAGTGTTTTAGAATTTAATTGTTTAAGTTTCGAATGAACAGAGAGTTCAGTTCATGTCTCAGGAATACATGTTCCAGATTGCTGGTCACCTGGTTTGAATCAAGATTTCTTTTACATATGGTCAAGGACACCAATAATTTGAAGCTGATAACAATAAACTTGTGATCAAGTGCTTATTATGTGTGGTTAAGGCAGCCGACCAGCTGTGGAGTAGTGTTCACCTGAATTGTGTGCTTCTGCTAACAGCATTAGTAAAATTATAGTATTAAGCAGGGGTGCTCCACAACATCCACTTACTGGTGCATACTTTGCAGGAAAGCATCCACCATTAAGAGCTCAGCCAAACTATAGTCGCTACGGAGGTATAGTACGGAGGTATAATAAAAATTGTATGTGAATATCATGAAGATGAACATGAGCACTACAAGGTTGATAAGCACATAGAAATAAACTCCTAGCTAAGACTGCCCAGTTTTTAAACTATAAAATGCAATTTAAACAAGATGAAGAAAAATCGGTAGACGGTTGGTAGAAAAAACAAAGAAATCATGCTAAACTAACTGAAGATGTAAGTGGTTATAGTGTCCCTGTGCATTAGACATGAGTACAAGAAGCAAGTTGCAGAAGACATAAGGAATAGGCATAAAACTTTGCATTAACAGCATCATCAGGTCACTTAGGAGTAAGTCCAGCACTAAACCAGGCCTGTTTACCCTTCTCTCCTTTACTAGATATTGCAGTGGTTGCTGATTTTTCTGCTGCCCATTAAAATTAGGCTGGCAGCACCACAAATCCATTTACCTTTGGGCCCAGACCTTGAAGATGGCTAGTCTATGGATCCAATGTCTATGGATCCTCCACTTCTCAGTGGCAGGATTGTGTGTCCACAGGTTTTCCAACTCGCAGATGACATCTCGGGTGTATGGATGGTGGCTTGGAAATAATCTGACTAAGCCTGGAGCCCAAGAGAGGGATGGGTAGCTGGTCCTGCAACGTGGGACATCTGTGCATCTGTTTAGGGTAGCAAGTGTCCTAGATCAAGCTTCAATGCAATGCCAGAATCTCTGACATATTGCTTTTAACCTGGCCTAATAGAGGTCTCTCCATCTCTTGATAATGCTGAAGTACCATCACGGCAGCCATCTTGATCATGCCACAAGGCTCCTGAGAGAATAGACTCACAGGCTTCTGTCAAGGTGTTTATGTTGGCCAGTGGGGACCAGGATATCTCCCACTGGTCCAGAGGAAGTGTGGAGTGACAGGGTTGCAGATCCTTAGCTGTGAGGTGAGTGCACAACTCTAGGAGATCAGCTGCCTCTCCCAACTGTTTGCCAAACTCAGTAGACCTCATTGTTGGACTCATCCTGTATCAAGCAAAGCCCCTTGAACCGTACTTGGTAAGATGTGTGTAGTTAGGTAGATTGCTTGTGTAAAGCACAGTGCTTCTGTGTGCAGTAATGTCAGGAATAATTCTGAATTTTTAATTCAAACCAATGAGAGCTAAAGAAAAATGCATTAGGCCATCTTAGATGCCAGCCCCCTCCCCCTATTTTATTTCACATTCATTTCTCTATTTAGCATGTACTGGCACAATGATGCTTGGATGCACACATGAGAGAACAAGAGGAGAGACACGGAGACAGGCCAGTTTAGCATAATATTCTTGAGGTTACTAGCTAAGCCAGACATTTTGAATAGCAGACAAGGGAATCAAACATTTTAGGCCAAAATTGGAAATATTGTTCTAGCTCAACTACTTTGCCTAAAATGATCTTGCCAATTCTAGATAATTCCTGTTTTAGTGATTAACTCCATCAGTCTATAGATTTGCTGGTAATGTTCTCAGCAAAATATATAGATTTAATCTAATGATTAATTGAAGGGAATGGTGATGATAAGTCCACTTTACCATTGTTTAGGTGCCATTTATTCATTATAAACTATTATTTTATTTGAATGTGATATTTATGCAAATATAAGCTACTCTCAGAGCAAATATAAATAGCATATTATCCACTATCAATCTTGCTACCGATCTTATAAATACAGGAATATTTTAAATCAAGAATTAAACTATGCAGCGCTTGACTGAATTATTTGTTTCACATGTCAGTTAATTAATCTTATGCAAACAATCTATAGCTTGACCACTTAGGCGTTAATCCAAATTCCTAAAAGATAAATATCTGGAGCACCCTGCATATGTTTTACATTGTTTAATTTAGTTTATAGTATTAAACAAGTTGTTGTTTTTTTATTACAGTTGCAGTATGCAATCTGATGATAAGATATATTTTTAAATTTATTTATATATTTACCTTTTTATGTTAAAGAATACAAACTGGGTAGCCAATCAATGTTTACCCATTCACATTTGATCTGCTTGCTTTAATTTTATGCATACAATAACATGGATTAACTATTAAATCTGAATGACAAAACTAGTACAATACTAGATTACCATTATGTCACCGTCTTTAAGGGACATGTGACATAAACTGCACTTTTAGGCAACAGCTTTTTGGATATTAATGGGACAGTACATACAGCTGCAAAACCCTTGAGAAATGGAGGTAATCTGTGTTGTACCACTGTTTCCTTTTATTTGAATCAGTACTAAATTCCCCTCCATACTGGGAGCGGTGGTATTGTCTGATTTGTGACTTCACTCTGAGCACACAGCCAGGGAGTTGAATGCGACTGCAAGATACACTATCCGGAGAGCCAGCGCAAGAGCAAGAGAGCCAGAGGACCCAAAATGGAGGACAGCTTATTCTGAATGAGAAGTAGATATTAACCAACTTTAATATTAGAGGGAATTAATGTGACAACCAGTGACATTTATTGATACCTATCTAGTAGAAGCTACAAAATAGCCTCTTGCAGTGACTTGGGGAGTGAGGTACACTGAGCTTTAGTGTGTGTGTGTGTGTGTGTGTGTGTTAGTGTGTCTGTGTGTGTGCGCGCATGTATGTGTGTATGAATGAGTGTCTGTGTGTGCGCGTGTGTATGTGTGTATGAATGAGTGTCTGTGTGTGTGTGTGTTCTTCTGTATGAATGTGTGCCTGGGTTGATATATAGATGTGTCTGTAAGTATGTAGTTATTTACATGTGCATGTGTGGATTATTACTTATGTTTGTATGTGATTGGTGAATTAGTTGTGTGTGAGAAGTTATGATATTATGGTGGAGTTTTGTGTGCACACAGGGGAAGCATTTTATTTTTGTGACATTTATGGTTTATTTTTTCATTAAACTTACCATTAGATTCAATATTGTTATTTTTCCTATAGTTTAATAGTTTGGGAAATATCTTAGCTCTTAATGAGTTAATGCGTTATCGATGTAAATCCCACACACACTTTATCTGTCTTTCATGTATTAATTCTGTCTACCTGTTCTAAAATCTCCTCCCCATCAAACTACCCATTCAAAAGGTAACAGTAGGTGTTATATAATAATATAGGATTAAGCCTGTAAATACATTTGAGCTATCTATCTCAGAAATAAGGCATTTAAAAAGGTGACATGTTTGTTAGAAGTAAATATTATTTGTAGATCAAAAATAGTATGTTTAAAAAAGAAACGGGTGAGGAAGAACACTTTTATCTTTGTTAAATATGAAAAAAACTGTACTTTTAACTTAGCCTACTAACTAAAAGCACAAAAGGTCAATTTTGCATTAGCACTTGGCATCAAATACCTTTTGGTGTTAATAACCTTATTTCTAACTAGCTTTCAGGTAGACTTTACAGGCACAAAGGTCAAAATATATTTGTCACCTATAAAATTGTCTTCAGATGTGGTTTAACAGAATCACAGCTTTGTAAATAACATACATTATCACATCTGTTGCAAGATATTGGTGTCATGGACCACACATAAAATAAATCTCTGGACTCAAAAAGATAATCATATTGATTACTGTATTACAAAAGATATACATTGCGATGTTTGATTTCTTAACGGGTTGCTGATTGCTAAAATATATTTCTTAAATGCAGCAATGCTAATTTAAAAAGAAAGCATTTGGATTTGTAAAAGAAAAAAAGAGATTGTGAAAAAAAATGAATATGCTTAATAAAGAAAAAAAATTATAGATTATTTATTTATAAATATATTTATAAACACTGGTCAAAGGCACTGGTCAAAGAAGCTTGCAATCTATGGGGATTTAATGGTAGGCAGATATATATAATTTGCTGTCTTACCCAGGGACACTTACAGCTCTATATATGTTGATGAGATACTTTTAGTAAAAGTTCTGTTTTTAACACCAACATCTAATTATATCCAGTAGATTATATGAAAACATATGTCATGAACCATAAATTGCTTAAAACATGTTAAAAATGATTTCAACTGTAGATCCATTAAGACACAAAGTCTGTTTTAATATTGATGCGGCTGTCTAAATACACTGTTCCATCTGTCTTTCCATTTTTCCCCCCTTTTTGACATGATTTTATGTGCCTATCAATCTTGCTATCACTCTTTCTAATTAAATCATTCCCCACTGCTCTATTTTAAATGAATCTCTAAACCATTGACAGTTGGTGACAATAAATAGCCATTTTGATCAATTGGAGGCATGTCATACAAAATACATTGGTTGTCCTGCATAAAGCAAAACTCATTTGCAAACCAGCTATTTATTATTCTATTCTGATTAGCTCAAGAGTGTCTCACCTTTAATTGTTCCTTAACTTCAATTTCTATTACAGAATGCAATGGCAGATGAAGCCAAGCAAATGTTGCGGGGAGTCGAACATTCCTGGGTTAGACTCAGTAACTGACTGATTAACTCTTTTTGAGGAGGGATAGGATGAGTGATATACATTAATAAACAGACTGGTACAGACATAGATGTACAGTCTGATAGATAAACAGACAGCTAGATAGATAAACAGAATAATTCGAGAGTATACTCATTTACATACCAGCATTTTGCTGCATCCGTTAAGTTACCCATTTTTTTTAAAGAACTATAAATATTAAAGGGTAACAATCACAACTAATACTACATAAGGCTTGTTTTGCATCTTAAAAAAAACTCAGCTGATTCTTATATTAGAGCTCCATATTGTGAATTGGTTTTTATTTTAGTAGGAGAAATTTTTTTCCTTTCATTTTACACGCTGGGGACGCAGGGACTGCAGGACTGAATGCAACTGTGTCTGATTTGGAACATAAATACAAGAGATAAATATTGTTTAGTGATGTGGTATTCATATAGGATGGTAATGAAACAATGATAAATAGATAACAAGTGGCTGAATCAACCACATAGTGTAATAATGAACAAAATGACTTTAATTTATATATGAAAAAAATAATCTTTATAAATCCCTTTCCTATATATTTTGGTATTTTAATACAGAACTTTGCAAAAATTAGGACTCATGGAATTTTGTAATTGCATACAGTACAGCAGTGTTTCCCAACCCAGTCCTCAAGGCACACCTACCAGTCCAGGATTTAGGGATTACCCAGTTGTGTCTAAGGTGTTTTTACAAAAAGAAAAAAAACACCTTAGACACAACTGGGTAATCCCTAAATCCTGGACTGGTAGGTGTGCCTTGAGGACTGGGTTGGGAAACACTGCAGTATAGTATACCAGCTTCAGAAAAGATCAAAATGTTATACAGAATAAAATGTTTTTTGAAAAAATACACTCACATGCACACACACACACACACACCCACTAGTGGCCTTCTAAATCAGTACCTGAAGTCTTACAATTAGAAAGACAAAATTAAGAATTTGTATGCAGGTAAAGTCAGTAAACGGGAGATGGTGTTTTTTACCAACAAGGAAAATTAGCAGAATCTTAAAATCTATTTTACTTCAATGAAAAAAAAGTTAATAAAATGTTTTATGCTTAAACTAGAACTGCATAAAATGTTATAATGCATTTTTATTGCAATTAATCATTTGTTAGATTCAGATCATTTGGCATTTTTTTCAATAATTATCATTTGCCAGCAGGAATTGCATTGACAATTATCCCTATCAAACAGTACAATCGATTTTTTTTCTAAACTTGCAAGCGAGGCAGCAACAGTGCACTGAAGAATCCTGATGTCGTCATGCATAAGTAATATAACTTTAAGATGTGAGTGCCAGAATGGGGCCAAACACAATTTATTTTGTTTTATTGTGGGGCACAACAAATGTTGCTCCCTCTGCATTCTAGATAAGAGACCGTAATTTATCTTCCAGAACTCTCCTATTTATTTACACCTGAGAGAATTTACAGGTGGGATGGAGCTAAACCAATATTAGTAATTAAAACAGGGATCTGAAAAAAGTAACAAAGTTATTTGCTAAAGTCAGAATTTAAAGTGAATGTAAAGGGAAAAAAAATCATGCTTAAGGCTAGAGTAGCCAAACTGAAAGCATAGCTGGCTCAGATTATTTTTCTAGTTTGGCTATATCAACCTTAAATTTGAATTTCACTTTGAATTTACCTTGAATTTGAATAATCCTGTATGGATATCATCACTTATCATATTTAGAAATCTTAAAAACACCATACCATATGCAATCTGTTACTTGCCCTTGTAAATGATGTGGAGTCTAACCCTGGTTCCCCAGCTAATTCCAGTCCTAATCTCCCCACTAAAAAAGGCTTCTTTTTTGTGCACTGCACTGCAACCGTAGTTTACTCCATAAACTGGATGCACTGCAAGCCTGGTGTTTCAATTACAAACCAAAAATCATTGTGTTCATGGTTAACGACTAAAATACCAGACACCGCCATTGCAATACAGGGTATTCATGTTTTAAAAATGACAGAGCAAAGAGAGGAGGATGGCATTGTTATTTATGTTGACAATTCCATAAAGTTTACCCCTTTACAAAACCTTAGCCCTCCTGCCACTTTTGATTTCCTTTCTGCCACAATTGAGATCCTGTGCAGTAAATCAATCATTGTTGCAGGAATCTACCACCCACCTTGCTCCCCTGTGCATTCCCTTTCTGACATAGCCCATCTCCTTAGTGAAACCATAGCTCAAAACCCTAAAAGTGAACTGTTGGTCTTTGGAGATTTTAATATTGATTGGCTGAATCCTAAAAATAATAGTTCTTGCACGCTGTTTAAGACTTTGCAGCTAATGCAATTAATCTCCTCCCCAACTCGCATAAACATTAAAAGCCATAACCATACCCTGCTAGATTGGATTCTCTCCACTTCTCCTGATAGAATCCAGGAGGTCGGTGTTCTCCCAAACATTTTCAGTGATCACTGTTTAGTGTACTGCGTGAGCAAAATAAATGCTATTATATCCACTCCCAAGGTTAAAATAACTAGGTCCTTCAAAAAATTTAATCTTGAATCCTTTCTAAAGGACATCAAGAACCTCCTATGGCACATATTAAACATTATCCTAGATCTAGACTGTGCTGTTGAATTCTTTCAGTCTGCACTCCTACAAATATGGAATTTGCATTCCTCGCTGCGTAAGGTGAGGGTAAAAGGAGCACATATGAACTGAATCACAGCTGACCTCATCCAAATGTACCAGTTTTGGGATTCTTTGTGGTCAAAGTTTAAGCGTACTGGTGGTGATGGTGTTGACAGACGTACTACCGCTACATATCCCATAAGCGGGGATTATACCGCTGTACGCTATCCACACCAGAGCTGGCCATAGCTCCCTCAAATGTGAGTTCCTTTTTCTATCTATTGCACATTCAACTATATCACAATTGAGAGCACTATTGTTGCTTCTATCTATTCTTACAAGTTTTGGATTACCAGACGGTGTTGACGGAGAGCCCTCCCATACATATCCCATAAGCGGGGATTATACCTCTGTACGCGATTCACACCAGAGCTGGCCATAGCTCTCCTGAATGTGAGTTCTCTACTTTTGTTACCTACAGCACCTTGAATTTTACATACTACACCATTGGTCGCCTCTACCTCTTTCGTATTTTCATATACTGAACGGTCAACACCAGACGCACCTACCTCTACCAAGAAACTCTATCCAGTATCCCCGACGATCCACTGGTATCCTAGTAATACTTTACTGGACTTTTGGCGCTGCCCTCATATATCTTTTTCCCTTAGATGTAGCAAATGCCTTTAACAATTATTTTGTCGGATGATCTACTGCCCTGATTGCCAAGCTAATAAATGACACACATCCTGAAACTATAAATGTGGATCAGGTCCCACTAAATTTGCAAAGTCTCAATAAAGACAAGTTAATTTTTAGACCTGTACCTGTTAGTGTCATTGAAAAACATCTTAATAATCTAAAAATGAAAAACAAGTCCAGACCTGATCAAATCCCAGCAATGCTGTTGAAGCTCAGTGCGCCGGCAATTGCTAAACCCGTTGCAACTCTAATTAATGAATCCTTGGTGTCTGGATACATACCCAAACTTTGGAAGACTGCGAGAGTAGTGCCTATCTATAAAAGTGGTGACACCACATTGGTTTCTAACTATCGCCCAATATCATTGAATCTTAGAAAAATGTGTCCATACGCAACTATGTGAGTACTACCAACAATCAAACTTTCTGACTCCTGATCAATTGGGCTTTTGCCAGAATCACTCCACTACAACTGCCCTCTTAAAAGTTTGCAATGACATCCAAACTGGCATGGAACAAGGAGACCTAACTGGAGCTATTTTCCTTGATTTTGCTAAGGCCTTTGACACAGTAGACCAATACATTCTACTGCACAAACTCAAAAAGTCAGGTATTTGGTGATCATTTGCTAAACTGGTTTAGATCGTATGTATCGGATCGCAATATGTGTCCATTTCTGACAGCGACTCCCTCCCTCTCCCAGTCACGTGTGGAGTTCCCCAAGGTTCCATTCTCGGCCCCGTACTATTTACATTATTTATAAATGATCTGCCTAATGTCTGAAAATCCTCAAATGTACACATGTACGCAGATGACACGGTAATCTATGCGAGCAATTCCGATCTACCGCAGCTTGAGGCTGTGCTCCAAGACCAGTTTACAGAGGTAGAAAAGTGGATCGCAAAAAACAAACTCTTCCTGAACACTGACAAAACTGTCACAATGATCTTTGGAACAGTACCTAAATTACACAAATTACACAATTCCCACCTATCCATCAAAACAAATTCAAATGGCACACTGACCGCAGTCCACTCTTTCAAATACTTGGGTATGATGTTAGACCCCAATCTATCTTTTGGCCTGCACATAGAAAAGCTTGCATCTAAACTTTATCCAAAACTAGGTGCCCTGTACAGAAACAAATCCTGCGTAAGCCCTACAGTAAAGGAAAAGATTGTACTTCAAATGCTGATGACAATCATTGATTATGGGGATGTAGTATATGCATCTGCATCGCAATCCCACATTAATAAACTCAACACATTGTATAACTTGTTCTGCCGATTTGTGCTACAATGTAATTACAGGACTCACCATTGTGACATGCTAAAAGAACTAAACTGGCTGTCGCTGGAATCCAGACGTACCTTTCATCTTTCCAGCCGTATGTTTAAGAGCTTTTCTGGGAAACTCCCACCCTACCTGAACACGATACTTTCCCCAGCTGTTCCCACTTCCTATAACCTCCGATCCAGTACCAACACTTTACTTAGTCTACCTCAATACAAAAAGAAAGCAGCCCGATCCTCCTTCTCCTACAGAGCACCGCAATTGTGGAACGACCTCCTGCACAATTTAAAATCTTCCCTAAGCCTAAAGTCCTTTAAGAGATCCCTCTCTACATACCTCAAAACAGAATGCACTTGTCATGGTTGATTATATATTTCCTGCCTGTTCTATGTTAAATGTAAATTTGTGTTTATTGTGTATTAATCTTGTTTTTGTATTTTATTGTACTCTAATTGTAACAATGCAATGATTTGTGGACCCAGGACATACTTGAAAATGAGAGAAATCTCAATGTATCTTTCCTGGTAAAATATTTTATAAATAAATAAAGTCATAAATAAACTAAAAATTCAGCTTCACTTTTTTAAATTTAGATGAAGTGAAAAATACACTTTAAATCATCAATATTTTCAACTAGGATAAGAAACTGTAAATATATCACCATTACATTAATTTGACCAGAATCATTCATGGGAGCTTACAATCTAGAATTTTGACACTTTTGTAACATGTTAAAGATAATTTTCACTCTTAAATGCAGAAATCTTCATCTAAAAGAGAAATAGATGATTGACTAATACATTTCTTTCCACCATCATGGTCACAACTAAATGCAAAATTAGAATAGGAAGCATTAAATTAACCTTCACTTGCAAAATATGAAATTTAAAATTATTTAAAAGACCCTGTGGGATTTATATATGCAGACAAACAAAACAAACTGGGACATATCCAATTATACCTGACAGACACGAGTGTAAAGGTCTGTTTCTTAGGGACACTTATCACTTATCAAGAGAAACCATAACAGAAATAAGAAAATGTCCTCAGGATACCTGGTTTTGAAGGGTCTTTTGCATGTATCCTTAATATGAGTTCATATCAAACACATTCTGCTCGTCATTATCGTATTGCTGCCTGTTGGATTCCATAGAAGTATGTTCTTTTAATGTATAATGCTTTATTCACATCGTATTTTAGCTATTACTGGGTATGTATAGACCATCATGCATGTGAGCTATCATACATTTACTTGGTTCTATTATCTGCTAAACAAAAACAAAAAAAAACCTAAAAAACTAAAGACAAAAAAAGTTATTAATACAAAAAGTAGAATTTTTTAGAACAATATATATTAATTATTCATTTTAACTTAAGAAGTACATGACTATTTGGTCTGTTCAGGAAGAAGCTTATGTAGATAATAATGAATCAGCTTCACTTCCTGCCAAAGCTAAAGCTACAGATATAATAACGTAAAATCTAATAGATGGTGGCTCAAAATTTATGTAATGGGTAAAACATAAATTTGAATTACAATGTGAATGCAAACAAAAACATAATGTGGAAAAAATAACAAAGTAAAAAAGCTTCTGTGCTAAAAATAAATAAATGTATTAGTCAGGATGTGAAAATCCTATGAAAAGCATATAGAGCTTCCTCCAAATGTAGGCAAAATGAAAGGATCTGTAGGCATTCCGATGACATGCAGCAAAAAGAATGTTTTATTGGATCATAAGGACAACATCCAATACTATGTTTCTGTCTGGCCACGGTGCAAGGAAAGGGGACCGCCATATTGATAGGTATTATAGCACTCTGTGCACCTGAATGTTTAACCCCTTAAGGACACAGGACATGTGTGACACGTCATGATTCCCTTTTATTCCAGATGTTTGGTCCTTAAGGGGTTATACAGATATTGGATTAGCACTTAGTGGCCAACTAGAAGATAGAATAAGATGGGAGCGGGCAGCAACCTAAGGGTATGAGGTTCCCTTACAAATCGTCAAAGGAAATGGTAGACAAAAAAATTAGAATTAGGTTGTGCCGCAGTAAAAAACAATAGAATAGTATAATACCAGTAATATACTTACATACAGAAGTCAAATTGATACATAAAATAGCCCAGGTTATAAGTAGTGATGTCCCGAACGGTTCGCTGGCGAATAGTTCCTGGCGAACATACCATGTTCGCGTTCGCCACGGATGGCGAACATATGCGATATTCGGTCCGCCCCCTATTAATTTACTAATACTAAAATTAACACTAAGGGGGGGACCTATTGTCCCCCCCGGCCCCCACCCCTGAGCAGTGGGTGGGGGCCCTAAAATTAACAATAATGGGGGGACCTACTGTCCCCCCCGGCCCCCACCCCTGAGCGGTGGGTGGGGGCCCTAAAATTAACAATAAGGGGGGGACCTACTGTCCCCCTCGGCCCCCACCCCTGAGCGGTGGGTGGGAGCCCTAAGATTAACAATAAGGAAAGGACCTATTGTCCCCTCAGCCCCCCACCCCTGAGCGGTGGGTGGGGGCCCTAAATACAAAGGGGGGACCCTAGTCACCCCCCCCCAAAAAAAATGAGCTCCTTACCTACCCCCCTCACCCTAAAAATAATGAGGGGGGACCTTTAACTAAAAACCAGTAAAAAAAAAAATTAGATAAAAATAACTTACCATTTGATGTTTTCTTTCTTATACAATCTTCTTTCTTCAGCCCCAAAAAAGGCCAAATAAAAAGCCATAAGAACCAACGCAATAAAAAAAAAACAACAAAAAAAAAACGAGTGCACAAAAAAATAATCCATCTTCACCCATGGAGGGCTCCGCGCAGACTGAGCTCTGCAGGGCGGGGGAAGGCTTATAAAGCCTTGCCACGCCCTGCAATTAGGCTAATAACACTCTGATTGGCTGGTTTAAGCCAATCAGAGTGCTCTTTGTCATTTTACACAGTGTGGGAAAATTCAAAAGAACTTTCCCACGCTGTGTAAAATGACACAGAGCACTGTGATTGGATGGATTTCAAGCCATCCAATCACAGTGCTCTGTGTCATTTTACACAGCGTGGGAAAGTTCTTTTGAGTTTTCCCACGCTGTGTAAAATGACAAAGAGCACTCTGATTGGCTTAAACCAGCCAATCAGAGTGTTCTTAGCCTAATTGCAGGGCGTGGCAAGGCCTTATAAGCCTTCCCCAGCCCTGCAGAGCTCCTGTGCATTTTTATTGCGTCGGTTCTTATGCTTTTTAATTTGGGGCTGAAGTAGAAAACATCAAATGGTAAGTTATTTTTATCTAATTTTTTTTTACAGGTTTTTAGTTAAAGGTCCCACCCTCATTATTTTTAGGGTGAGGGGGGTAGGTAGGGAGATCTTTTTTTGGGGGGTGAGGGGTGACTAGGGTCCCCCCTTTGTATTTAGGGCCCCCACCCACCGCTCAGGGGTGGGGGCCGGGGTGGGGACAATAGGTCCCCCCCTTATTGTTAATTTTAGGGCCCCAACCCGCCGCCGTACTCTCCTCCCCCCCCCCCTTCAACCACTATTGTGGCCAGAAATAGTCCCTGTGGATTTTAAAATTCGCCTGCCTATTGAAGTCTATGGCGGTTCGCCGGGTTCGCCGGGTTCGTGAACATTTGCGGAAGTTCGCGTTCGCAGTACACGAACCGAAAATTTTATGTTCGCGACATCACTTGTTATAAGACATATAAATGAAAGTCCAACTTATTTGAGGCACTTTTGAACACGGATCTACATCATACCCAAGTGCCTCAAATAAGTTGGACTTTCATTTATATGTCTTATAACCTGGACTATTTTATATATCAATTTGACTTCTGTATGTAAGTATATTACTGGTACTATACTATTAAATTGTTTTTTACTGTGGCGACATCTGAATGTTTCTCTACACATGAAAAAGCATTAGAGTAAACATGGTAATAAGATGCAATAAATATACACAAGACAGACACTTCGGACTGCTCAAATGCGAGATTGATTTATTATAGAGATATCATATTTAAATCTGCACAAATCCATCTACGTGTACTCTGCATTCTATTTATTATGCTGCTTCACCCAGAATATGTTTATATTACTTTTTGTTTCACAAAGCTTAAAGGACAAAAAAAAAAAAAAATATTTCAGATAAGGGAAATCAAAGCTTTTTTACCTGGTTTTAAATCATTCCAAACACCATAACAACTATTGCTTTTTGTAGTTGTTATGGTGTTACAGAGCAGTATCTGAAGGCTAACTTTTAAGTCAATTTAATTTTTATAAATTTCAAATTTAAATCTGGGCCCAGAGCTTTCTCTTCTTCTCAGGAAGAGACAAATATTTGCACATTTTAGCATTTAAATCGGAATAATTAGAGGCATCATATATAATATACATGGAAGCCTATATTTCATGCAAAAAGACAATTAGAGTGGCTAAACTAGAAAGTGATAAATTGATAGCCAAAGAGAGCAAAACCAACCCCAAAAATATTTTTTAAGTACATAAATTCTAAAAAACAAAAAATTAAAGTGTAGGTACACTGAAAATAGAGACAGGCATGTTACTGTTAAATTAACCTAAATGTATTCTACGAATAAGCAAGTAGACGTATAGATAATGGTGTTGCAGTGGATGTGATCTACTTGGATTTTGTCAAGACAATTGATATGGTTCCTCACAATAGATTAGTGTTCAAACTAAAAGAATTTGGTCTAGATTAAAATTATTGTTCTTGGGTAGAACAATGGTTTATAGATAGAGTATATATAGTTGTTATTCATAAATTATCAAACTGGACAATATTTGTAAGTGGTGTCCTTCAAGGTTCTGCTCTAGGACCACTTCTATTTAACATGTTTATAAATTATCTTGAAATAAGCACTGGAGATCATGTTTCAGTGTTTGCAGATGACCTAAAACTGTGTAAAGTAATACAACTTGAGCAGGACATTACTTTGCTGCAGAGGGATTTAGGTAGATTGGGGGATTGAGTACTCAAATGGAACTTACACGCTAAATGATAGTGAATTAGGGATAACAACACACGAGAAGGATTTGGGAATAATTATAGACAACAAACTAGGCAACAATATGCAATATCAATCGGCGATTGCTAAGGCCAGTAAGGTATAGTCATGTATAAATAGGGGCATTAATTCTCATGAAGAAAATGTAATTTTGCCTCTTTATAAATCGCTGGTAAGACCACACCTTGAATACGATGTGCAATTTTGAGCACCTGTTTTAAAAAAGAATATTATGGCACTACAAAAATTGATGAAAGGAATGGAACATTTTAGTTATGAAGAAAGGTTAACAAATGTAAATCTCTTTAATTTGGAAAAATGGCACCTAGAGGGGATATCATAGTATTATACAAATATATCTGGTGCTAATACAAACCATTGCTTAAAAATCTGTTCATACACAGAACTATATATAGGACACAAGGTCACGCATTTAGACTGGAAGAAAGGAGATTTAGTCTAATACAAAAGAAAGGGTTTTCTACAGTAAGTACAATAAGGATATGGAATCCTCTGCCTTAAGATGTGGTTTAATCAGAGCCTATGCAGACGTTTAAACAGCAATTGGATAAATGCTTACAAAAACATAATATACATGGATATAATATTTCATTAGTGGGATAATATCTTCTTGATCCAAGGATCAATAATTCTGACTGCCATTCTGGGGTCAAGAAGGAATTTTTTCCCCTAGTTTTTTGCACAATTGGAAACCCTTAAAGCTGGGGTTTTGCATTTTTTTTTATCAACAGCAAAAACAAATGTGAGAAAGTCTGAACTGGGTGGATGCATGTCTCTTTGCAGCTATGTCACTGTGCAACAATCAGCCAACAGTCTTCCATTCACTAAAATTAATGAGCATTAAAGGAACACTATAGTCACCTAAACAACATTAGCTTAATGAAGCAGTTTTAGTGTACAGATCATGCCTTTTAGGTTCCACTGTCCAATTCACTGCCATTTAGGAGTTAAATCACTTTGTTTCTGTTTATGCAGCCCTTGCCACATTTCCCTTGGCTCTGATTGACACAGCCTACATGAAAGAAAAACTGGTTTCACTTTCAATCAGGTGTAATTTGCCTTAAACAATTTTATCTCTTGCTCTGCAAATTTAACTTTAATCACATACAGGAGACTCTTGCAGGGTCTAGCAAGCTATTAATATAGCAGGGGATAAGAAAATCTAAATTAAATAGTACTTGCAATAAAGGAAGAATAAACATTAGATGACTCTTTACAGGAAGTGTTTATGAAGGCTGTGCAAGTCACATGCAGGGAGGTGTGACTAGGGTTCATAAACAAAGTGATTTAACTCCTAAATGTCAGAGAATTGAGCAGTGGGACTGCAGGGGCATGATCTATACACCAAAACGGTTTCATTAAGCTAAAGTTGTTCTGGTGACTATAGTGTCCCTTTAATATATTTACAATGCCATCCATATTGTGCTCACAAATTCTATATTTAAATAAACAAAATTGTCTCATATATGTGCATTGCAGGATAACATTCAGCTGATTTACTTTTTTGATATTATTGAGATACTGTAAACTGCTGAAATGCACAGTGAAACGGTAAGTAGGGGGTGAGCCATGAATCAACTTGAAGCACGGAGGACAAAATTGCGAAAACCAGAAAAATGAAAAACTCTACTAAATTGCAGTTTCTTTATAACTCCAAGTGGAATATTTTTTTCAGCATGTCTATTTTGACTGAAACAATACAAACTGCATAGTGAATAGACTTCTACGTTTGTATCATCCTATAAATTAATTAATAGTATGCTTCCATTTTATTATTAATGTAATGTACTTTACTTCTATAGAATAATGTTTGAAAAACATTTTTTATTTACATAAAAACTTACTCAAGTATGTTATTCTTGAGCTCATAGGCGTATAACTTATTAAAAAAAGAAATCTGTATAATTGAATACCACTTCCCAGAGGAGATTAGAATGGGATTTTTCCCATACTTTCTTACGGCACGCAGAGCAGCAAAGTAACTGCTTATCTCATTTTTACAGCATGCCTCTAGAAAGTTTGCAAATTTGAGCTTCGGTGTGTATCACTGGTCACTTTCTTATCCTTTATTTCTTATATATGTCAGTTTAATGTTCTACTTTAAAAACATCTTCATTTCCAGAAAGACCAAATATTTTATTTTACAACTCATTTCAGACATTTACAGCAATAAATAAGTTAATATATACTGGCAGCAATGCAACACATGCTAGTACTTAAAATGCAATTTTGTGTTAGTAGTTGGCTGACCTTAAAATGCTTATTTCCATATCTTTAATGCTCAAAGTAAAAGTATTAAGAGATTAAAAAGATGTCACATGGTCATTCGGTAAAGAAACATCTTCACACTTGTGATGTATACGTGTAGCCTTTATTTGTCTTTGGTTCACTTTCATCCACCCCATTGGTAAAATTGTATTTATAAAGAAATAAAACAGTACATCTTAACCAGAGGCTACAAACCTATGCTTTTGAATTTTACACAAAAGAACTAAAAAAAAATACTCTCACAAGCCTTTTTATGATTTTTTTTTTTTTTTATAATTTCTTTCAATTTCGTTTGTAATATAACAATTGGGTGTTCTTTATTATTATTTTGTTCAGGCTTTTAACTGTATATTGTTCATTTTAACTAAAGGCACAAAATTGACCAAACCTCTTAAAAGAATGTAGAAGAACAGTTTTATACTTTCCTAAGTAACCTTTTGGTCCTCTTTTTTTTTACTATAACAAAGAGGTCAAACATTTCCTGTCCTTATAAAATATGTTTTAGATGATAATTAGAAAAATCTTATATTTTGAAAAATTGTGATGAAGACTTCATAGTAAGGGCCCAGCTAAACTAAATTGTCAAAAATCTTCTTGGGGGAATTAATCCTGATGGGATTTTATGAACCTGATAATTAAAAAATTAAAAAGCAACTAAACTTTAATTGCTACATTTGTTTCTTGTACAGAATTTAAAGTTATTTCTGAGAATAATTTGGAAATCTATAAAAAGTTGTTTGCAATTTTTAAGGTGCATAGACTTTTCTATTACAATTTTATAATGAAATAAGTAGCGACAATGGCAAGTGTTAAATTAAAACTTGTTACTTTCACCAAGTATTAAAAGATCTGTGTAGAGCAGAGAAGGTAACTGACTAACTGCATCAGCTTACTCCAACTTGACCCCAGGTAGGCCACCCTACTGCATCTAAGAGGTATGGAAATCAGAAGTGGCTGTGTGTGTGTGTGTGTGTGTGTATGTGAATATGTCTGTCTCTCAGTTTGTGTGAATATGTTAGTGTGTGGATATCTATGTGTGAGTGTGTGTGGATGACAGGATACATATCGGTGTTTGTCTGTGTATGTCAGCATGCTTGTAGCTGTGGCAGTCTGTATCTATAAGTGACACTTTTTGTATTTGTGTATAGCAATGCATACTTGTGTGTGCATCTTTGTGTCTAGCAGTGTGTGTCTTTGTGTCTAGTTAGAGGTGTAACTAGAAACCACGGGTGAAAACTGCCCTGGGGCCCCCCCATACACCTACCCCCGCCACCTCCCCAGTAGGTCTACTCTCCCCCTATGTTGAGCCCCAGACATGCAGGCAAACAGATACACATGCAGACATACACATAGACACATACACACATATACACACAGAGATACACATACAGGCACACATACATACAGATACACACATACATACAAACACACACATACATACACACACATACATACATAAATACAGGCACATACATACAAACACACACACAAGCACATATATACAGACACACACATACATACATACAAACATGCACATACACAGATAGACATAACATACATACATACAGACACAAACACAGACCTTCAGACACACATACATACAAACACATATATATACAAACACACATACATACACACATAGAGACACATACATACAAACACACATACACATACATACATACATACACACACATACATACATACATACAAACATACACACACACAGACACACAGACATACACACACATACATATACAGAAAAACATTCATACAGACACACATACAGACACACATACACAAACACACATACATACATACAAACAAACACACATATATCCAAAATATTTTAGTCACCCTCCTGTTTCCTACCTTTTAGGTGTAGGAGGGTGACTTTCCCTGGGATCCAGTGGTGGCTCAGTCTGATGGGAGTCAGAGTTCCTACTCTGACTCCCTCCTCTTCCTCCCACGTGTGTTAGCTGGGAGAAGTGACCAGGGCAGTCACTTCCTTCTAGCTGTAATGTCCTCTCAGGAAACCTGGTTGCGCTGTTAAAGCGCCATAGCGCTGACCGGGCCCCCTGAAAATTAATTTCCATTGTGCAGCTTTAAGAGCACCACCCGATGGACCCCTTCAATGTGGCTCCAGCGGTTCTACTGCGTGGCCAGGGCCGCAACTTATGGCAGTGGGCACCACAGTCGCAGAGGTACGCAGGGCGGCCCCTGCAACCGCGGTAGTTCCGCCACTGTGTCTAGCAGTAACTATTGTTATGTGTGTTTGTGTGTCTGCAAATGCATGTGTCTGTGTTTGTTTGGGAATGTATATATGTACACAAACTGGACTGTTCATAGAACACGAGGTCATGCGTTTAGACTGGAAGAAAGAATATTTCGTCTAAGGCAAAGTTAAGATTGTTTTACTGTAAGAACAATAAGGATTTGGAATTCTTTGCCTGAAGAAGTTGTTTTATCAGAGTCCATACAGATGTTCAAATAGCTACTAGATGCATACTTGCAAAAACAGAATATTCAAGAAAATAATCTTTTAATGTAGATTAATAAATGCTTGATCCAAGGATAAATCTGACTGCCATTCTGGGGTCAAGAAGGATTTTTCCTTCAAAATGGTTTTTTTTGCCTTCTTTTGGATCAACAGTAAAAAACAAATGTGAGGAAGGCACACAAGTCTTGATGGACGCAAGTCTCTTTTCAGCTATGTAACTATGTAACTATGTAGCTGTGAATGAGTATCTGTGCATGTTCCTATGAGTTTAAATACATTTTTACATCTCTGAATGCATGCAATACAGGCTCCCCAACATAATATATTTGGATGGTAGCATGTAAATCATATTACATATGCAAAAATGTATTTTGTCTTTCTTGACAAAACACCACAATCCTCATATGTTTTAATTTATAAACAGAACCAATTCACATATCAGATAATGTATACATGAATGTACAGTTTCTTTTTCTGCTGCTGGTTTATATATAAATATTTAATTTAATATATCGGCTCTCTAGCTGTGCATTCATTTTAAACAGACTCAAAAACAATTTCCAGGACATTTAGCAGTCATTGGTCACATGTCATTCTCACAGCCCCTGGGTCCAAATCATAAGCAGTTCATTTAATGAACCAAAACAAGCTATTATGTGGAGGTCGGGGCTAATGACATGTAATTTTGAAAGACATATGATGATAAGTAGGCATAGTTGTTATATGGCAATATATGGCTGCTGCTTATATATAAATAGATTTTTGATGAAGGTGTTAACAGAAACAAGACTTTTGATTCCTATTAGTAAAGAAGAAAGAAAAAGGTAGATTATTCAATGTAACTATAGTTATCCCACCCAGGGAATAACTAGAATCAGGTTATTCATCATAAGCTCTTGCCAAGATGTGTTCTAAATAATTCCTGACAAAAAGGTGCTAACCTGTATTGATGCATATAAATAAAAATCTAAATTAAAAAAAGTAAAAGATAAATAGCACAATATTAAAGCACAACTCACACCTGTACCCTTAATGAACATACAATTACTAGTGCCCATAAACACTCAGGAAAGGCTGAGCACAGAAGCAGTTGTTAAACTAACTGTATGCTGCTAATTCTTAATTGCTAAATGCTTATCTCGCTTTGTTTCCCCAAATCTTTGTATTTATAGTGTATAACCTGAAGAGAAAACTAGTATGCCCATTACAATGTTTTGCACTAGTTCATTTAGATCTTTCTTTCTTAGTTACCATCCTAAGTGCAGATCATAAAAGTGTTCAGAAACATACATAGTATTATTATACATTATTATTATTATCAAATGAACTCTATAGGCACTCAGACCACTTCAGCTCATGAAGTGATCTTGGTGCGATGTCTTCCTTGTTTTAAGCCTGCAGCTGAAAACATTGCCATTCTACAGTGATGCTGCTGCATCGCAGGCCACATGTTCAGGGGGCCCATTGGGTGGCCCATGCACTTAGAGCCACCCAATGGCAAAGTGTTTTCTTGGCATCCAGGCACTTCCTCCCAATGTTAATGTTTGTATCTGTATGAGTGACATTGTGTGTTTCTGTGTATCTGCATGTGTGTCATTGTATGTGGCATATGTGTTGGTGTGTGTATCTGTGTGTCTTGATGTGTATCTGTGTGTCTATGTGTATTGACTTGTATCTGTGTATCTGCATGTGTCTGTGTGCATATCTGTGTATCTGTAGCTGTGTCAATGTGTGTCTGTGAATTTGCATGCCTGTACCTGTGTATCTGTATGTGTCAGTGTATGTATCTGTATGTGTACCAGTATGTGTATCTGTTTGTCTGTTTATATGTCTGTGTGTATATCTATATTTTTCTGTACACAGATGTGTGTCAGTGTGTGTCTGTGTGTATAAGTATATGTGGATACATCTCACAATTCACACTCCAACACTACACACAAATATACCACTGCATTTAAACATCAACACTACATACAGACACTTTCCTACATTCAAAGGCATGTACTACACACAAGTAAACCACTGCTTTCAAATACCAACAGTACATTCAAATACACATTACAACACTACAGACAAATAAATCCTTACATTCACACAAACACTTCATATAAAAACATGCTCACATTCAAACATTCAAACACTGCTCAGTGCTAAATATAAACCTGCAAGCATGGGCAAATTGTAGATTTCCAGCTGGCAAAAAATTATGTGAGTTATGCAACAGACTGTGATCTAACTTTTTTTCCATCTTTAATATGGCGGACCAAAAAATGATTGTACCAGGGCCCTCTCTACTTTAGTTCTGCCTCTGACTAAAGGCACTTCTAACAAAATATAGCATATTTCAGTCAGATTGTCTCAGAGAGATTGGCACAGCTCAACATTACAACATGCATGTTTTCTAGCCTCTCAATGTTTTCTTATGGGTTAGCATTGGATTGGCAGAGATCCTTAAATCTTGAGTTAGAACGGACTGCAGGAGACAAGTGGTAACTAGAATTTGTAATGCCACAGTTTTCCTTTAACGGTATTATTATTATTAGTAGTAGTAGTAGTAGTAGTATGCAATAGTATTGTTGAAGACATAATCTATCCAATGAATTATACTCTAACAAGAGCCACCCAATGGTAAGGTACCATTTATTTCTCAGTTGCAAATGCAAAAAAATGCTAGAGATACTTAAAAGATGAGTACAGACTTGGCAATACTAGTAGAAACATAGCACATATTTCCTGATGGATGTTAGTACCTCTTCTCACTCTTGTCCCACTGCAGTTGTACCTGTCTCTGCACTCTCACTACTAAAACCCTCACTTCACTTCCTGCCCCTTCTACATCCAAACCAAATACATTTAATCTTTCTTCTTCTTTCTTTTCATTTTCTGCTTCTCACCAGGAGTGAATAAGGCAATGGGTGTAATCTAGTGAAATGTGAGAAGCATTTCTTAATTAATATTATTAGTCTAGACTGTTTCTACATTATTAGGTTGTCTATTGTGCATACAACTATGACACAAACAGCTGTTATAGATACATGTATGTTTAGAGCATGCCTTCAAATAACAAGGGAAAGTTATGTATAATTTTCATTCATATAACCATTATTTTATCATGTAGAAATACTACAAAATATTAGTTGTTTTAGTTTTTAGTTTTTTTTTTTAAATCAAACTCTTCTTGTCAATTAGGATGGATTCTTTAACATAGCATTCAATATTCAAATTATGTTCTGTAATATAAGTGTTAACATATGGGGACAAAACTATTATTGTTTCCAAGGTCAAAACAATACGAGAATGGCATGTTTCATTGTTTTATATTTAAGCAGTAAATACTCATTTGTACTTGTCTTCCTTGATTTGATCAACTTATTCAAGACATTTGTTGGTAATATATAGCATCAATAATAGATAATTGGCATTCACATTGGTGATTTTATAGCACGAAAATAACAGAAAACGAAGATTGAAACAAAGTGTTCTCTCAATAATCCAATAACTACTCTGATGTCATAGGTAAATCCATGCAATCTTACACAAGACAAATGAATCAGACTTCTAAAATAAGATACCATAAGATGCAGACAAATAACAATTATAGGGTTAATCACCAAACTGTAAATGAATAAGGATTAGCGTGAGGTCAGTAAACAGTACTCCACAATAGCTAAGCTCACTTAACAGCTTACTAGGAAATGTTTTACAGTTTCCAAATCCCTTTTAAATTTGAGACAATTCATGGTTTACTGAATTACCCCACATACGTTGGCAGGTATGTTTAAGGCACTCAACAAAAATTAAATGAACCACTAGCAAATACATTACTGGAAGCTGTCGATTTAAACCCCAGGGAGGAAACTGGCAAAATAACTCAAGAATATAGCATTAAAATGAAAAAAAAAATACATTTCAGCTTCACCCTCTTGATCTAAAATGTGAAAGTTACTTTGAAATGTACAAAAATTCTGGTTAAATTATTGAATTTATTTTGGCTTTTCTTAATATATATGTATGATGTTAATTTTTTTTCAAATACATACAAATGTATTTGTTAAAAACAAAAAGTGAAAAAAGAATATGCAAACAACATTAACAAAATTATCTTTTCAGTCATATAGTAATGCATTGTAAGTATGATAAATTGTAATGCAAGAGGAACTATTAACCATCTGAAACATGAGAAGCCATTACAATTGTATTACTTTAAAACAATACTTTTATATAACTCTCAATTTGAATTATTTTCCCATAAAACAGACATCCCTTCTACTAAGTGCCAAGTAGTTCTAAAAGGTCAATTTTGGGTAAGAATACTTAATTTCTTCCAAAGACTATTTAAAATGGTAGTTTTTAGCAACCTCTGTAGCATATATATAATTCTGAATTCCCTTGGTATCACTTCCTTCTAAGGGTTACCCTATTTAGAGAATATATTGGCCCAGTGCTATTTTTCAAGCTCTAAATCAATATCCTGTTTTCTCATTCCATGCAAAACAACATCAAAACTATTATTTGGTTCTTTTTTTTAACAAGATTAATGTTTTGTTGTCAAATGTATCTATAATGATTTAATTATCCAGAATTATTCTGTAGTGTAAAGTATAAAATTCAATTCATTTTTCTCCTAATACTTACATATGACAGTTACATAGATGATTGACCCAATTCTTTCAAGTGTGAGTTTTGTATACATTTTGCTGTTTCAGCAAACATGAACTTTGTTGGGAAATGATTTAATAAACTTGTTCTACTTTGCAAGCAATTGAAGAGGAGAAAAACAGGCCTTCCAATTCTTTCTCCTATTTAATTTGGTTTGCACCATAGTAGGTTTTCTCAACATTGAATATCTAGTATTGCAGTTTTATGAGATTTCAAGATTTTTGAATCTTCATATTTCATAATTGTATAGGAATGAAATGGCACTGATTCATTATAAGTAAATGTATTAGAAATATTCTTGTTCAACTGAGCAACACAGTACAATGACTTTCAAGAACGTATCAACATAGGTGCAGTGACTCATTATAGAAAGGTGTTGTTTCATAATGAAAGAGGCTTAACTGAATGATGTAGTACAAGCAGATATTGGTTACTCAAAGGGAGCAATGGACAAATATGATCAAGAATATCATTTAGGATCATGTTAAGATGAATATTCGAATATTATTATCATTGTTAGCATTATTAGAATACCAAGTGTCTTCTTAACTGTGTAACTTGATTGATGGTTCATGTCAATCGGAAATCAAACAATATTCATGTTGCTTGTAATGTTTTATGGAAAATTTAGGACAGTATGAGAAATAGTGGGTAACAAATACCTTTACTAGGTCTTAGCTAGGTCTCAGAAGGTAGGGTTATAAGAAACAATCATTCTTTCTTTTCCCTATTGATAACAAGATACATTTCTTATAGAACAAAATTACAAGATATAGCCAGATTTTTATATTTTAATGTTTATCTTAGCTCTTTTAAAATGTTCTCCTTCAACATCATATTATCAGCTGAGTCATGAAGAAACCATATGCTATAAACAGAATGTATACTCTTTTACTTATATATTTTAGATCATTTCAGTTATAGCAAAACAAATATTCTTTTTCATCTATTTCTACAGAATATACCTCCGCTTATTCCTTTATGTGGTTTGAAAAAAAAGATCAAAGGATAAAAAAGCATGTATATTTATTTTATTAATCTAGTATAATTTAAAATGCCAAATATTTAAATTAGCAATGGCACTTTAATTATTTAAATTATGAGACAAACATGGAAATTTTACATAAAATATTATTAAGATAGTATATAGTGTGACTATGTGTTACATGACTCTTTGAACAGCCAGTGTGTTAAATACATATTATGTTATGCTCTAGCTAATGATAATTATACATTGAACATGACAAAGATGCACCAAACATGACTTTTAAATGTACAGTTAATAACTGCATCCAACATAACACCCATTCATTGCAGACTAAATGTGAAGTCATTTTGTAGATAATATCAACTAGATTCATCATAATAGTTGTTTTTCATCAATGTTTTACTCGTAGTCAATAAAATTTGTTCAGTAAGCTGTTGATGATGTCTAAGTAAAATATAAAATGATTAAATAAGAGAATGAAAGATTTGTTGTAGTCTTTATGAAAATAATTTTATTTCTGTGCTTGTTTAATTTGTGTCATCAATTCTTATTACAAAGAATAGTACAACAGTGGCTTTATTGATGTAATGCTGTTGTCAAGAATCGCCTACCACTTGAAAAATTTTGAGCAAAATATCCAACTGCAGCAATTAATTATTTATTAATGGAATCAGTTCTGTTTAATAACAAGATCCTCCCATGAACTTACTTTTATGGTATATTTTAGAACCCAGATAGTATTAATGTTGGCCTTAAAATTAATAATACAATTTCCAAGTTATGCTGCAACACAAGTTAATAAAGAAAACTTATTTATTTATTACCCATGCTTTCTCTATCCACTCGTGCATTCTCCATAGTATTCAGATCCCACTCGTGCATTATTCATGGCATTGTGATCCCATGAATGCATTTCTAATGGCATTGTGATCCTCCTCATGCATTACTCATAGCATCGTGATCCCACTAATGTATACCTCATGGCAGTGTGATCCTACTCATTGATTACCCATAGTATTGTGATCCCTCTCATACATAACTAATGGCAGTGTGATCGTACTCATGAATTTCCCATAGTATTGTGATCCCACTCATACATAACTCATGGCAGTGTGATCCTACTCATGGATTACCCATAGTATTGTGACCCCACTCATACATTACTCATGGCAGTGTGATCCTACTCATGGATTAATATATAAAAAAAGATAATGCGCACCAGAACCATTCAGAGAATTATGCAAGTATTTAATAAACCATCAACTGGTTAAATACGCATATAGAAAAAATATCAAAAATATACAGAGTGACAATATACAGGCAACAAAAATCAAACAATGGTAAATTGTTACTGTTTGATTTTTGTTGCCTGTATATTGTCACTCTGTATATTTGTGATATTTTTTCTATATGCATATTTAACCAATTGTTGGTTTATTAAATACTTGCATAATTTTCTGTATGGTTCTGGTGTGCATTCTCTTTTTTATATATAAATTTTTATTGTGGTGCTTGAGGGAGCACCTGTGAGCAATAGCGCCTAGTGGAATATTGTCTTTATTGTTATATAATCTCTCCATATGTTGTTGTTCTATGATTACCTATTCATGGATTACCCATAGTATTGTGATCCCACTCATACATAACTCATGGCATTGTGATCCCACTAATGCATACCTCATGGCAGTGTGATCCTACTCATGGATTACCCATAGTATTGTGATCTCCTCATATATAACTCATGGCATTGTGATCCCTCATATGTATTACTCATAAAATTGTGATCCACTCACACATAACTCATGGCAGTGTGATCCTACTCATGGGTTACCCATAGTATTGTGATCCCACTCATACATAAATCATGGTATTGTGATCCCACTAATGCATACCTCATGGCAGTGTGATCCTACTCATGGATTACCCATAGTATTGTGATCCCCTCATATATAACTCATGGCATTGTGATCCCTTGTATGTATTTCTCAGAACATTGTGATCCACTCACACATAACTCATTGCAGTGTGATCCTACTCATGGATTACCCATAGCATTGTGATCCCATCACACATAACTCATTGATTTGTGATCCCCCTTATGTAATACTCATAGCATTGTGATCCTCTCATACATAACTCATAGCATTATGATCCCGCTCATGCATTGTCTATGACATTATGATCCTACCCAAGCATTACACATGGTATTGTGATCACACCCACGCATTACCCTATGACACTAATGTATTGTCCAAAGTAATAACTTTCAACACATGCATTACTAAGAATATTAAACTCTTGCATTACATACATATGTACCAATAGGACTCTAACTTTTGGAGCCTGGATGAAATTAATAAAACTGACACAAGGGATTGCTAGTTTGTTTATCTACATTTTAATTCAAATTTCCTTTTCAGAAATATATATCCTTGTATCATTTCCTAATGTTTTCCCTAATTATTTCAACAAAACAAAATATTTAAATTTGATCTAAGTATGTACAGCCACTGCAAGCCATTTCAGTAAATCATGTTTTTTAGAATTTTAAATGATTAAATTAATAATCAAATAGTGGACTCACATTAATTTCTAATATACAGAATATTTGCTTCAATAAGTAATATTTTTAATATTACAAAAACAATGTTTCATTTAAAGCTATCTAGGTCCAGTTATTGTTGATAATTGCATTGTGGATATTAGTACAACTCAATACAAAGAAAAAGTTAATTAACACCAGATTCTTCAGAGTATAATTAATGCCAAAAGGTACATGCTCGTTGATATATTTTGTCACACTCATGACTGAGGACATTTGTTCAAACACAGGTGAACAGCACAACTCGGTTATGATTGCTGAACAAATATACCATAAATAACTCTGACCTTTCTGTCAGACTACATGGCTTTATGCCTTTCGTGTATTTATCAGGACAAATACCATACTAGCTGTAATATGTCAACACAATGCTATAATTCTGTATTTTTACAAATCCATATAATAGGAAAAATTACAGATTATAAAATTGTTACACAGTATATGTCTTTTTTAAGTCTTCTAGAGTTTTAACATTAAATTAAATTTAAAAAATAGTAATAACAATATCACAACAAAAACGTATGAATAAAAAGTAAAAATATAATTAAAAAAGTTATTGCATGCAACACCCTTTCAATTGTTTTATTTTTTATTTTTTTATTCTCGAGATTAAATAATAGACGTCTATAACAGGAATCTATGGAAGTTAACTTTCTGCAAAATTCATGTATAAATAATTGATTTGTAAAAATGTTTAAGGCAAGTGAGACAATGCAGGTAGAGGGTTTCTGTAGGTTTGATGATGTAGATATTTCAGAAATGATAGATATCTGTGATAATGTGTACTTTTACATTAAGTTGATTTATTTTGCTTGTATTAGATCTTTTGCTCAGACTCTTTTGTGAAAGACAATAAGGTTTTTGTTTTTTTAAATTATAATTTTAGTCTTTGACATTAAAATGTTTGCCTGTCCCACTATTTAATGAATTTTGCAAGCACAGACTTGCATGCTTCCACTTTCAAGAACAAAAAAAAGTGATAAGATATAATTGTGGCTTAATTTTACTATGACTAAGTTAAGGTATGCCAATTAAACAAAGTAATCATTTGATTTTTTGATTCTTAACCACAAATGGTATAACAGCAATAATAAAGTATCGAACCCCCTTTCAAACAGACTGAAACCTCCCAACAGGCAAGGTATAAAAAGATAGTGGAAGGAGATAAATCCTACCTATCCCCACCACAGTATAGGGAAAGCCTTTGCGAATTTCTACACCTCATTATATAATGTTCCGGTAGAAAAATTCTCTGAAGTAGAACTTGTAATTTAAAAAAAAATTTAATCTACCCCAAATAAAACCAGAGAAACTTCACAACCTAAATAAACGTATAACTTCTGAAGAAATTAAAAAGGCAATTTTCTACATAGCGAGGACGAGATATGAGTAGTGCTCCAGGGGACATGGCGACCATGTGCCCACCCCCCACCTGCCTGAAACTCTGGATGCAGAACTTAAAACTTCTCCCCAACACCCTACTTAAACTTTTCTTAACTTCTACAACTTTCTCTATCATTTAATCTATCCTTTATCTCCCCTACCTCTAAGGGAATAACTACCACTACAATTATGACAGAAACCCTACTAATACATCTACATTGCTAGTAGGAAAGCTCCCTATATGAATCCGTGGGCCGTACTGACAAACAAAGGCCTGGCCAGGCCCCCTCATAAGACGTACAACTATGGCCTATATTTGGCACTATAACTATACCTGGCCATGGCAAGTCATACATACCAATTAATGAGAAAATAGCCAATAATGAAAGGTATGGGCATAGGCCCAAGCACGGCGGGGAGGATATCACCAACAGATGTTAATGTCATAGGTTATAATTCTTAGATTACTTCTGTTTATTCTAATATATATTAAAAATAAAATGTTATTGACCATGTCTATGTGTAGGGAGATGAGGACACAATATGATGGGGGTTCAACAGCAACTTCAAAAATGAACCAGCACAAAAGTAATGAATTATGCCATTTACTGTACCCATCATGACATACGCAATGTGACTGTTACCTTCTTATGTACTGCGATCGCCAAGCCTGATACATGTAAAAAATAAATAAAGAATAAAACAAAAGGCAATTTTCAATTTAAAAAAATGGGAAACTCACGGCCCCAATGGATATACATTGCTTTTTTTATAAATCCTTTGAACCTATTTCAAAAGGATTAATAACAGGTAGATCGGGGAGCGATTAAAAATGGAAAATTTCTAGCTTAGTTCTGAAAATTAAAAAAGACTGCATTCCTTCAGTTTTTATCTCTGTCGACGCTGAAAAGGCCTTCGACAGAGTTAATTGAAGATTTCTATCAGTAACACTTACAGCCTTTGGTATTAAGGGAATATTTAGAGATTTGGTTTTGTCACTTTACTCTTCACCAAAAGCTAAAATTGTCAGACTCAACTTGCAATGGTTTGACATTGGGAACGGTACACGACATGGGTGCCCATTAGCGCCCTTCCTATATGTGCTTTCAATAGAACCTTTTGCCGAATATGTTAGATAATCAGTTAATATTCATGGTATTTTTTGGGAACAAAAAAACAACCCTTTTTATGCGGATGACTTAATTTTAACACTTGCCCATCCACAAATTTCTATTCCCTCTACGTTGCCTTGTATTAAAGATTATAGTTATTTTTCCAACTATAAAATTAATATGCATAAAACTCACATTGTTTACTATAACCTCATATCAACACAAAAAGAAAAGTTAAGCCAAAAATATAATTTTAATTGGTCTAACAACTGAGTCATTATTTGGGGATCAATATAAATTTTGAAATTGAAAACTGGATAGTTAATAACTATGGAGAACTTCTACAAGATCAAAACAAAATCTTAAGATACAGATTTCATGGATAGGTAGAATAAATATTATCAATGCATATATCTTAAAATAGAATGCCTCTTTCGTACTTTATCTTTTAGATTACCAAGGGGAATTCTGAACCAATTTCACAAATTATTTGTATCTTTTGTTTGGCGTGAGAAAAAAACAAGAATTTTATGACAAATTATGTTTTTAAAATTTAATGAGGATGGCTTGTCCTTTCCTGACATTTTCAGATTCATGATAAAGTAATGGTTTTCCCACTTTTTAGAATGGGGAAATGAAAATTCAAATTGGTATATCCATGAATGGTATATCCATAAAAAAGAATTGTGTCAAAACATCGACCCCTATAATATTTTCTGGGTGGATTTAAAAATGTTTAAAAACCTTAATATTAACCACCTAATAATTCTTCAAATCTATATATCTATTGAGCCTATAAAAATCTTCTTTGATTCTCAACATTTTTTATTTAAACAAGCTCCTTTAGAAACTTTACATTTCTTTATACAGTACATAAAACTTTCTATTTGCGTAGAAAAGGGCATAAATAAAATAGATCATATATATTTGAACCACAAGATTAGCTCCTTTTCAGACCTTCAGACACGTTATAACCTATCTTCTAACAAACTATTTAAGAATCGCTAATTGTCTGGATGAAATTCAAATTACAGATCATACAATATTAGATAAGATTATTTATGGAATTTAAAAAAAATCTTTGATGGTGTGAAAAATCATTACTAAATTTGATCAAGATACACAATCAAGTTCCATTGTAAAATGGGAACAAGATTTGGATATGACTTTCCCATTATAATCATGGCAAAAATCTTTGGAATTAATAAGGAAAACAACACAATGTATAAATCTACATGATTCTTTTCTTAAAATTCTTAATCACTGGTATCTGGTTCCCTCTAGACTGTGTAAATTTCAACCATTAACTTCTAATACTTGTTGGAGATGTGAAAATGGAATTGGATCTATAGAACATATTTGGTGGGACTGTAACAAATTAAGTAAAATAAAAAATAACATCCTACAACTTTTCAAATATCTAAATATTAATATATCAGTTCTTACTCCAGAATTAGTCCTTTTTCATCTTGCAACATTTAGAGATCCAAAATATACATTGAGCCTGGTCATCCATATCCTGTCAGCGACAAAACTATGCCTAGCTAGATACTGGAAAAAACTGAAATTCCTGATTTTATTGAGATAAAAATACAAATAAACTACCAAGGTAATATGGAAAAGGCAATATATTTTAATAATGACAATATAGAAACTTTTAACAGAATATGGACCCCATGGTTTAAATACTATATTGAATCCAGATAAGATTTTCTCTTACCTATATTCTTTATTTCTTATTCCCCTGTGTCATTTTTCATATGCTCAGCCAGAATCCCCCTCCATCTACAGTAAGTCTTTCCCGGCTTACAAAATACCCATATCCTTAATAGATTAAGAATTATAAAGAGTATTTTTTTAGTTTGTTTGTTTGTATGATGCCAACATTGTTTTTGTATTGATATACTGTACATGTATATATGTTTTATATTGAAAAACCAATAAATATTTAAAACAAACAAAAAAAAAATAAACAAAGTAATCATTACTTGCAAATGTACCTTATTAGCATTGCAAAGGTTAGATTTTGTTTAAAAAAAGAGTAAAACACCCATCTGGATAAATTGTTCATAGTGGAGAAAATGTAAAAGTTTTTTTGTATTGTTTGCTCAGGATATGGGTGTATGATATAAAACATTTGCTAAATTATTTCAAAACTCAGAGCAACAAAATTCAGTATGAATCACCTGCCTTGGTGTATCTATATTTATTTATTTCACTTTATGTAGATGATCTTCATTGTACTGTTTATTAATGTAATCACAGCAAATGCAATTTTTTATTAGCAGAAATGTTTTCATTTTTTTGTGTGTGATAATGTAATCAAGACTAATTTATGTAAAATTGTTAAAAACGTCTATACAACTGTTAATTCATTGTGATCCTTGTCTGCAAGTACCACGGTCCTCTAGGGTAAACAACAGGCCCAGTCCTTTTATTTTCATATAATCCAGGCACTTTATTTGTAAGTCCACACAGGAGACAGCAGCAAATGAAAAAAACAATAACACAAATCCCTATAAACAAAAGCCTAGCTCGTCTGAACACTAACTAACATCAGATTCACTATCTCTCAGGGGTTAAACTAACATAATAATATTTGGGTTCACCAACCTTGTGCCTTTGTCAGATCTCTGCACTCCACACTCGGTTAGCATGTGGCTTCTATTTCTTCTAGAAATAAACAAAATTCTCTCTCTTTTCCGCACTCCGGTGCTCTCAGCTAGCCTGCTAATTTCCTCTCTGCACTCCCAGTGCTCCAAGCCAGCCTTGACTGTTTCCTTCTGCACTCCCAGTGCTCCAAGCCAGCCTTGACTGCTTTCCTTCTGCACTCCCAGTGCTCAGTCTCCTTGACTCTCTCACTGGAGAGAATAGCCTCTCTCCTACCTGTTTCCAGGGAGGAAGCCAGCAATCCCCCTTTACCTGCCTAGCAGGGAGGGGTTTATTCCCACTGCTACAGCTAATTATCTGCAGCTGAGCAGTGGGTTGGAGACAGTTCCAAAAAACTCTGGCCTGGACCTTATTTCTCCCAGTTATATGTAAACTGCGGATTGGAGCATTGGCCCACCCTGCTCTCCAAATGCTCCACCCCAGGGGCCCATAACTAAACTTAGCTTTGTGTTGCTCACCACAAAATCAACACGTACTTCCCCTGGGGTTAAATGTTAAAGGCCTCTCTGCCTTTATTTTATCACATCATACATTCTTTGATTATTTGCTATTATAAATACTAATATAAATTATTGTTAAAGTAAGGATTAAGAGAAAGCATAGTAATACAGAAAAAAAAAACATATTCAGCAACCTTCATATCATATTTATTCAATATGAAACCTTGTCATAAATTGGAAATATTAACTACTTGCCATCAGAAAATAGGTACAAAATAACGGTGTGATAAGCACCTCGGATGTATTGCTTGCAACTTGTAAATCTACTGGTCCTTTTCAGTGGACACAATGTGGAAGAGTTATAAAAGAGCCTCTATTAGGAAAGTAAAACTATCATCGTAAAAACATTGGAATGTTACTATTTTTTTATTGTCCCCACGGTGATTCCTTCACTATTATAAATTAAGTCTATTCTTCTGATGACAGCACATTTATAAATCTTCCTAAGAGTTAGGTATTACATTGAACATCCCTATGTTATCTGGTAATAAGTAGCTCCCAGTACTGTCTCCCAATGCCCTTACCCCTGCAGTTTCAGAAGAACTGGTCAGTGGTCTCAAAATGCTGATATATTAAATGGAATAAATCTATTGTGCAGAAAATGTTCTACTTTCAGTAAACAACATGCATGGAATACATTTGTCCAATGAAGTAATAAATAACAATTTAGATCACATTTCAAGAACCAATCCTAACATACTATAGATTTTTCATTTTATTTTAAACGAAAAACACTATACTGCCATTTATCTTCACAGTTCAGCTGAACTGCACAATGCAAACATTTGAATTTATGTTTTGTATCAAGTAATAGTAAAGGACCTAATAATTTTGTTGCTTTGTTGTATTTTTGTTAATGCAATAAAACGTAGCAAATTAACAAACACAATGAACTTTCTAATGCATTCTTTATCTTTTTCAGCCTGACAGTATTCTTTAACTATCCTATTAATGTAAACCATCTTAACTGACAAATTGACTGATCATTTGCCCAAGGATGTGTCAGATGTGTCTCAAGGTGTGGATGAAAATAAGGAAAAAGAACATTTGGCGACAGGATTATCAGCTTGTTCCTTTGTTATATGGCTAAAATAATTGTTCCTAAATATAAGGCAAAATTAAGTATTGAAAATAATGTGTCTAATTAGAACATAGAGTTTATTTTTTGGAAACTGTAAATGTAGTGCAAAAATGATGTTTATGCTGAATTCACATTTTTGGAATTTGTTCTTTAATACTTCCAGTGCAGCAGGAAGTTGCACTGCTTGAGTGCATCAAGACCAGGGCCTTTTCCACAAGAGTAAATTTTGTGGTCCTCTCACATATGTTAACTCAAGCTCCACCTTAAACCCCATAAATAACCATGCCCTTTGCCACAAACAAGATCAACACTCGCACACATAATAGTGCAGGTGTGAAAGTTTTATTTTTTACTTCTACTAGTTTTGTTCAGGTTTAAATCTCTCACTCTCATCTCTCCTCACTTCCTCATCTTTCTTTACATTACTCTTTATGGTTACTCCCAGTTTTGTCTAATTTCTGCTCATGTCATCTTCTGTGTCTTCCACATCATCCTCATCGGGCTCTCTCCAATTTCTACTCCATCAGCAACCTCAGCCCCATGCCTGCCCATCACGCAATAGAGTAATTTACTGCAAATATCATTACAAAGACCATGCAGGGCACTGCACCGTTACATGTAATTTGTTGTGGCAATAACCAGCCTTAACCCGATGCCTGCCCATTCACCAGATTATAGCTCATGTCTGTCCCTTACCAGCTCTGACCCATGCATGTCCATTCAATGGCCTCTGCCCCATGCCTGTCTATTCAGCAGCCTCTAACCCATATCTGTCCATTCAAGGGGCTCTGCCCTAGGCATTCCCATTTAACAGCCTCTCCCCAATGCCTGCTTATTTGCCAACCTTTACCCTATGCCTGCCCATTACCAAGAAGGAGTTCTTATCTGCCCTTTGTCCCATTTATTCCTAATCATCCCCTGAACAGTTTCTCCTCAAATCTGTACCTAAAAAAGTCTCTCCTAGATTTCTTACCCCCTGCAATCTCTCCCCAGTTGGTGCACATATCCCTACAGATTCTACAGTTACCCTATAATGTAGCTGACTCAGATGTTCCATTACTTTCCCATGCTTTTTAGCCAAGTTCAGAGTGTGGACAGAGAGGAGTGACTATAACGCCACCTCTCAACTTTTATACAGTGTTGGCGCCAACACAGCCTGTGAAGGAATGCCGGTCCAGAGCCTCCACATATAATGCCCAGCCATGCTACAGAGCAAAATCAGGGCCATCCATGACTTGGGGTGGGCCCGCAGTTTTCCATAGTTCTGACCAGGGTCGCTATCAATGGGGTGACAACCATGATGGTTGTCATGGGCGCGGCAGCCCTGGGGGCCCCGGACTGCTTTGGAAGTCCCAGTCCCCACATTCCCTCTCTGCACATATATATATATTGATGATCGCTATATATATGTGCAGCTGCGGGCCCCTGGCTCCCTGTGCTGGCAGAGGGGCCTGGCACACTGCATCTGTACATTACAGCTTCTCGAGCTCATTAACCCTCGTGAGACGCATGGTGGTCAGAATGTTGCAACAGGTTACCATGGCAACGCTCTGCACGGCACGCACACCACGCTCACAAGAGTTAATGAGTGCAAGGAGCTGTAATGTACAGATGCACTGTACCGGACCTCCTTAAAGTACAGAGAGCCGGCAAACCCACCATTCCACCGGATTACCAGGGAATGGCATCTCCCCCCTTCCTGGACCAGGTAAGAAGCAGGGAGGGGGAAAAAACATTTATTATATTTAATGTGGAAAATAAAATGCTCCATTTGCACAACATTTACACAACATGCATACACTAGTACAACACACACTCTGCATTCACTACACTAACACACACTCTGCATTTATTACACTAACACACACTCTGCATATACTACACTAACACACACTGCATTTATTATGCTAACACACACTCTGCTTTCATTACACTAACACACACGCTGCATTCATTATACTAACACACACTCTGCATACACTACACTAACACACACTCTGCATTCATTACACTAACACATCTTTTTGTTATCGTCTACCACAGGGGAATTTTACCATCCCAGTCCAATTGGCATAATGGATCCATTTTCTATTATTGAGTGTGTGCAGTCCCTTGAGTGTGTGCAGTCCCTTATTTACTTCATTTATCATATAATGAAAGTATTGAAATAAGGTGGTCTGTATGGGGAGAACTCTGATCTCTTCCGTCATCAAGAGCTCATTAACAATAAATTAGAGGTAAAAACAATGAATAACAGGCCACAGCCCCCACTAAGCTACCCAGCCATCAGCTACCAATATCTCTGGCAACAGATCTATCATTTAAAAGGTTAACAAAACTTTACTAATAAAAGGTTTTTAATTGCCAAATTTTTGCGTGAATTTTTTTCATTGTGTCATTTTGATGTCCAGTTAGAGTTAAAAATTACATAGGGAATTGCATTTCCCTCAATGTGCTTGATGTCTATGAAAAAACCTAGATAATTTAAATAGGAGGTATACTCAGTTCCATAGATGGTGAATTTATAATGTTGTATATATTTACAGAGAATGATTCATTTAATACACTAGTACTTAGTTGCACTATATCTTTCACAAAATACTTGAATTAAATGAAATGCTTTTAATGCATGGATTCTACAAAATATAAAAAGCTTGGATTTCTCAAGCATTGCATCCTTTGGAGTAGTTAAGTCAAATATCAATTAGATGGCATATAATGATCATTATGAATAATGCAATAGAGTAAAACATAAAGAATTCCTGGAAAAGTCAGTAATACTAGACCGTTCAGGGCATTGCACTGTTACATGTCATTTGCTGTTGCAACAAATGCCACATATTGGAATTCTTTGAAGCATTAGGACATATTTATGTCAGAAATATATTGTGATTGGGTAAAGCAAAACAGAATAGATAATTATGGAGCTTAAGCAGCATTAAACACTTTTCAAGGGTGATAATAAAGAGAAAATGTTGATCGCTAAAATAGAAAATAAAAAATGGAAAATCTGTTCAACTCATTAGACTTGTGCATTGTGGAAAAATTTATTTTGGAGGGACCACTCCATCAGGAAAAACATATTTTTGGGACAGTATAAATTAATGCATGCGGTAGTTTGGCTAGTCAGAAGTTCATTTGCCGAAAAAGATTCAGAAAAAAGAATCAGACTAATAAAAAAATAAAAAAAACACAACAATGGGCCAATAAGTGTACTTCAAAATAGATACACTATTATAAATATTATTGTATTATTTTGCACTACTTTGAAAGAAGCTTTTACATACTATTAATTTCACAAATAAAGTTAGAAAAAAATTAACAGAGTGAAAACAGGAGTGGCAGTAGTACAATCTATCTTTATATATTCTTTAAATATATAATACCACTATATAATTGTTTACTGTTCCTTTTTTTCCCTCTATTCATCATTTTTCACTTGATCTGTGCATAAAATAAACATTTAGAAGCTAAGTGATCAGTTATCTTATTTCCCTATCATTCATCTCTTTATTTGTTGCCACAGGCCAAATTATGAATCAAAAATCAAATAAAAATGTTCATCCATTGTGCATGTCTTTGTTTTATGATTAGCCTATATGGTGGTCCGGAAATCGGGAATTTGCATGATCATTTGGACAAATTGCAGTTCGAATTGTAATATATCTCCAAGTCTAAAAATCATTTAATATAAAAAAGCACAGAAATAGTAAAGGCTAAAAAATATGTCTAGCCAAATTGTGTTAAAATATATAATGACACATAATGAAAAAAATCAAGAAAAATATAGTTTTTTTTTTGTTTTGTTTTTTTTAATCAACATGAATGTTAAATGCACAAATGCTGCTGCTGCTGTTTTAATACACAGTCAGGAAGAGTGGTTGTATCTGGCACGTGACCATCTCTTCTTGAGCAACAGCTGCTGATAGATACTCATATAGAGAAAAGCTAAGAGTCTTCATGTTGAGAGAATCAGTAGTGTATATGAAAAATGAAATAGCTTAAAGATTAAAAACTTTGAAAAAATCTATAATAAATAACCTCATAAGATGCAGTAGACCATTGGATTTATTGCCCAATTTCTTAATTTCTATTTCCAATTCCTCTTGAAAGGTGAGGGTAACACTTCTACATTTCACTCACCCTTGCAGATATGAACTAAGACAGCTCAGAATATCATGGATTCTAGTTGTAATCCCATATCTAGGTTTTAATCTTTCATTGATACTACTGCAAAATGGCAGCTCTGATTCATGTAGAGAAAGTTGGGCTCTGTAAAGCTGCTAAAGCCTTATAGGCATGGGATCCACATGGTCAGAATGTGTTAGCAGTATGGAATATTATTCATCGTGAATGAAGTTTAATGTGTGGTCTGGTCCTAATTGCTGTAACTGCTATGTAAAGATTGAATCTCTCCTACTGCATTTCCTTTGTGATTTTTCGTATTCGTTGCCATTGCTTGTCATTTATGACATTGAGTTTCTGGGGAAAAATTACTTATATCGTGGATGTAGTTGACTTTATGAATAAAGTTTCCACCAGTTTAGTAATGAACCCAACAATTATAAACATTGATTTCAAAGAATGTTTAAATCTGCTAGTACATACATACACATTGAATTGACTGAATTCCATGGTATTCATTATGCGTTTTTTAGTCATATAAGATCTTTTTCTCTAGAATGCTCTTGTTTATAAAAGAACAGTTTAGTATGTATATATATATATATATATATATATATATAATAATTATTATGCATACACTGTAAATAATTGTAGATAATTATTTCTCCGTACAAGTGGCACAATATAACTCTCTAGGAATGAATCTTTAAGAAGTATAAATGTCTATTATTGAAAATTACACGTACAGTATAAAGCGTTCATGCCTCTGCATTCCTATAGGAATCGAGCACGATGCATAATTATAAGACTGCCTGTAGGCCTATTTCAATGGGGGGGAGAAAGCAAGCTTTTACACTTTTAATAAATAACTATAAGGTAAATAGTCAATGCATATTAGCAAAGCTAATGAAAGATGTGCATAGTTCATAAAAAAATAATATAGCAATTTTATAAATTGCAATGTGGCATAACAACATTTCAAACAATGTATACAGTAATTACTGTCATACTTCTACTAATCTCTAGGCCACTCTCTAAGAGACAGACACAATACAAATTCCATTAATGTAGTCTTATATGTGTATTCATTTCTACTGGGGATAAGTTTGTATAATGAAAATTTAGTCATGTTGCATAGAAGAGTTCTTAGCGGATGTTGTGTCTATTTTCAGCTAAATTCTAAGCATGTTACATTGTGAGTTAGGTATTCTAAATTACCTTAATACGTAACCCTTTTAACCTGCAAGGTTTAGGCACACTGGCTCTATCAGGGGCTATTACATATACATGTGCCCCTTACATTGCGCTTTGCAAAATGCTACTCAGTATATTGCACATTGTCCAAGGGAACTGAGTAGAGAATGGGATCAACTGAAAAAACAATCAGTGATATCATTTATATATTGTAAATTAAAACTAGCAGTCTGAATCAATCTATCTATCTATCTATCTATTTATCTATCTATCTATTTCTCTATTATAATTCCCAAATGAACTATTCTGTATCTGTATTTCAAAGAAATAAAAGCCTTCCCCAGAAATATTATCTCTAAAAGAGTGTGTACCCGCATCTCTCTAAAATGCAAAGAGGAAAATACAAACAAACAAAAAACAATAACCACATCTGATTTTCAACCTACAGTCCTGCAGGCTGCATTCACACAAACCTTCTCCTTTATAATGTGCTAGTGCACAGACTGGGATCTGATTGAATCGGTACCCAGCTGTTTCATGTTTCAGGGCTCATCAGCATAGCAATGGATTTGGTTCAGAGATAGACGCACTGGTTGTGGCATTGGTGAGATCAAACAAAAAATTCCCTGCTGAATAAATTCACAAATATACCGCTATGAAGCATTTACATATCATAAGGCAAAATACTTGCGCCAGATAAAGAATTTCTGAAAATTCCACAAAACGCCAAGAACACTATGTGTTATATAAAAATAAGGACCGATAGCATTCAGATATCAAGTCAACATTTCTTATCTTTTTTCAGTATTAGAAAAAAACAGCTAAACAATGTTAAAAGCTGCTTAAACTCAACTTCAAGTTATATGTTGCCGGTTAGGGTTTTACGATGTGACTTTTTTTCCTGGACTTTTTTTCCTGTCATATAATAAAAACATTGTAACATTATTGGATTGAAATATATAGTTATCAAGAAATTTAAAAAATAGCTCTTTAAAATATAAGTTGGTTAAATGGTTTAAAACTTAATCTGATTAAAGAGCACTCTGATACTGAATATTTTTTAAATAAAACCATTCTTAATATTTTTTTAATAAACGTCTTTGGATTCCTCTTTTCTTATATGACAAGCTATATCTTTTACCTATTTAATGGCAAATAGATTACAAATAATCATGAACACAGAACCTGACATATGATGGATTCTTGGACATGGAGAAGCTTTACGACTCGATGGAAATATTTATATTCCATCTATAAAACTTGAGCAGCCTTCGTTGCTATGTACAAATCAAGAAAACATGACAACTGCTTTGATTTATTGATAAAGCTCAAAGTTTTAGAGGCCACGTTAGTCAAAGATAAATATAGAACACTTGTAGATAAGAATCTGTGATACCTACCATGGGATCACTTTTATAAGAAAACATTTTACTGATCAAAATATAATCAAATTCTCTTAGCTGGAGCATTTGCTTCAAAACCAGATAAGAAGTGTATTTTAAAAACTGCTTAAATCATAAAATTATTGCACAAACAGTTGGAAAAATAGCTTTATGTGAACTTAAATCTATCCACATGATCTCACCTATTCTCTATGGAGCAAGACATGAAATCACATTAGTTGTTTTGTAAATATTTACTTATGTGAAAGTCATAGTTATTTTATTTATAATATAGCTGTAGAATGTTTATAAGGTGTAATATAGTATTATATTGTCTTTCAAGATATACAATAAAGTGATTATTTGGTAAGTGTAAAGTGATTTAGAATAGATTTTTAAATACATAATAGCATGGGAAAGAAGGACTGAAGACAGGGGTGCCACTGTTTTGGAGATCTTATCCATACCTTAAATGTCAAGTTATGGCAAGGATTATACTTTATTTATAAATTGCCATCACATTCCACAGAGCTGTCCAATGCAATGGTACATTTAACAACAAACAGTACAATATCATTAAAAAACACAATACCAAATTTTTCAAATGAATACAGGAGGAGATGAAGGCCATATTCCCATATGAACATATCATCTAGATGGTTAGAGGGTGGAGGCAAATAAGAGGTGGAGACTGCATGGGTGAAAATTATGTTATTACAGAGTGAGATGAGGGCATTAGCTGGGTCAGTGAAATGCATCGGTTACTGAGCTGATATTTTTAGGGAGTATTTAAAGGAAAGCAGGAAAGGTCTGACTGCATAGGGAAATGCATTCCAGTAGGGTTGGTGTCGTGTGACAAATGTTCTGCAGTCAAGCATGGGAAGAGGTGGAAGTTGAAGGTGTAATAAGCAGGTCATTGTTAGATCTTGGGGGCAAGCTAGAGTATATTTCTTGACATATTCTGATGCACTTTACAATTATAGAAAGAAGATACTTAACACAAACTACTTACAATAATCAAAATAATTCACCAGTGTTAGCTGTACTATAAATTATGATGTGTACATTTAGTTTGTTGTAGCTTCCACTGATGAATTTTCTGCGACTAGAAGACAGAATTTTAGTGTATCTAAATATACCAATGAGTGCAGAACTAGACATGCCACTGTCTAACTAACAGCTACAGAGTGCAGTGTAAACAACCAATAACAGAAGTAAAATCAAATCCAAATCTAAAGCCAGCAGCTGGACGAATAGCAGCTGTGGCTATTAAATATATGCCCAAAGAAGATTTGGACTTGATTTTATTTCTGTTATTGGTTGTTTACACGTAATGTATGGTTGTAGGTGTGGTCTGCATTATATTTGCATTTATTTAAACCTTTTATTGCTAATATAATTGCTTGGTGTTTTATATTTTCCATATTGTATGATTCTGAACGTTTACCCACTGACAAAGAAATGATCAGTCTATAATTTTAATAGAAGCTGTATTTTAACAGTGAGGGACAGAATAACAAAAAAAATCCAGAAAAGCACGTCAAAAAGTTAAAAATTGATTTGCATGTCAATGAGTGAAATAAGTAAATGATCCCCTATCAATCAGCAAGATTTCTCGCTCCCAGGTGTCTTTTATACAGGTAACAAGCTGAAATTATGAACACTCTCTTAAAGTGAGTGCTCCTATCTCAGCTCGTTACCTGTATAAAAAACACTTGTCCACAGAAGCAATTAATCAATCAGATTTCAAACTCTCCACCATGGCTAAGACCAAAGAGCTGTCCAAGGATGTCAGGGACAAGATTGCAGACCTACACAAGGCTGGAATGGTCTACAAGACCATCGCCAAGCAGCTTGGTGAGAAGGTGACAACAGTTGGTGCGTATATTTGCATATGGAAGAAACACAAAATAACTGTCAGTCTCCCTCGGTCTGGTGCTCGATGCAAGATCTCACCTTGTGGAGTTTCAATGATCATGAGAACAGTGAGGAATCAGACCAAAACTACACGGGAGGATCTTGTTAATGATCTCAAGGCACCTGGGACCATAGTCACCAAGAAAACAATTGGTAACATTCTACGCCATGAAGGACTGAAATCCTGCAGTGCCCGCAAGGTCCCCCTGCTCAAGAAAGCACATGTACAGCCCCATCTGAAGTTTGCCAATGAACATATGAATGATTCAGAGGTGAATGTATTGTGGTCAGATGAGACCAAAATTAAGCTCTTTGGCATCAACTCAACTCGCCATGTTTGGAGGAGGAGGAATGATGCATATGACCTCAAGAACACCAACCTTTGCTTTTGGGGTGTTTTCTGCTAAGGGGACAGGACAACTGCACCGCATCAAAGGAACGATGGATGGAGCCAAATGTTGGGTGAGAACCTCTTTCCCTCAGCCAGGGTATTGCAAATGGGTCATGGATGGTTATTCCATCATGACAAAGATCTGAAACACACAGCCAAGGCAACAAAGGAGTAGCTCAAGAAGAAACACATTAAGGTCCTGGAGTGGCCTACCCAGTCTCCAGACCTTTATGCCATAGAAAATCTGTGGAGGGAGCTGAAGGTTCGAGTTGTCAAACGTCAGCCTCAAAACCTTAATGACTTGGAGAGGATCTGCAAATAGGAGTGGGACAAAATCTCTCCTGAGATGTGTGCAAACCTAGCGGCCAACTACAAGAAATGTCTGACCTCTGTAATTGCCAACAAAGGTTTTGCCACCAAGTACTAAGTCAAAGGGGTCAAATACTTATTTCACTCATTGACATGCAAATCAATTTATAACTTTTTTTACATGCATTTTTCTGAATTAATTTTTTTATTATTCTGTCTCTCACTGTTAAAATACATCTACCATTAAAAATATAGACTGATCATTTCTTTGTCAGTGGGCAAACATTCAGCAGGGGATCAAATACTTTTTTCCCTCACTGTAGATACACTAATAAACTATTTACAGTTTTACAATCTATAAAGTAGGCAAATTAGTTGTCTTGTAACTCAAAAGAAATAGTGTCTTGATTTGGTGCAAGATATCCAGGAGCTATTTTACCCAAAGATGGCTTGTGTTTACAATTATACTGAATATATTATGGCAAGAATCCAGATATAACAACAGTATGTATGATGTGTACAACTTTAAATCTGTTAGAGACAGATTCAATACGGTGTACACCAAATGATCTACTTCACAAAAGTGACTGTATAGTATAGAATAACAGCATGGATAGCTGTTTTCTATTTTGTACCTCAGTGTAATGACACAATTAATCCAGGTAGGGGTCTCTTTAAGTCTGCTACAGGCAGACTAACTAAATATTGCGCTAGGAGTATATCCTACAATTGTACAGACCAAATCTTGGTACTGTTAAAACATGTAATGAGAATTTACAAAAATTATAAAATTAGAAAAAAACACTAATATCTAATAATAAAATTAGAAAAAAATTCTAATAATTTTAATAATTTTATTATTAGATATTAGATCTTAGTGTTTTTTTCTAATTTTATAATTTTTTGCTGTTATTCTATACTATACAGTCACTTTTGTGAAGTAGATCATTTGGTGTAGACCGTATTGAATCTGTCTCTAACAGATTTAAAGTTGTACACACCATACATACTGTTGTTATATCTGGATTCTTGCCATAATATATTCAGTATAATTGTATACACACACGCCATCTTTGGGTAAAATAGCTCCTGGATATCTTGCACCAAATCAAGGCACTATTTCTTTTGAGTTACATTTGTTAGGACAGGTATTGGGTGAATTCCTGTCTCTATCCAGTGTTTTGAGTGACCCATTATAAGTCAGACTCCCTCAACTCTGTGTGTTGAACTAGGCATACCTGATTTTTATACTTAAATTAGTTGTCTTGCCTAAGGACACTTACTGGTAAGTTGACTTAACCAGGATTCGAACTTGAGTTTCCCATTTTAAAGGCAGTGACTTAGTGATATTTGTCATGGAGTGTTTTTTTTATTTTTATAATTTTATTTTCTGTGATTTTAATTTTCTTTTCCTCCTTTGTCCATTCCCTCTCAAATACAGTAAATCCCTCAACTTCATAACAGAGTGTAACTCATCTTCTTATATATACCATTGAGAATCTCAACAATCCAATCTAGTAAAGCTGCAGATCTAGAAAGGTTACCAACTTTGATTTTGCAACTCCTTCTGTTGACTTCAAGTGAGCCAGATCAATACGACAGACTATCTTAAATCTCCTTAACAAAAACCATCAATATCCAGAGAATATATTGTGGATCAAGAAGTATTCTGTGCAGAAACCTAAAGGGTAAGAGTACACAATCCAATTGTTTCTTATCTAGTGTCAAGATTTGTTTCAGTATTTTATGCCATATTATACCCTAGAATGAAAGTGATGCTAGAACTGCGATGGATGTATAAATATGCAGTAACAATGTACCATATATGTGATTTAGAAATAAAATGCATTTTTATTTTTGCTTTGCCCATCTCGATTGACAACTTTTATCATCTGCATAAATGTTGTTGATGAGAATGATCTGCTCTTGCAAGAAGTTTCATGTGGAGCACAAAAAAAAAAAACATATTAGAATGCAGATGAGACTCATTACTATTTCAAAACAGTGACTACTTTAAAGCAAGTGACGGGAAATGGAGCGATGACCTCTGTGGCCTTTGAATAAGTGTACTGTGATTGTCTTATTCATAGTGTGTGATAAGCTATTCGAATCTATGCCAAACCACTATCACTTAAAGAGTCCATAAGCACTGCCTTAGACTGAATGATATAGCACAGAAATTCTCTTTGAGTTCACAGCTCTATATCAATTGAATGAATTTGGCACAAACTGATGGTGTAAAACTGATTATTACCCTGCCTAGACCAGAAAGAATATAAATTCAGTATGTTAATGGCTACATATTCATTTTCAAGCGTAGTTTAACACATGACTGGCCATATGAAAAAGCAATATTTAAAGTCCAATTAATCATAGATGTTTGCATATATATGCTTTGTATTACTTTAATAAGTAAGATTTTCGGTAAGGATGTAATGATTCATTGTAACCTAGTTTCACTCGTGGGGTTCTAATCTGATGAGCAATATTTTATATTGCAATGTTACATCATATTTCTTAAAACATAATATTATTTACTGAAAAGAATAACGAAACATGGGGCACGTTTAGGTACATTATTACCTAATGTTAGTGATAGAATTATGATAAATGGTTAAGCAAACTGAAAATGATTTTTTTTCATTATGTTTCAGCATGGTCAGCTATGTTTTTTGGGGGATAATAGTTGAGGTGTTTCAGGTATTCCATCATTTTTCAGATTTTAATTTCACACATTAATGATTTTATTCCAACTTGCTATGAAAAAGTTGTACTAACGTTAATGGGAAAACATCCTACACACTAACTTGACTGAAGTTAATTTCTATACTTGTATAAATTAAATAATTGCATATAGACTTCAAATGTGAATAACAAAGTAAAAAGTAGCCTAAATTAAACATTTGAAGGGCAATGTTGCATAAATACATAGCAATCAAACAGCCTCTTGGAAATAATATACAAATATTTTAAAGGGACACTATACTCACCAAAACATCTTTAGCTTAAAGAAGCACTTTTTGTATATATACCATGCCCCTGCACTCTCGCCGCTCAATTCTCTGATAATTAAAAATTTAATCACTTTGTTTATGCAACCCGAAACACACCTCTCTGCATGTGACTGACAGAGCCTTTCTAAACACTTCCTGTAAAGAGTCAATAATGTAACACCTCCTTTATTGCAAATTCTGTTTAATTTAGAATTTATTATCTCTTGCATTGATAATAGCTTGCTAGATCATATAGAAGTCTCCTGTACATAAATAAAGTTCAATTTATAGAACAGGAGGTAAAAACTTTTAAAGTTACATCTGATTGAAAATGAAACCATTTTTTTTATGCAGGCTTTGCCTGCAAGGAAGAAGCTCAGTATATCAGTTTCCAGTGTGTATAGTGTGCTGATGACAGACTTATTTTTTTAGCACAGAATTGACATTTACAGTTGGTACAGAGTTCCAGCATGCCAAAGTCACATGTGACAGGGCTGTAACTAGACCCCACACAAAAGTGCAGACATCTCAGTATGTGCAGTGTTTCCATGCTCAAATACTGCACATACAGACTCATACCACCATGACCACTTCTAAAAGCAGACGCTGACATGGTGGTTGGAGTAAACCTTTAAATTGCTTAAAAATATAATTTCTACAATCTAGAACCTAAGACGCTCTAGTATTAAGCTAGATGTACTTCTCCTGGCTAAATCATTTTATAATAGTATTATTAGAGTATAACTGATGGATGTATATGTGGTGGAAACTATACCAATATTTTCTATGTACATATCTATATTTAAATGATAATTTGATAAGAGAATGTTTATATGCATTGATTTTATTCATTGTGTTGTCTCTGTTTCCATTAGAGCTATCAGTATTAATCCTTCATTTATATATGAGCTAATTTAGCCCATACAAGTAAATATCAAAAGGTAATAGGCATCAGTGTTGCTAGGGAGGCTTGGTGGGCCTTGAACCTCTACAGTTGGTGAAGGGGCAGGAGGATATTATTGTTATTTTAATTAGAATTTTACACTAGACAGCTGCTTATTATAAAAAGAAATATCAGTAGTATATTGCTATGCCAGTCTACTTAGGGGCAGTGGGTGATGTCTCTTACAGGATTGGAGAACAAAACTGGTGGGATTGCATTGAATACCTGGATGTGAAGCGTTGGCTTGTTTCTGACTATACCTTCATCCTGGAGAACATCTGTATGCATGAGTAGAGAGGAAGGGATATGTGAAGACATTTTCCCACCTTTCTATTAGTGTAGAGCTCATAATCTTTTCCCTTGGGCTGAAGCCCCAGTTGTTTCTGGGATCTATCAATATCCCTAGTAATAGGGAGAAGAGGGTTCTTGAATTCAGGTAATATTTTAAAGACAGAAAGACAAAGCACATTTAATACAGTTAGTCAATGGGGATTTCTTGTGGGAGTATATACTATCAGGTAAGCTTTCATGCTAAGAAGGAACATAATTAACTATGTGAGAGCATATAACACCTTGGTTGGCATACATTCTTACTAAGAAGGTACATCATATTCCAAGTCACCAAACAAATATGAGGACTAAAGCTCAACAAGGAGTTTGAAGAACAGAATAAACCATTCAGTAATCTAATGAGGAATTGAAAAACTGCATCAGAAGGAAGTCTGATAACATCATTAAGTCATTGTTTTCAAAAAAGGTTAACATTTAATATTAACACTCGGTAGCAATTTGGCTGGCCCAGCATTTAGAGGAAATGTTATTGTGTATTAAGTACTAAAATGACAAGTTGCAAGACTGATGCCCTTTTAAATCAAATAGTTTTGAATGATGTTGATAAAAGTTGATCTATTTAAAGAATGCTATCCCAATTAATTAGATTTTTGATCCTGGTGACATGAAATATATACCCCGTTGTGACAGATGACATGTCAAGACCATGACAATAAAAAAGTCCCTTACCTAACCTTTTCATGCAGGAGTTAAAAGGGCAATAATAGCAATCCCCAGTATAAAACAGCTGAATGATTTTTATGTAGATAAAATCTTTTTTTGTGCATTCTACATCGTTAGTCAGTGGGTCTATAAAATGAAAGGCAGATTTGATTAGAAGTAACAAATTACAATCTACATATGAACATATAAATAACTCTGTCAAATTAAACAGACTCCTAAGATAGACCATTACACATTTTTAAATGATCTCTTCATTGTTGTGTGGCAATGTTTATTGCCCAAATATTTATCAGTTCCTGACACACTTATCCATCATACAGGATTCAAAGCTTGTAAGAATGCATATGTTTAGCAGTCTCAGTGGAAATCATCCCAGTACATGGTTCAAGATCTACATTTCAAAGATGATTTAATTCATTATTCAGTGGATTGTGATGTTTTGTTCTCATGCTCTTGAAAAATAATGCCAACCAAATTCTATTTACAGCAATGAAGTACAATGCAGTATTTCTTTTTTTTTTTTTTTTCATAAACCTCTTTCTATGCTGGGTAATTTACAAGTATAAACACAACATGACAATTAATTCCATTGAAAGACTTGTGTAATTGTTGGGAAATACAAAATAAATTCTACCTAAAAAGACACCTTTTATTGATGATTTCACAATTTTAATAAAATGTACCATTATTGTGAGTACACAGTGTGAATGCATTTGTCGCACATTACACTGAATATAATAAACCGTAAAAGTGAATCATAATGTTTTTATTATACAATATGTAAATGCCTAATACATATTAGAACAATTGGGTGTTTTACAGTCAGAACTGATGAGCTTTCCATGTAAATAGCTCACTGTGATATTATTAAAATATAAGAACTAAATACTTTTTTTTTATACTTGCAGACTCAGTTTGATAAATCAACAACAATTTTGAAGTTACTTACAATTATTTATTTTCCTAATAATTTCTGGGGCATGATAATCATAAATCTCAGAATGGAATGAATATCTGTATTATATACCATTTAGGCTGCGAGTCTTAGCTACGTAAAATAAGTATAAGTACAGTTGGGAACATATGTATCAATGTAAAAGTTGAACTTTTTTATCAAAAACAAATGCAGTTTTATTTATCAAAAACAAATTTGATTTGTAAAATGTGCCCATATACTAAGCAGTTCGCAACACAATAGCAGAAGTTGTGGCACTGATATTGTAAGCATTTCAAAAAGCACTTGGATTAGGATCTCCCGTTTGACCACTATGTACAGAAATGCTTTTTTTCTCTGTGTCCAATGCTGAAGCAGTTTCTGCAGATGATACTTGTGATGCTATGTGTGTATATTACTGGATCTTCACAATTTAAACTAACACAGAAAGTCTCTGAGAGACCATCTCAAGTCCAGCTCTCTAAATCCTACTGGCAATGTTGTGCTTGTTTGCTAAGCAAATTGAGTGAGATGTGGCATTTCTGGCCAACTTATGAAGGGGGCATCATGGTGCATGTAAGAAAATATAAAGGCTTGACACGAATGTATATATAAATTCCAGGCCCTTCACCACTAGCCTGCTCAAAATATTACTCACCACTTCAAACCTCCTCTATGTGACCTCTGCATGTCCCTTAGGGAGCAGCTGTTTTGTCCCCAAATTACTAGAGGTGCCCGCTAGGCAACGCAAAAGTCATTGTGCAGCTGATTGTGGACTCTATATTTTACTGTTTAAGGATATACGTACGATATAGCAGCATAGGCCATTAAAAAATAAAATAACATGGAGATAACTTTTCAGCTATACACTTTCAAGAAATTTGGCTAGATAACATTGCAATCATGATTTAAAAGTTAATCCCAGTGAAGTTAGGATTTCAATGCCTTCCTAACGTTTCCATGGTTAACACTTAATATTTTTAAAGTCACTGCACAAACGCTTGCATGAGGAGAAGGAAAGAGGAACTTAAATGTTATCTCACTTTCCCATAACTCTGTCAATTTGTCTGCATGGTTTGTAGGTCGTATGTTGCATATAGTATGTTATACTTGTGGTGGTCACTTGTAACATCCTTGCAGCCACTGCTGCTTTCAAACAGCACATGGGCAGTGGGAAGGTCCATGATGAGTGGCAAGTGGAAATTTTCTGCCTCCTCAGTCTTCCTCCTAAAATACATTTCACTTACAGTAGAGAGTAAACAAAGAGTCCTTGATTCAGTGTGTGTGTTTAAATTTAGTCATATACTCACCCTTAAATACAAATGGGCTATCTAAAGCTTCTAAGCAAATGGGAGCATTAATCATACTAGCGGCCCGAAGCCTGATCGCCCTACACTGGAAACAGCGACTGTGTCCTTCCAGATTCCAGCACTAGAGAAAATACAGTTATTCTACACATATGAACGTATGGACATAGAGACACCAGGAAACTATTATTCCTTCACAAACTCATGGCAACCATGGGTAAATTGGTACACCAAAGAATTCCTTAACGCCAGTTAACCCCAAAGACCTATGGAAAAGTTCTGAATCTAAACCTAGAACTTAGACTGGGGTGTATATCGTATATCATATAGCTTGAGAGATGAACAGCTGTAGAGAGTTGTCTCCCCCCACACATCCCCTTTTTCTTTCTGTACCCCTCTTCCTCCCTACGATGAATGGTAACAGAGCAACTACTATGTATGTTAACCTGACAAACAACAAAGGACATGAAAACTCTATAGTTCCTATGTATGATACTTTGTAGCAAGATGCACACACTTGCAGGAATATTTAAAATGATGTATACTAGGAATCTACTTTTCGATCTTGTAACTAACCAACTAGATAAGTTCATTAACCCGCACCAAAACACAGGGCAACATCTATACTATGCAAAATTTACAGCCTTGAGTTTGTCATTACCTTGAAAATGCAATCCCTCCCCTTCTCTCTTTTATTTCTGTATCCTCTACCTTACTCACTATGACTTGAACAAAATAAAAAAAAAATTAAATCGAAAAAATACAAATGGGCTCATGCCATATTTTATCCCTCATGCTGCTGAATACATTGTTATTGTTGCTGTCGAGGTATTAACATTTTTACAATAACTGATCAAATGATTAAGGAGTACTAGAAATGCAATAACTCAGTATGACTCGTCTGATGTTGAGAAGAGAAGGTTCTTCTTATAAACATGAAATCTAGATATTAGACAAGAGACATGAGGAAAAACATTGCAATAGTCAAAAGATCTGTGTCAGCTGGACAGATAGATACAGAGGTTCTAGATTGATAAATATATCTGAAGAGCTGAACTTTTTGGAATGGGTAAGGATGATTTTGGATTCCTGGTTTTGCTATCCCATGTGCCTGTTTCAAGCATACTAATACCGTTTTTTCTACGGCTTTGAAAACATGTAGGCCGTATCATTTTGTATTTGTCCCAGTTTCTCCATGTATGAATGTTTAGGACCTTCCTGAAGATTTAGAGCAAGTTAGAGAGCTTGAGAATTTAGGAAATAAGTGCCTGTCTTTTTTTGTAGGATAATAGACACATTGCTAATATGGGAGTATTTGATATACATTGCTTTTATCATGATTTTGGTATCATGATAAATATAAACTACCACTTACAATTGTATTTTTATTTCAAGTATTTGCTAGAACTAGGGGACATCTCCTCAAAAATATGTTTAATATGAGGATAACGAAATCATGCAATAGTTTAATAGCTGCTCTTTCTAAAATGATCTAATATTTTTCAGACTCATATTCAAAATTGTCAGTATATAAATGCCTTATAAACCTCTTCAAAATCCTTTATCAATCCTCAACACGCTTTGTTCTTGTCATCTTCTCTCTTTCAAATTCAATGATTAACATGGTGGCATTCAACAGGAAACATTCTCATTTTCCTTAGACACAAACAGGGAACATTAAAATGTAATAACATCTTCTCTGTAGTCATTTACTCTCACTAATCTATTCAGATACTGCTGCGTTTTCCAGCAGTTTATATCTTCTAAATGTGTATTGTTAAGCAATGCTAAGCAAACCTGTATTTTTACACAATTCACTTTTTACTCATCTCTTTTCCTTATCGTTCTCGCTGAATCTTTTGATGTACTCACTTTTTTAAGTGTTATTCGCACTGACTAACTATAACAGACTGTAAAGAATACATTATGCAACACGTACAAATCTTTACACAGGCACGATTAGAGTCTAACTCAATTTGAAGACCAGATAAAAGAAAAACATACTAACTAAGCAACTGTATCAACATCCAGTAAGGCTCATATCGTGTTCGATCACATTCTGTACGTACAGATAATTTGTAAATAAACTTCCAAAATAACATTTAAATCTATAAGACTAATGGTTCCCACCTACAGAAGAAGAAATGGTTCTTCCTAGTAAAAACTACAATACCCAAACTATAATACTATAATATGCTTATTATTAGCACATTAATATGAGCAGAAAGAAAAGGATAATGTTGCCACATCCATGTACCTGGGTGAAAACTGAGATATTACAATTGCAACCTGTCAATATGCTTCTTATAAATATATATATATATATATATATATATATAAAGGTAATATATCTTAAAAGTCAGTTTGAGCTACATGTATAAAAATCAATTTTGGGGAAAAAACATTTAAATATGGAGCTAATGAGACATTAAAGCCGATTGTGTTATATCAAATAACCGTTTCCTCCCCATATAACCCACTGTGTTACTTTTAAATTTGGCAAATAATTGGTTAAACCTGATGATGATATATGTTGTACATTTTGTAGAAATAGACAGACAGACAGACAGACAGATGATAGATAGATAGATAGATAGACAGACAGACAGATGATAGATAGATAGATAGATAGATAGATAGACAGACAGATAGATAGATAGATAGATAGATTCATAGACAGACAGACAGATAGATAGATAGATAGATAGATAGATAGATAGATTCATAGACAGACAGACAGATAGATAGATAGATAGATAGATAGATAGATAGATGGATAGATAGATAGATAGATAGATAGATAGATAGATAGATAGATAGATAGGCAGACAGATAGACAGACAGATAGATAGATAGATAGATAGATAGATAGATAGATAGATAGATAAATAGATAAATTGATAGATAGATTCATAGACAGACAGATAGATAGATAGATAGATAGATAGAAAAATATTTTTTCCACAATGAGTATATATTTAAAGAGACATGTCATACACTAAACTACTACAGCTTATTGTCCTTACAAATGTACTTTTCAAGTCCCTTCCATTCCGTGCCTTTTAGTAAAACCCTTGTGAAATCTGGGCCCTGTATATTCATCAAAAGCAAGAATAGGTGAGAGCATTAAAGGTATGTTTCCTGGAAACGTTTTCTAGCAACATAACAATCCTGAATGTTACCTTCATAACATAAAAAAAATGTTATGGGCCACATGCTCTATTTGGAATAAAGGGAATAAATGGGTCACATCATTTTGGTTATATTAAATAAATAGTTTACTATAAAACCACAGTATGCAGTTCATGATCTATTTTTTTATGAGGCAACACTGCATTAAATATCTTTATAATTGAAGAGGCACATTCAATACTAGCAATAAAAAAATACAGTACAATTCATAATATAAAAAAAAATGTTACTTACAACTATCTAGTGATTCATCTGAATTATCTGGGCAATCCTGCTCTCCATCACATAGCCAGCTCTCTGACACACATGTGATATTATCATGGCAAAGAAACTCCCCAGGATCACACAACTGTTGCTCTGAAAATGGAAATGTGTCAAAAAAAAAATAGATGAATACAATGGCAATGAAAAAAATGGAACAATAATTCTAGTAGAAAAATATAATGTGTCTATAATCATAAAGCATGTTTAAAACATCCCAAGGTCATTATTTAACAAAGCAATCTTAAGTTGCATTCAGAGTATAAAATAGTAAATTCAGCAGAGCTTTGAAGAGAGTTAAAAGTGAGATATTTTAGAAATGGGGTTTCTTGGTTGACTGATGAAGTGATATGGAATAAAAGGATTACAAATGTTCTACTAAACCCTCATAAAACCATGAACTAGAAAATTATTTTAAGGATTTAAGATGTCCTTGCACTGGCAACATATGGAAACTATTCAACAAATCTTTGTTATTGTGTTTTGATAAAAGCACACATCCTTTTGAGAAAACTTAAAAGACATATTCTTAAAGGATGCTGTCGGACATAATGAAAGCTATGGATCAACATCTTAGCTGTTAAAGAGGACCTGTCACTACAGAGGTTAGGGCATTTTACAAAATCTATTACTTTTATTTAAAATAATCTTTCTTTCTTTTTCTCATGTGCTGGGAGTGTTGCATGTGTGTGGAGGAGTATGGAATGTTGTGTGTGGGGCGAGATTATGTGTTGTGGATGAGTCTTGGATGTGTGGAAGAGGCTGGGAGCTGAGGAGTGTTTGCACCTGTGTGTGTTGATTGAGCTTTGGGTGTCTGTGATGTCTGAATTGTGGGTGGGTGTGTGTTAAGGGGAGTCTGAGTGTGTGTAAGTTTTTCATTTGAAACCTCCTGCTCATGTTTTGGCAGGAGGTGAATGTTATGCATGGTGGTTCCGTGAAGGCATGCTGAGAAGCACTCTAAGACCCCCTTCACTGTCCTGGCATTTACTCCGTTTTACCACTCACTGTGATGCTCTGAGTCATTGAGAAATGTTGAGGACCATGAGGGAGCTTTTGAAGTGATCTGCACCAAATAGAAGTGCAGGGGGCTCACAGAAAAGCAGGGAGATGGTTTGAACTCCCTATTGTCTCAAGGAGGACCACTTCACAGCCAGTGCTTAAGATACAGACACTGACAGGGGGCTGCTGTACCACTATCTGCGCTAAGGTCCGTATGCAGCCCACCTAATGGGTAATCCAGTTCTAAAGGCTGTATTTATCAGTCCTAGAGTAGATGATGAGCAAAGTGCACATTTTAAATTAATTGGCATAAACCTTCCAATGGTCCTTATTTAGACCATTGTACTATAATTGCTTTAGAGTTGCACTTGTACTTGTGAAAATGGTTGTGGAGTTTCCATTTCATGTTTGCTGGTGTAACCAGGTCTTATTAGATATTCCAGATATCCTACTGTCTTTCTGTATCATGAAAAGTAAAACTACTTTACTCAGTATGCTTTAAAATACTGATCTAGTGTTTTTAATGCACTGCCCTTGAAACATCAATAAACATTTTTTTTAATTCTACCATTTTTACCCCTGTTATGCAAAATTGCAAAAATGAGTTTCCATTTTGGTTTTGGCAGCATCCATCCTGACTCAGACCATTCATTACGAACGCTGCCAACAGCGAACAGACTCAACATGCAAGTTAACTTAATGCCAAATTGCACGTGTGGGCATATTGTATGAGTTGTTTAAAAAGGAAACAAAAAATCTACAAAAACAAAATGCTATATTTTTTTTCTCGACTGGAAAAACAAATTCTGAGACTAACAACTGCAAATTCAGCTTAGTCTTCAATACCAATGTAATTTTTTTTTTAGCTGTTTTAGCTGCATATTCAATGTCAGAATGTAATCTCTTTTTGTAGATGGGGTTATCATGTTTTGTCTGTACATAGTCAGGTAGATTTGGTTGTACAGGAATAAAGCAATCTCCTGTACCTGGTACGTGATAGATTAAACCTATCAGCTTGGTCCAGAGAGCCAACATGAATTGGAAAGTAGTGTGTCATATTTTCATTTATCACTAAAGAAGACAAAAAATATATATTCTCTACATATTTCATTCAGATCTATGCATTATGTGTCATATTTAAATAAGTGCCAATTTATAAATCTTTCCATAAATAGACTTAATAATTTACTGTTGACACACATCCTTATGGTACGTTTATAAAACTACGAACTATCACCTGAAAAGTGTTTGGAATAGGAAGGAAGAGTAGGAGTAAAATCTTAATATATTGTAGCATCAGAAATTACAATAACACCCACATAAATAAGAAACACTAAGGCTCGTAACTGACTATTCTGATATGAAATCATCTTCCAGTTGTTTTTGCATTTTATTTATTAGTAGAAAAAAAATATGTATTTGCCTTTCTGATCAGATTTAGGTTTCAATATTAACATATATTAACTACCAACTGATTGTATATAGTTATTAAATAATAAAGTACATGTAGTTATCAGAAAAGATGCAGTGGATGTATATACTAATAACAAGCATGTCTTGGCATTAAACGTTGTTATTTCCCAGCTCAATGGCAATAAAATTAGTATGGAAGGAAAAAAAAGAGCTGAGTTATCCTAGTCAGGCATGAAATATACGCCTGTGAATACCTTTAAAACTGGAAGTTTAATCAGCTGAGCTATCTCACCAGCAGAAAATAAATGTTTACAGCAGAAACATTCATGGAGTTATTTGACTGTCCTTTGCATCCATTTTAGACAATAAAAAGAAATCATAGAGATTTGTGCCTCCAAAGAAACAGATATCACTTTGTCTTTGTCCACTTCAAGTCAAAATTGATATGATGCTTTTTCAGGTATACGTAGTCACCAATAAATCACACGTTAGAAGTTGATTACAAAAGATCTGTGTCATTGAGTGCTGCTCAATTTAGAATAGAAGTACTCTACAAAATTACACATTGTACGTCTTATACACAATCCATGCAAATGCAGGTATGAAAATTGTGGAGAGTGGAATAGAAAAGGGGTTGGCAACCTTCAGCACCCTAGATATTGTGGACTACATCTCCCATGATGCTTTGCAAGCATCTTGCCTGCAAGAGCATTATGAGAGATGTAGTTCACAACATCAGGAGTGCTGAATGCTGCCAACCCCTGGTTTAGAAGAACTAGGATCTCAAAATATATTAAGAGTATAACTCAACATTATATTTTTTGGTTGAGTGCCAGACATATGGATGGAGATGAGTGCTAGAAATATGCCTTAGTACGCTATTTATTTCACTAGATGACTAGGAGTATTGGAGGAATGCAATATGGCTGTAAGAATGATAAAATATGAATCTTGCAGGAAGTATAGCAATGAGTGTGAACTTGTAGTGTCATAAGAATGTGGTATGGAATGGAATATGGAAATATAGGATAGAATGACCATGGAGTGCTGTGTGTGGGGAATACAATTTATATGGCATTATGTAGGAGTAGAAACCTAGACTAATCTACACTGACAAATAATATATTAACTCACAGATATGCTGCATGGATAAAAATGGTTTATTTTCATTTACTGTAATTTACATGCAAAATACAGTACATTACTTATCATACAATGGAGATTATCATAATAATAAAGGTAGTAGGCGGGTTTAAATCAAATTTTATGGAAGAAAAATCAAAATGCTGCATTTATTTGGTGATCTGATTTGCATTATAAAAGGAGAATGTCAACACGAACATGTTTAACCCCTTTGTGATGCAAGACGGAAATTTTCAGTCGTGTGAGGTATGAAGCCTTACTGCGATTTATGAACTTCAGTGACAATTATAAGTGCCCTCCAAAAGGTCATCCACAGGATGATCATCTATTCAAAATACGCTTCCTAATTTCCCAATTTAACAAACAATTTGTAACAATTTAAACCATCCATTGTCTATGAAGGAAACAATCGCTACCGGAATCCACCAGGTTGAGCAGATATAGTTGGACTAGTGAGAATATTGTCTGAGACCTAACCAACCCTTTACTAAAGAAGGAGTGTCATCTGTATATAAACAATTATTACAATAGCATCCCACTACTTAAAATGCTTCACTGTTTTGACACTGTGGCTTGTGGCATGATCCAAAAAAGTCATACAGGGTTCCCAAAGGCTCTAGCAGAAAAGAAGCTTTAAAAAGGAGAAGTAGCTGCTCTCTGCCAGGATGAACTGCTGGCTCTAAAATCTAAAGATAAAAAGGAGGTGTTCATCATAACAAAAATCCATATTGAACAATCTTGCAGGGTTGTTGATCATGGAAAGGAGTTGACCTGTCTGATTAAGCTGCAGTCATACTTAATCAAACGAAGGACCAGGGCATAAAAAAGTTGGCATGAATTTAATGCAGATGAGAACCCACAATGTCTTCATCTTATTCAAAAAGGCAAATACTAAACTGACGTGCACATTTCTGACATTTTAGTTTCAGATGATTTCTTGGCTGCTCACTGAGTGTCACAACAGGGGAAACCATTAGTGGGGCCTGGAAGCAGAAGCATTAAGTTAGGTCACGTTAACTTCTGAAGTCCACCAACCCCAAAAAGAAGACTCTCCAGAAAAGGTGCATGGTAAAACCATTTTTACTGCCGTGATTGCCCATCTCTGCCCAGCCTTTGCATTGGGAACTGTTTTAACATTTTCCATACGCAGGGCAAATACGTTTTGGCATCTGAATGCAGTATTTTTCTTTTTAATTGTTCTTCAGTTTAAAAGTTAAAGATTCTAAGGATGTTCATGGCCAATTAGGCTTTTAAAATTCTGACCACTTAACTTAGTTGATTCATCATTCACATCTACCCACATGCCTTTTTGGGGTACTCAGATGACGTCACTGAACAAAATATGAAGTTTTACACTGCCGTAGCACAAATAAGAATTGCAAAATGAATGACTGATTGATAAAATTAAGTGAAAGAAATTATCCCACTCAAAGGTTCAAAATATGCCTTTTGAAATACCCTGTGGTGTATTCGTTAAGAAATGGTAGGCCTTTGTGGAATAGTTTAAATTAGCAACCTGCTAAAATGCTCCATCAACATGTATGGAAATTAACACTTAAAAACCTGAAATTGTCACGGCTCTTATACAGCACTGTAACTTAACAAAATAGTGTCTAGGTCATACATAGGGTATATTGTTTTACTCAAAAGATGTAACTAAGCATAGTTTGTTTTTTTTTTGGGGGGGGGTTATCACAGTGGCACATATAAAATGTGAAAAATACCCAGGAAAAATGCAATATGTATACAACTGAATTTATTTTTTCTCCACAAACTTTGACATAAGTTGGTGAAACATTGGTGGCACTTTAGCGCACAATATCTGACATATGAGATATCATTGAGTGTCTATTTTCACAAATGGCCTTTGTGTGGTTATTTGATTGGTCAAACTGCTCTAATGCCTTAAAATGAGATATCGGCCCATGAAATCCATCTCTTGAAATTCTACTGTAAAAACATCCATCTATGAAAATTATAATCATAGAAACTGAAATATCCTGTTTCTTAAGAAAAGAAAAAAGAGCCCTCTTGACAAAGGCGTATGGAAATGGCGAAACGCACGTCGAGCTTCTTCTGGCCGATGCATCTACTTTGATTGAGTTTTATTTTCTCTCTCTTTATTTTATTTTTACATACCTGGGCTCCCAGGATGTCTGCAGTTGTTCTCTAACATGCGCTGGAGAATCTCTATAGGTTCTTAGGGATATTGCTAGGCTGCCTCGAAGCAGCAGTCAGTCTTTACCATTTATAAAACAAAATAAGAATGTAGCGCTTATATAAAATTATGAATTAATCACCTTTTTAGAACTGTTTGGAAGTGGATACTCCCTGGCTTGTCAGGATACCTATTTTTCCCTGACTGGGATTATTGTTATATACATTGAATAACAGCACTTTTTTGTTTCTGTCCTTCTAATTATAGGGAGGTTCATTTGTTTATATGACCCCCGTTAGGTTATCATAGGACTAGTCTGGACACCTATACTAGTGACTACAGTCCAGTCCCATTTTTGTTATCGGTACTATTACCACTGCTAGGCACCTACTATCCCTTGTTCTTTACCTATGTAATTATTATTATTTTTAGCGCTTTATAACTTTTTTTTCCCCATAAGAACCAGATCAGACTGTGCTTTCACTTATTTATAAGGGACCTTAGTGGTTTTACTTTGACCCTCTTGAGGCTCATATACCATTAACCCACTTGCTCCCTATACCTTAGGTGATTTATAGGAACTTATTATCCAGGCTTTTAATAAGGGTATTTTTGTTTCACTTCATCACTGTTTATACACATTTCTGGTGCATTTAGTCTTGGTAATTTTTTACCATACAGTATCACCAAATATATTTTCTTAATAAAGGTTCTTACCATATCTATGTTACTCTTTACATAATGGGGTATCCTGTTTCTTATTTGGCATTGTAGCTTTTCAGGATAATGGCAAAGACATACAATGGGGGTATAGCTGTGCTGATATAGCTGAACATGATAAGGGGATTTATACAGGAATAGCACACATCAGCTTTTCAAAATACACATTAAAAAAGCCTTCTAATCAACTTTACGAAATACACATAAAAAACACCTTTTTTAATGGTGTTTTGGCAAAAAATAAATAAATGGAAAAAACACAATTTTACCACAATATTTAACAGACATGGCTAAATAAAAAGTGGCAAAATACTCTTCGTTAAACAGCCTATGATGTCTACCAACATCTAAAATTATACATTGAAATTTATTTTACTACTTGTATTTTGTGACCTGTAAGCATCAAAATAATCTGGAATCCTAGTCATAATATGTACTTGGTTAATCAGGACAAATAATTTAATTTATTTTGAACTACTCTTCTTAAGCTGCTCTTATTGCAGACATTATTTTTAACAAAACTTAAAAAAAAAATTGTGTGTGTTTATTTTTATAATAAATGAGAATATATGCATATGTAAAATCAAAGTAATGCCCATTCTTAAAAAAAAAAAAAAAAAAAAGGTCTAAAATGTGTTCGTGCAATATATTAGAAAAATGTAAATTGCAATTGAACACAAACATAAAAAAATGCAAACATTGTTTGTGTCTTTAACTGCAAGATAGGTTTCTGTAGCTGTGTCCTTAAGGGCTTAAATAACAGTACTGTGTTCTGTTTTGATTACTTACATTATTGATTTTGGAAAACTGTTAAGCTTTACATATATGTTTGTGAGCTCAATAGAAACTAAAATATAGTTCATCCAGGTATCTGCAACACAGTAGTTTAGGTCGTTTGCAGATTATTTTGTGATAAAGGTCATTTGATTTATTTGAGCTACAAAATGGTGAGCTGACAAGCTGAATTTGCATAGATCCGTAGGATTTTATCCAAATAAACTGACTCATGATGCCAAAAAAATCAGCCAGAGAAAAACACAAAACCTGCATTATAAGCTCTGCTTCAGGGTTTAAATGACTCTTTAGTGCAAGGAACCAGAGGGAATATACAAATAGACAAGCAGGGCTGTTTTATTGCTCTATTTGCCAAAAAGCAAAAAAAAATAAAAATAAAACAGATAAACTAAAAATTTATGCAATTGTTTCCAATTTTTCAGGATTTCAAATAATACACCATTTGTAATATATTTCATCAGCATTTTAATTGCATTTTCAGTGTCAAAGCACTTTAACAAGTTAAAGTGTGATTTTCGGTATTGCAATTAAAATTTCTGATTAAATACAAGCCTGTGGTTCTGAACTAGCCATGCTCATCCTGTTTGGAATTACATTTCTTAAGAAAACAAAGTATAATTAGCATTTAATGGTGGTCATGTTGAAAAAGGACTTATCATGGTTTGTCAGCATTAATAAATCAGCATCAATGATGACGTGTTCTTACTAGTTTATAGACACTGTATCATGTTCAAGAAAAGAACTGCAGAAGGGTGTTACTACTGTTTACACTTCACCAAGAGCATATTATACTCTTAAAGGGACACTATGGTCACCAAAACAACTTTAGCTTAATGAGGCAGATTTGGTTTATAGATCATGACCCTGCAGTCTCACTGCTCAATTCTCTGTCAAAGTGCATTTTTAAATAAATTAATATTGGTATAATAGTTATCAACCTATAGATGATAGCCCTTATTGAACAAGGGAAGGATCAGAATCAGGATCCTACACAATCTTGACTTTTGTACCCACAGATTCAGAGCATTCTGATGGGTCAAGATGACGATCGTACCCCTGATAAAGCCAGTAGTGGATTAAGATAATGTATAAAATTGTATGCCATATCGTGACCATTTTAATGGGATATATTGTTTGAAAAGCAGATAACCTTTAAATTTCATCAAGGATTCATCAATATAAATGTTTTGGTCTGGAAAATTTGTCAGAAGTTGGATAAGGGGCCACATTTTGCACAGCATGTCAAACAATGGGTCACTCTAGGGGGGTACAGCATGTTATCATTAAAATATAGCGATTACTCTTCATGAACCCTGAAAAGAGATGGGCAGCCATTATGGAGTGCTTGTGCCAGTAGGACCTGATACTTGCCTTTTTCACAATAACCATTACTACTCATTTCTGTGACTTCAGTAGGGTTCCACATGTATTTTCTACTGTAGTTTGACCCAGTTTTGCAGAAAGATATGTGATGACCATCAAGCATCATCTCAAATATGTCATCCAAAATAAAGAAGATTAAATATTTCACTGGCTCACAAACATCTACCATTGTTGTGATGCAAGGTATACCCATAAACGGGGATATTTCTGGGCCAGTCAAGTTTGGGAGAACCCAATTTTTTTGTGGTACTGCTGGTTGTCTTAAGTGCTAATTTATTTAGGAGATACTTTGGGGATAATTTAATTAATCCCCCTGTCTGCCTAATACACACTACCCACATCCACCTGCTAATTCCCACTTCAATTCACAGAAGCCCAACACCCAACCAAAAAATTAAAATAAAACTACTTATTGAAGATCAAACAGCTAAGACCAGCACTAAAAGGTTTTTTTATTATTATTTTTATAGAAATAACCACCCCAAAAATATCAGTTTGATCAGAGAGCTCTCCGATTGCAATGATCACTGATACAGTACCGCACAGTACAGATATTGTACAATACAGTGATCAGGCAGCAGGGAAGGGACTAAAACAATTAAAAAAAACTGCTGCAACTGAAAAAAAAAGTTTAAAAAAAAAAATTGACCGGGAAAAAAATTATGAATGGACTGATCAAACGGTAAATGTGGCATTTAAGCTCACCTCCTGCAAGACGGCATAGCATACCCTAACGGTTTTAATGGGTTATGCAAAACTTTCACAATTTCAAAACAACAATATACCAAACATTAAAAGCTCACACACAGACATTCTACAGAGGTTTATGTTACAAACCTTTATATTCCACAGAATTGGTGAAGTCAATCTGTCTAGGATTCATTGTTAACGCAAAGCAGTCAAGCACAATACTTTCGTTAATGAAAATATATCTCTGTCCTGTTTTGCTGCTAGCCACTTAAATGTATTATGACAACAATCTATCATTTCTTCTTATTTAATTTGTGAAAACTATGTTTCAGCTATTTATTTTCAAATATACCAGGCAGCAAATTAAATGTATGGCACTTTAGGATACGGTTAGTATACTGTTCAACCCTGGCCTTTATTTCAGATATTGATTTGCTATTGTTCTACTGTATGATGCTGAATTGCTCCACATATGACTATACAATATAATATTGATAGATTAGCATTGTTGCCATATGCTCATGAAAAATGAGCATTGGGTTTTAAACTCATAGGTGAAGGCTTTGGCAATGGCTATAAAGGAAATAGGCCTGTAAATGTAATGGTATAGAGAGCAAAATCTAATTTTAAAGAAAATAATTTGATATATATATATATATATATATATATATATATATATACACAGATATACATATATATATATATATATATATAGAGAGAGAGAGAGAGAGAGAGAGAGAGATAGATGGAGTGAGAGGGAGAGAGAGAGAGAGAGAGAGAGAGAGATGGAAGGAATGCTGAAAGACAAAATTAAAATTAATTTAGGAGGAAAATATTTAAAATTGACACAAACCCAGGTGCAAGGTACAAGAAGGGCCATTTACTAACAGGGTTATTCCTACTGAATGGAGCAAAACCATCCACTGAATACTGGGCAATTCAAACTGCATAATCCAGACACTTTTGGGCCATGTGGGCCATTATTCACACAAGTTTGCAATTCAGGCACAGAATGAGCCTGAATTTGGCCTGGATTTTGGCTGGAACGCCGCTGGAGGACTGAAATCTGAGCCTGAGTGCTCCTTACTGGGGCCTGGATGTGCTGGCTAGCCGCCACACAATTAACGATCACACTGCCGAGTGTTATTTGTTTACTATTTGCCTGGAGACTGCAAGCATTTTTAGTAGGCAGATAGTTCTTTAAATTATTGATTCACTTGCAGAAAGCAAGTGCAAGATAATTTGTGAATGTATATCTTACTTGTTGCATTCAGTCCCGGATTTTTGTAAAACCTGTGTTTTGTGAATCTCCCAAATCCTATACTTTCAGATTCAGATGTTAAATGCATCCGGGCAATTGATGGAAATTAGCTCAGCCCAAATTAATTCGGCCTGGGATTAGCTTTCGAAAATATGAGAATTGCCATTCCGGCTGTAATTTGCACATTTTCACTGGATTTTCTTGATCTTGACAAAATCTGATATTTGGTGAATAACCCTGTAAATTTAGAATTGTGGAACAATATACAGGGACATTTGAAAGATTGAGTCTAGGATAACATTAAAAAGCACCTTACCAAAGAGTTCCAATAGCAAGTTATTTAACATATAGTTTAAAAATACAAGCATGAATAAAGTTTTTTAGAGGGGCAAAGGTTTAAAAATAATATCAGGAAGTATTACTTTACTGAGAGGGTAGTGGATGCATGGAATAGCCTTTCAGCTGAAGTGGTAGAGGTTAACACAGTGAAGGAGTTTAAGGCATAAGGGATAAGCATAAGGCTATCCTAGACCTAAGATAAGGCCAGGGACTAATTAAAATTATTTCAAAATATTGGGTGGACTAGATGGGCCAAATTGTTCTTATCTGCTGTCACATTCTATGTTTCTATGTTTCTATGTAAAATAACTAAACAGATATATGTTACATTGGAATTATTTTGATAACTATTTTACCTTTCTTCTTAATTTGAATATCATCTCACCATAACAAAGTAGAGACTAACTGCTATGTTGTAGTTTTTTATATCAGTGAATACACTCTTCCTGTAATATGAGAATGTGTCATGCATACAGCACACATTATAACAAAGTGCTTTCACATGTGTTATATTGCCTAGTTCTAACACAACAGTCTTTGGATCCTGCTAGAAAATAATTGTTAATATCAGTTTATTTTCAAGAGAAATCATACTCCTTCTGACAATCAACTGCATGCAGTATTGCTTTTCAATATATGATTCACTGCAAAGGTCCCAGAGGGAAATAACACATATTTTCATTTACAATAAGATGCCCAGATAGCTAATGAGTCTTTGTGTATACATTCTACAATATGGCAATATAAAGCATTTTTAGACTTGCCCCCAATTTTCTTATATTATATTTTGTTTGTCGGAAAATAAACGTGTAGACTGATCCTGGAAACATTACAATATACAGTGGTGTATTCTGGATTTGTGATGCCCTAGGCACACCCCCAATATTTAAATTTCTCCCACCCCTTCCTGTCAAGGCTGCACTTTGACTGACAGACACTTTCTTACCGATACATTCACTGACATACACTCACTAAAAGATAAAATCATTGGCACACATACTGTTTAACCAACACACACTTTTACTGACAGACAGACAGACAGACACACACACTCACTGACAGACTCTCATATACAGTAAAAAACAATGACATACACACTCACTGATTTGACACACTCTGACATACACACACTATTACTCAGAAACATACTAACAGACTCACACTCACTGACAGATGCACACACTCACTGACAGACACATACACTCATTGACAGACACACACTCCTTATATACACTGACAAACAACAACATACAAAAACAACCACTGATTTGACACACTCTGACAGACACACACTATTACTCAGACACACATTACTGACAGACTCACACTCACTAACAGATGCACACTCACTGACAGGCGCACACTCACTGACAGATGCACACACTAACTGACAGATGCACACACTCACTGACAGGCACATACACTCACTAACAGACACACACACTCACAGACAGACACACTCACTGACAGACACTCACTAATAGACAAACACACTCACTCACAGACACACACATACAGAAAAACACACTTACAGACACATGCACACTCACTCACAGACAGATAAACACACTTACAGACACACACACTCACAGACACACACACTCACAGACACACACACACATTTCCCCCAACACTCACAAAGTTATTTATCAAAATCAAGTCCTTGCTCTTTGTTTTTTTGGCAATGCAAAGACAAACCATAAGGTTTCCATTAGATAAGTCTGCAGATGCCGAAATCACTAGAATCAATTAGACCGAACTGCAATTTGGTCAAATTTAGTCCATTTCTGTGACTAAATCATGAATTCGGAAATGAAATATAGCCAAATTATGGATTAACAAAAATGCCCAATGCCATATATCAGGGGTTCTCAACGTTAGTCCTCAGGTCCCCCTACCAGTCCAGGGTTTAGGGATTACCTGGGTGTGTCTAAGGTGTTTAGAAAAAAATAACACCTTAGAGTCTAAGGTGTTTTTTTCCCTTTTTCTAAACACCTGAGACACACCCAGGTAATCCCCAAATCCTGGACTGGTAGGGGGTCCTGAGGACTGGGTTGAGAACCCCTGCCATATATGATCAGGTCGGTCAATATTCTGAATTCCACCCATAGCACCAAAAAAAGATGAATGATGACTATAAATATTTAACATTATTCACTTAGAAAAAAATGATCGATATAGGGAAAACAGGAGAAGCAGCAAAAAAAACTATATTTATTTATTTATTTAGATAAATTGGGGACTGGGCACTCAAATGGCAGATGAAATTGAATATAGAAAAATGCAAAGTTATGCACTTTGGCATCAAGAATGCACAATCAACTAAATCCTTAATGGTAACCACACAAGAGAAGGACTTGAGAATTGTTATAGACAACAAAAATGTCAATTAGCAGTGGCAAAGGCCAGTAAGGTATTGTCATGCATGAAAAAGGGCATTGATTCTTGGGATGAGAATATCATTGTGCCTCTTTATAAATCGCTGGTAAGACCACATCTTGAATATGCTGTGCAATTTGGGGCACCTGTTCTAAAGAATTATATTATGGTACTAGAAAGAGTGCAGAGGCAGTCTACAAAATTAATAAAGGAAAGGAGCATTTTAGCTATGAAGAAAGGTTAACAAATTTAAACCTCTTTAGTTTAGAAAAACGTCACCTGAGAGGGGATATGATAGCATTATACAAATATATTCATGGCCAATACAAACCATTGTGTAGACATCTATTTACAAACAGGACTTTACATATGACACAAGGTCATGCGTTTAGACTGGAAGAAAGAGGATTTAGTATAAGGCAAAGGAAAGTTTTTTTTTAACATAAGAACAATAAGGATGTGGAATTCTCTGCCCTAGAAATGGTTTTAACAGAGTCTGTACAGATGTTTAAATAGCAACTAGATGCATACTGGCAAAAACAGAATATTCAAGGATATAATTCTTCAATATAGGGTAAATGCTTCTTGATGCAAGGATTAATCTGACTGCCATTCTGGGGTCAAGAATGAATTCTTTTCCTAGTTTGTTGCAAAATTGGAAGTGCTTCAAACTGTTTTTTTTTTTTTGCCTTCTTTTGGATCAACAGCAAAAAACTAATATGAGGAAGGCTTGATGGACATGTTTATTTTTAGCTATGTAACTATATAATTATATATTGAATATAAATAAACAAGTATGTGTGTGTGTATATATATATATATATATATATATATAAACTGTTTTTATCTCTAATTGTTACTTTTCTCAGTTAATCTGTTAATCAAATGGTAGAAAAATGCTGCATATTTTGCAGTATAGTGATTGGCCTATTATTTGCACCTTTTAAATTTATTTTCCTAGTTCTCTGCCCAAATTAACATTCGATCAAGCCAAACTGACATCAAACCAAATTTTAGAGGCCTAGAAAAATGTTCTGTTTTTGAAAAAATGGCTCTGCAGTTTTTTCAGCTTGCTCAAGTCTAGAATACTGAGAGCAGTTATGCTAATATTAGTGTAAATATTGATACATCAGATATTTTAATTCTCAAAACGCTGTGGAATGTGGTGGCACTTTATAAATGCTAAAAATAATATATAAAAAAATGCCACTTGTGAAAAGGAGAAGTTCTTATAAATACTATGATTGCTTCTCTATATCGCATTTGGGGAATATATTATATTATTTATTATATTATATATTATTTTCTAATTTGCAGATGGAGACGGGCAATTTGCTGGGTAAATTGTACAACAAAATGCATGCATCGCTGACATAACACTGCAACTTGTTTGAAACATTCTTCTAATATACCTCAGTTTATACTTTTAAATTGTGCACACATAATTTTGAGATAATTTACCACTGCACTATATCGCCATTTATGTGGTTACATATTTTATCACCTATAGAGGGCCTGTCAGTATTGTCTGTTTTAATATGTAATAATAAAGTTTGGTTTACTTGGTTCAGGACAAAGTGTTTACAACAATATGACCACAAAGACAAGAAAAAGAAAAGTTCAATAACACTATGACTTTATCAAAAAAAGTTGGTCCAGGGATAGAAACATAGAAACATAGAATGTGACAGCAGATAAGAACCATTAGGCCCATCTAGTCTGCCCAATTTTCTAAATACTTTCATTAGTCCCTGGCCTTATCTTATAGTTAGGATAGCCTTATGCCTATCCCACGCATACTTAAACTCCTTTACTGTGTTAACCTCTACCACGTCAGCTGGAAGGCTATTCCTACCCTCTCAGTAAAGTAATACTTTACCTGATATTATTTTTAATCCTTTGCCACTCTAATTTAAGACTATGTCCTCTTGTAGTGGTAGTTTTTCTTCTTTTAAATATAGTCTCTTCCTTTACTGTGTTGCTTCCCTTTATATATTTAAATGTTTCTATCATTTCCCCCCGTCTCGTCTTTCCTCCAAGCTATACATGTTAAGATCCTTTAACCTTTCCTTGTAAGTTTTATCCTGCAATCCATGAACCAGTTTAGTAGCCCTTCTCTGAACTCTCTCTAAAGTATCAATATCCTTCTGGAGATACGATCTCCAGTACTGCGTACAGTACTCCAAGTGAGGTCTCACCAGTGTTCTGTGCAATGGCGTGAGTACTTCCCTAATGCCTCTCCCTATACAATCAAGCATTCTGCTAGCATTTCCTGCTGCTCTATTACATTGTCTGCCTACCTTTAAGTCATCAGAAATAATCACTCCTAAATCCCTTTCCTCAGATGTTGAGGTTAGGACTCTATCAAATATTCTGTACTCTGCCCTTGATGCATTATCTTGCACTTATCCACATTAAATGTCAGTTGCCACAACTCTGACCATTTTTCTATTTTACCTAAATCATTTGCCATTTGCATATCCCGCCTGGAACATCAACATCGTTACGTATCTTAGTATCATCAGCAAAAAGACATACCTTACCATTAAGACCTTCTGCAATATCACTAATAAAAATATTAAGAAGAATGGGTCCAAGTACAGATCCCTGAGGTACCCCATTGGTGACAAGTCAATGCTTCGAATATACTCCATTGACTACAACCCTCTGTTGCCTGTCACCCAGCCACTGCCTTACCCTTTCAACAATATTGGAATCCAAACTTAAAGGACCACTATAGTGCCAGGAAAACATACTCGTTTTCCTGGCAGTATAGGGTCTCTACCTCCCCCCCACCCTCTGGGTCCCCCTCCCGTCGGGCTCTAGGGGATGGAAGGGGTTAATCCCTTACCTTTTCCCCCCACCGGGCTACCTCGGCGGGGGGAACTCTCCTCCTCCTTTTCGCTGTCATCGGCTGAATGCGCATGCGCAGCAAGAGCCGCGCGTGCATTCAGCCAGTCCATAGGAAAGCATTCCTATGGACGCTGGCGTCTTCTCACTGTGAAAATCACAGTGAGAAGCGCGGAAGCGCCTCTAGCGGCTGTCAATGAGACAGCCACTAGAGGCTGGCTTAACCCCACTGTAAACTGCTATGTTTACAGCAAAAAGGGTTAAACCTAGATGGACTTGGCACCCAGACCACTTCATTAATCTGAAGTGGTCTGGGTGCCTATAATGGTCCTTTAAAGATTGCAGTTTATTGATAAGCCTTCTATGTGTGACAGTGTCAAAAGCCTTACTGAAATCTAGGTAAGCAATGTCTACTGCACCACCCTGATCTATAATTTTAGTTACCCAATCAAAAAAATCAATAAGATTAGTTTGACATGATCTCCCTAAATAAACCCATGTTGTCTCTGGGATGCATATGTAAAATAATAGACTAACGTAGTATCTACATTAATGAAAAGTAGTGTCAAAACTAACAGTATTTTGGAATGACAAACTTTCAAGATATCCTTTCTTTATCATGTCAAAAGCGTTTCTAACCTAAATACTATTATTGACTAAATACTTTTGTTTTCTATTGCACAGCTTAATAACCAAAAGAAAAAAAAAACACCAGCTGTTAATAAAGCACTTTTCATTTTTCATACATTTTAAAGACCTAAGGCATGGCTTTTTGTCAAAGGAGCTACTTTCAACAATCTACTCTATGCAGTCATGTCTGATGTCATACTGTGATGTCATATGTCATATGCGGAATTTATTAAATCAACAGAACATGCAAGATTGTACATTTATTACTTGACCTGTAAGTGCCCTCATTCTATGACATGCCCTCTACACCAGCCATGCAAATTTTGGCTGTAAGTAGCTTTGTTCATAAATAAACATGAGGAATTATTATTTTTCACATATTTATTGACTAGTTTGTTTACATTGTCTTAATAATGCACTAAAAAGGGAGGTGGCAATTCTAGCCCAGAGGTTTCCATTAACAGCTACCAAAGCACCAATCTTATTCTAGAATTATCAGATCTGTCAATCTCAAGGCACCAAGGGAGTATTTCCAGTGACAATATTGACATTATCTCTGATTTACCTTCTGCTTACAAACTTTAGTTTAAGAATTGTTTACAGATAATCAATACTGTGTATTTGCACCTGCTTTGTGTCAAATGATACTGATATTGAGCTATATTTTTAGATATTATGATGATATATATTGGTTTTGAAATTGAAGTATATTTCTTTCCTGTATCACATAAAAGAGCAAACATAAAATAAATGATGCTTAAACTGTTTCAGAAAAAGATACTGTTTGTCTCAGAATTGTTCCAATTTCGCCTTCATAAATAAGACCATGGTATGTGCAAAGTGCTACATTTTGAACAATCTTTGAAGAAACCAAGGATATTTTTCAGCTGAACTGACTGTTCCAAATTTAGTCCAGTGCCTGCTCCAGTTTTTGTCTTGATAAATATGGTTCTTACAAGGAATAATTTGCCAAAGATTATATAATATGCATATTATAAAATACATTGTGCTAAATATAAAAATTGTAATGTAATTCTCCTAAATTTGCAAGGAACAAGGAGTTTTATTAACAATACTTGGTTTACTTAGTCACAAGGAAACATTTTACAGCTTCAAGACATGAAAAGATAAAATGTTTTTGTACGGGTTAAAACTGACAGTAATTACAATGATACAGAGATGTCCGATTTTTATCTGTCCTGGGTAAATATGAGACAGTATCTATTGTTATTTGTTACTATGAATAGGCTGGGACCCTGGAGATTTGGTTTAGGTGATGAACCTGGCAGACACTACTGTGATACACAGTTGCCTTGATATAGTTATTAGTCTGGATATGACTCAGGCTGCAATGTTAGCAAAGAAATAGCTTGAGCTCATAATAAAACCCGAGAATGGAAGCCATCCAAAAGGAAGATCTGCTGACAAAGGTGGACCTAATTACAATCTCATGCAAACAGACTGAAAGTAAGAGGATTTTTTTTACTCTAATAGTGCCAAATGTTTGCAGAACATTTTTAAAAATACACATTAGAATAAAAGGAATTTGAATAAAATGCAGGGAAAATTACCCCAAAGTAAAAGTAAACATTATGAATAAATAATACTATTATGCCTCGAGGCCTCGGATTATAATAATATTTGCACCATGCATATTTTTTCAGTGCCCAGAAAAACATGCCTGAAACTACAGAAGCAATTGGCAGAAAAGTGCCCAAATTGCAAGTGAGTTTTATTTTATCTTAAAGGAGAATTGAAGGTTGGCAGTTAGCTTTCTGTCTGTGTTAAAACACAATCTTTAGCCATTCCAAATGTGTTTTCTGAGTGCAAGTTGCAAGAGTATCCTTTAAAGGTATGCAATATTTGATGGCATCCTGGATTTAATTTTTACAAATATAGTATAACTTGAAGGAGTTGTGACATCATGAGACGGTCTTTAATAGGTAAGGAGTAATTGACGACAGGCCATTGAATTATTAGAAAAATAATGCACACCTGAGGTGGTAATACGGTCACAATGCGAAGCGGAGTGGCCGTTACACCTCGGGTGTGCATTATTTTTTCTAATAATTCAACGGCTTGCAGTCAATTATTCTGCTTATACTACAGTTATCACACCTTGAAACATTGTTCAGATAAAGTATTTCAAGATGTTTGTCAAGTTTTTGTCGTTAAAATGCTCTTGTATGTAGGACTAATTTCTTACGCAAGTGTAATGCAGTCAAGACCTGTCTGGAACTACTTTAGCCGTGCATCTCCCTGAAAATAATGCACACCTTATAATGTTCGTCAACCAATCAGATTGAAGCATTTAACAGCCCTGTAGTATAAAATTCTATATTCCCCACCATTTGAGAATAATGTTAGTACCTTCTGAGTTCACGCTTTAAGGAATCTCTAAACTTGATTAGGAATATTTTACACATTAAGTGAATTGCTTCTCATGGAGTAAAAACATGCAATAATGTGGTAGCAGCTCTTACCAGGTTAACCATTTCCCATAAAACAAATTCAATGCATAGAAGCAGTTTTAAGACACTATATAAACATTAGAAGATTTACAGGGAAAAGATAAGAAACAACAGTAAAATCCATGAGATTTTACTTGTGTAGAATAGGTATTTTATTTCAAATCATTACTACCTGTCCATCCCTCATAAAATATAAGGGTCCTAACCCACAAGAAGTCTAGCATCATAGCAAAAAAGAAAATAAAACTTTTTAAAGGACATAACACAAGATCTGGTAAACTAGATATCTGAAGGCATAGTTTATGAAAGCAAACACATTATAGGAACTAAGCTCTCACTTCATTAATGTGTCCAAGAGTATGCTTGATAAAGACCCGGTTGGGTCTAAAGGTTGCTGTTTTTGCCTCAATAAAGCTGCTATTTTTGTTATCTTGGAGTGCCTGAACCATTATTTATTCTGCATGTCTTGAAAGGGAGGCCTGGCCAGCCCTGGCCTCAGAGCACCTGTGTTACTTGGTGAGTGTGGTATCCAGTACATCTCTACAAGAGTATGCATGGTCATGGCATAGGAACAGTACACTCAGTTTCTTGCCAGATGCATAATTTGTGAGTAATTTTCTGTCCATACACCCCACAAAAGAGAAAAATAATAAAATAGGTCTCTAGGAACTAAGAAAACAAAGTTTCCACATATGTTAGTGTAATACTGGGCAATAACTAACCTCTTCAAATAAACTAGCGTATGCCTCTAGTTCATGATAAAAGAAAGTATAAAAGCTCCATGAAGATCTATGTTGGTATAAACATATTCTTGTTTAATGAAAAACCTTAGGATAGAGATTTAAGATATGGCAACTGATTGCTTGATAGCTTTACTTCCAGAAAGGAGACAGATTGGTGTTTCTCTTTAGGCAGATAAATCATATATCCACTGGCAGTCTAGATTCTATTTGTCCAGAGCCACTTTCTTCTTTAACTTACTTTCTTCTTTAACTCACTGGAATGAAAATATTTCCAGATCTCTGACCCAATTCTTTCTCTTTGATATGGGAAGGAAACAAATGATAAGTGGCAAAAACAATATGGACCTCTCCAGCACAAACATTGTTGAACTTGGATACAAATTGTAATAGATGTTCTCCAAGTCAACAGAACTTCTTCTTTTGAAACAAGCAGAGGTCATGTGACTGTGGCAAGACACACTCATCCAAGGTTGACGAGCCTTCATAGTGCTGCCAGACATCAAGCATCCTAGGATATTAATGGATTGTCCTTTGGGGATATAGTGTCCATATTGGGCCATTCAGTAATATATTACCAGTTATTGTATCTCTGTTACTACAGGGTTATGGATTTTCTGTCCTGATATTCTTATAAAACAAACATGAGAAATTAATTTTACTTCAAGAAAAAAACTTATAGAGGCTTACTTTATTGATACTAAAAATGTAGATGTTGGACATGTGAACTTCACTAAATATCTACACAAGTGTGTTAGCTCTTTAACCTGCTATTGTATTGGATCTCATTTTTCTTTGTACTAAATTTTTTTTAATCATCTATAACATCTATGTACATTTTAGCTATAATATTTTTGCATACTTCAAGATTTTTCTATATGCAGTACATTTACATAATTGTATAACGTGCTAAATATGCCTGCAAGCATTTTAGTGCTATTTTAAAAGGAGTGCTACATCTCATTTTCACTTTATATGCAGTGAGGCAGAGAATAATCACAAATTAATATATGGGCACAAAACTCACATCTGATCGTAAAATGAACTTGGAACGCCCATAAAATTATTAAATGAATGCATTTTACAAGATTTACTATAATTGTTTATGCCAGTCATGTGCTTTTGCTGACAAAGCTATTGCCCTTGAACATTACAAGACTATATTCATAAACATTTAGACACAATGCAATACTGGTTTCTCAAATCTTATGTAAGATCTAAAAGGTTGCCATTCAAACGTTTGCCCAAGATTAATTTCTATGTTTAAGAAAGAGATTGCCTGGATGAATGGCAATTGAGCAACTAATGTAAATTCAAAAAAATCAGTTTACCTCTTAACAGACTAATCTTTCCTTGCCCCAACACATGATCTTTCTCTGAAAAACATCCATCAGCAAATAACCCCCAAAAAAGAGAATAAAATGCATGCAATAAAAACAGACAAAACCACAATAGCTTTGCATTCTTAGGTTCAACTCAGAAGGTCTCATACAGTGTTAGCTCACTTGTGTCATTATTGAAGCAACCTATAATTGCTCATCTGTTGAATCCATTTCATAAGGGCAATTGAGAACATGCGTGATTGGTGAACTCTACAACAGAGAAAATGTGGACCCATATTCAGTGTACCTCATGAATTTGGTATAAAAGAGGAAGAGGTTGAAACACTTGTCTGATGTTTATTTCTAAGTGCAATGTACTCAGAGTGGAGTAATTCTTCTCACAAACCATATCTCACAAATCCATATCCTGCCAGGTACTGAGATATAGAATGCAAACAATAAGGGGGGCGGGGCCAAGCCAGCAAGCTGAGCAGACACATGAAAACTGGGCTCCTGCTTTACTTGCCGATTTCATACAGATACTCGCCACAATCGAGACAATAAGCGAACCAGGGTGCACTGTCTATGTCAGGAGTGACCCAGTGAAAAGCCTGATACCTGAACTGAGCGTTTTGGAGATCGGGAGCCCAGGGTGGATAGCTGCGGCCTACAGATGGCGGAACCGGGGAGAGGCGGCCGCTCTCCTCGCCCTAACAGTAGAGGTACAGACCCACCAATACCCTGCTCCCCCCTCTGGACCGGCGGGGGTCATCCCGGTCCAGCCCTGAGGGGTAACCTTCCTGCCCAGGCCCCAAGGGTGGAACCCAGCGAGCAACGAGAAGCAGCGCAACCAGACAAAATGGCCGCCGCCACGTGTGCTCGAGACACGGAGAAGCCTGACCTCGAGACCAAGCTGGACGAATTATTCGACAGGTTCTGGAGGACAATAGCAACCAGGGAGCAACAGGCCAAGGCATGCAAACCTGTCACAGTGTTGCCGGTTAACTCCCAACAAGAGTGCACACCTCCTCATGCAAATAAAGTCCACAAACGGCACCGTGGACGGCAAAAACGAAGAGCCCGAAAGCCCAAGAGACTACCACTGCCAAAGGCGGCGACCCATCACAGCAAGTGCCTGGCGAAATTAAACCTTCCTGAGAGGCATGAAAAGACGACTCTGCAGCAGCGGAACACTGAGTCAAATAAAGACCGGACACGGCCGGGGGATCACGGGCAGACCACGACTCAACTCCTCCGCCAAGATCATCCAGAGGTGTATCCTCACCCTGGCAGACCCCGGAGGCAACACCACAACCCGCTGCACAGCACCTCACACAGGCTACCCCACGATAGCAGGTCCACTTCACCGGAGCGGGGCTCTGATCTCGCAGTCGCACAGACCTCATGCATCATACGGAGTGGCTTGCTATACTATACCACCAAACAGATCCCTGCAACCAGGCAGCAGGCCTTGAGATCTGGAGTCGGCTGGGGGACTACCTTAAAATGGCTACCGGAGTCCAACACCTACTTTGGGTTCTGCTGGGACACTTGCGGACTTTACCTACACTGCGGACATATTTTATATAAACAGCAGAGGACTCTATTTACGGCAAAAGAGCAAAGTTTGCCTTGATTTTATACATATTGCTTTTCTTGTTTGTTTTGCTTATTTTTTTTATTTTTATTTTTTTGCTCTATATCTGCCGCATATCTGTAAGTACAGATTAAGTACTAACCCCAATGCCCAATATCCTAATAGCACTGGGTACTTGCAATTTAACTTAGCATACAACTCTGCTCATGCCGGGGGCCGTGGTGGTGGTGGTGGGGGGGGGAGTACCACTCAGGACCTAGCGATTACATGCTGAGCCTCTCCTAGCATAGCCTCAATATCCTGTTTCCAAATTAGTTTAGCATACTTACCTTTGTGATCACTAATCTATAGCCTTAATGGCTAGGAAGGCTCTAATTATTTGTAAGCTTAACACCTATGTAAAGGTAGACACATCAGCCTGTTATGATGATGTTCAATTCAACATGTTACTAACCTATGTCAGTCACGTCAATTTACCTCTTGTAAACATACCTATTGCTACTGCCACTCGCAATGACTAACCTTATGATTTACTCAGCATTACTCAACGAAAAAAAAAGAAATGTGCAGATAATATTAATGCACCAACTGTTATGCCTGAAAATATGCTCGAGGATTGCTATTGGGGCACCACGAGTCTGTATGTTCTACACTCAAAGCACAATAAAAATAAAGAATTTAAAAAAAAAAAAGAATCCAAACAATACTATAAAACCATTGATGACCATTTGTTTCCCATATTTGAGCAGATCCATATCCAATACAGGAAGATGTATATAAATGTCTACATTTTATATCATCAACACTGGTGATGGGCAAACAGTAGAACTCCAAATGTTGTAGCATTGCAATGTCCATCATGCTTTGAGATTTTAAAGGCTGGCCAAGCATCAAGGCATTTGTAATTCTACAACAGATTGAGATTTACAGATTTACCTTTTGCCAAGCCCTGATCTACACCTTCCTTTTTCAAACAATCCTTTATATTGTACACATTTAGATATTCCAAGGGGTCATGGATACCTTTATACCTAAATGAAAGACAAGGGTTACTTTACTAGAATATATTATACTGAATACTGTGCACTCCTCATCAACTTTATTGAAAAACATGTTTAATTACCTCCTTATGAAAGACATGCTAGAACCAGAGGAACTGCAGGACCAGTGGTAAAATTACTTTTTCTGTTAAGATGCCTTTACACATTTGTGTATTTAAATTTAGGAACTAACGTTTTTTAAGAATCCTTGCTGCTGTCCTGCTTTAAGAGTACATTAAAGTCCCATTAAGGAATTTAATAGAAGGCTTAAAGTTAGAGCAGACTTTTTTGCTTTGTGTTTGTGAATGTTTTTTTTTTTTTTTTAAATCACACATTATAAATATATATTTTAGTTGGCAATAATACACTATATAACCTTTTCTTCATTGTATTTTTTGTCATACTGAGTAACCTGGGATAGAATACTGTGTGTTTCCAGGATAGTTCAATCTTACAAGTAAGTGTTCTTTCTATTTTTCCTCAGTGCACTTTTAAGATATTACACATGAAGGAAATTTTGTATACACTGAAGTTTTTCGTATATTGTATTGGAGTTTTGCACTAATATTTTTTTGGGAATTTTCATTTTAAGCTGGTATTTTACATTATTTGCAATGGATGTGTGAAGAATCACGATATAGTCTATAATATATACAGCGCACCTTTTTGTTTATTTGTTTTTGGAGTATCATTTTTATGGGTGCTATCGCATTTTGTAGGTGTTGCCATATTTGCACAAAAAAACAAACAAACATATGCACATATTTTAAAATTGTTTAATGTCTTTTTACTGGTTCTCTTTTTATTCTTCAGATTTTGCCAAGCTGTTCTGAAATTGGTTTTATACAAATCCAGAGTGACTACACTTATAGAACTCTAAATCATTAACCACTGAATTAAGATATTGTGTTGGGTATGGTGCTTTAGTGTATCTTTAACATCAATTATACCACTCTTTTCATTATTTAAAACCATATATTAAGTAAGCCAGATATTACTTGTGCTGCTTTCCTGATATCTTGTCATTGTATTGACTTTATCAGAAGTTGGCCTCTTTATTTGATTCTTGTCTTAAATCTGATTTTTAATTTATTGACCAAATCTGATTGTGCCATGCTGTGCCTGCCCTAACCTTCAGCTTATTATCTTGTTTAACACCTGTTTGCTACTTCTGACCTTCACTTGCCTTGACACTTTTACTTTGCTTTGTCATTACTCATGTGGCATGTAATATGTTCATAAATCACTGCTCTCAGTGGATCCATTCCTTGTTGTGACTATCAGATATTTTATATAGTGAAGACAATACAAATGCCATATTTTGGACTATATATTTTAGACAATCCTTATATAGTAACAATGGGAGTAAAGAAGTAAACAATGTAAAAGGAAGTGTGGTTCACACTGAATGAGGAAACACTGAAATCAGAAAAGAAGTAACAATGAAGGTGGCGAAGAGAGTATATTGAGCTTAAGTTCAAATTTAGCACTGTCCCCTGGAATACAAGCACGTAGCAGAACGTGTTTGCTGTGGAAGCTAAGCAAAATAAATAATTGCATTCAGTTTGACTACACTACGTGGCCCCATTTTTTGTACTTTAGACCACTTTTTAGAACAGTACACTTTGAAGTCTAGCACGAAAAATAATAATGAAATAAAACAAAAGTATACACCTAATACAACAGAAAATAATAAGAAACAATTACCATAAAACATAATACTTGTTTGACATTTGCCTCGTGGACAGGATTCGCTGTATCTCAGGAAAATATCTGTGCCAGTCTTCTTCACATGTGATTTTGTTATTTTTTTCATAACTTTTTGATGCAAAAACAAATGAACAAAATGTAGCTCTAAATGGACCAATATGTAGAACGAATGTTTTTGTTGTTTTCTAAAATCTTTTAATAACTTGAGAAAATTGAGTTTACAGTGGGTTTAAACTACTCTGCATTGTATTTTAAAATCACAATGTCCATATTGGCTTTCCTGGATACTTAGCATGGAAGCTTAAAGGGACACTGTAGCCATTAAAAGTACTAAACTAATTTTATCTTATTGAATTGATTATAATCCATAAAATTCCATGGTGCTGTCTCTCCATTTAGTCCTAGACCTTTTTCAAGCATTTTTCAGAGCCAGGCACACACTAGAGGTATAACTAAAGCAGAGATTGTGTTCTTCCTTAGTCATACCAATTCCTAGCCGCAATGGAGGCTGAATGCAGTCATCACTCTCAGACAATCACCACAGACCATTGCTACTTACACTAATGCCTCCTCATTTGCTTAATCAGCCACTGAAATGGGCTGCTGGGAGTCTTGTTTAATATAAAACTATTAAAGTGGTTTAGCACTTAATGAAAGTATGGTGGCAGGTGACACCAAAAACAATAATGCCATCCCTTATTAGAGAACCTATTACTACACCCATACTAGTGTGGGCACCTAACCAGGGGAGTATTTATCAAGATGTGATTTGCACACAAATCAGCAAACTCTGCTTCCAAAAGAAACTCAGAATACACCTAAAATGTATCCATTTTTTTTTTGCAGAACCGGTGACTTGTGGCTGAATTCTTTTGCATCACATATTTATATCACACATTTCAATATACTAATATTCTTAAATTCTGAAAGCATTTTAGTTCAGTGACTTATTTGCTAAAAGATTGATGCAGGACTTAATTCACAACCTTATAAATTGATTTTGGACAAATTCAACAAATCTCCATAGCTAAACCTTCATCCAGAAATAACCCACATCCAGATGTATTCTGCATTATTTAGACACTTATTAAAATCAGCAATAAACATCTTGCAGGGTAGATAGAATAAATAATGTATTAGGCATGCCCAGTAACATCATATATTATGACATATTTTAGATGAAAAATAGATTGCTTGTATGTAATTTTCATCTTGTCGTTTATTCTTACAATGGAAATGATTGATGATTCATTAGTAAAAACAGATCTAAAACCTGAAGATTTGTCTGAGGAACTGAAAGATATCAAGAGCTTTGGAGCCAAGTATTAATGCACTAAAATATGCTGAAAAGAAAATGAAAAACAAAATTAAGCTGTGCAGTGGGAAATAACATGGTATAAAGGTAAAAATCAACACGGAATCCTCAGTGATGAATTCGTTAAACCAATTCTGTCTAGCCCAAAAAGCAATTCTGGACTTCGTGTTGAGGGTAACATGGAGATTAAATATTCCTATCAGGTGTCATAGATTCAAAAAGTGTCTCAAGCAATAACCAGTACAGTACTTAGATTATTTTTATGGCATTAGTTTAACACCGTATTATTCAATTATAAAACAAGCTCAGTGGCCTGTAGTTTAATTCTGAGATAATATATTTGATATAACATTTTCAAGATGACTTATATTCATCCTCCATTGCCTGAGTGTTCTCCATTGCATTGGTTGACAGAATATGATCAGAATATATATATTTATGCCTGTTGTCCGGGGCATCATTTGTATAATATGCCTGTTCCACCCACCAATGACCCATTGAAAATGGTATTAGAAAAAATATATTTCCATACAATTGGTGACTCAAATATCATTGTTCCAGCAAGTCAAAATAATTTGTAGGAAAAAATTATAATTTATTACTTTTCTGGTCATAGCTTCTCTTTCCAATTTCTATTTCATTAACCTTTTCTAACATTTTATTTTGTTCTATTGTTGCAGTTCTTTACAGTTAAAAATAACTATCAATAAAAAACAATTTACAACAAAATAAGCATATTCCAACGTGTGGCTTTGCATCTTGTCATGACTTAAGATGCAACAAGTGTCAAAGAAGAACTGAGTGAAAATACTTGAGATTAAAGGTAGTGTATGCATGAATGCATTTCAAATGCAAATTATATCCCAAGAAACAAACCTGGCGAAGATACGTTTTTATTAAAGCTAAGCTACAGCAACTTATATCTATAAATATGCATGCTGCTCTTAGGTTTTGGTTTTGTTTAACTAAATAAATAAATAAATGAAAAAAATACACACTACAGGTATAACAGGCTTCCATTTGTCTGATTTATTATCTATCTACAAAATTCATTAAAAACTGTGGGTCTTTCCATCAAACATTCAACATAACTATCTCCTCCCACACCCATAAAACACATTAGGTTCTAACAATACAAGACATCTCTATCTGATACTATCCTTATATATTTACATTTTTAGATGGAATGTGTTTTTGGCTGCAAAAGTTGAGTTTCACTTTCATGTAAAGCACACATTATGGGGACACCTTGACCTTTGAGCACTAATTTAAGGCACAGTTTGTTTCTGAGATACAATGCTGTATGTATTGACTTTAGTTCTCTGACCTTTCCACTTACTTGTTGAGTGAACCATCTGCTATATCTGTCTGCTCTGTCTTTTATAAGCTGCATTATGCATATAGTTATCATTGAGACTGCTGGGATTTTTTTATTGACATGACTTAAAGCCATCTCGAGGTCTTTAACTGTTTACAGGGCCCTTAAAGCAACTGGCAGGTCATTTAAGGCTCTTTGCGAAGAAAAGATTGCTGTTGCTAAAGCTCTTTACTCATTAATGATATGAATTCTCATGTAGATATATGGGAGAGCAAACATATTTTAAGGGATAGGAAATACCTCCTATAAATTCAGCATTAGATTGGACAGTTTGATTTTGGAACCTCATTTGTCTGTCCCATTGTGCTAATGGATATTGAACTAAATAATTACATTGAATGTGCAAAATTCTTTACAGAAGACATGTTTTCATCAATTAGAATGTCATTTTGCCCTGCTTCTCTTGAGTAAAAGTTGGTTCAGAGCAAATAATTAGAATTGTGCACAACAAAAACATTTGTTTTGGCTGAACCACTTCGTCCCAAAAAAAAAAAAAAAATATTAGGGGAGGATGAATTTCATCCATATGACAAATCTGCTCATCCAAATAAAGAATGTGAAAATGAATCAGGTAAACCAAAAGGGGTGTAAAAAAAAGACCAATCAGTGTACTGCTAAATATATACAAAATATAAATATTAATTAAACATCAGTTAATATCACTTCTTTAATTATCTCACTCTCCTGGATGTTAAGTTAAATCACCAGGATGTACCTAGAAACCAGAGTAATCTGAATGTACCTTTCCTGTTTAAATACTTTGTTATTATTATTATTATTATTATAATTTATAAAGCACCAACAAGTTCCGTAGCACTGTACAATGAGTGGACTAACACGTAACACGTATTTGTAAACAGACGAGTTTGTCGCACAGGAACAGAGGGATTAAGGGCACTGCTCAACGAGCTTACATGAGGGTAAAGTGACACAAAAGGGAAGGGTAGGGTAAAAAAGTAGGTTGCAAGGATAGTGTTCATTGAGGGCTTTGTGTTTTGTTTTGATGACAGTTTCAGGAGAGGAATCAGGGTGCGGGGGGATAGAGCTGTTCACAGTTTAATTGATATGAATTCCTAAAGAAGTAAGTTTTTAAAGATTTTATGAAGGAGTGAAGACTGGGTAAGAGTCTAACAGAGAGGGGAAGGGTGTTCCATATTGATAATAATAGAGTTTTAGGACCTACTGAATACATGACTGGAGGGCTATATGGATAAAAAATGCAAATATAGCAGCATATTCCATTTTGGGAAAAGATATTAAATGACCAGACTGGTATAATAGAAAATTGTAACATGTGATCCTTATGGGATTAAGGATGTAAATACAGAGGGGAAACAATAAGCACAGGCTAAATAGAAAATGTCTTACACATTTTGTGTGAAAGTATTCTTAATTACACATAATTGCAGAATAAATAAAGAATGCATCCACCATGCATAGCTACTTGAAGAATATCTGAGACTCAGCCATATAAGCTCAGCAGTACATGGCCTGAATGACACAGTCAACTTTATATATACAAAAATAAAGTAAAAAAGTCACACCACCAGAACTTGGGTAGGAAATTTTATTCCACCTAAAGTGGGCCCGGCAATGTTTCGACCTGTGAGGGTCTTGGTCAAGCTTGGGTTTCACCATATCCCATACAGCTTAAATAAGCAAAGTGTTTAATTACAATTACCTACTCCACCCAATATGGGGAGGGGGTCACAAATCAGTGTGATTAACCCTTATTATATATAAATTTGAATATTTACAAGGTGTCCGTTTCAGAAAAATAAATATAGACATTTAATGGAAATAATTTACAAGACATATCAATATTAAGGAAAAACAAAAAAAATACCAAAAATATAAAAAAGTCAGTAAACAAGATTTACTAGAAACCTCTAAATAACAAAGAATCTATTAAAGTGCTGCACTAATGAACATATGAGCATCATACTCAAAATTGGCAAAGGAATGCAATAGAAAAATTTATTGAAAAATACAAAACTATGAAAAAGTACAAAATACTTGCCAATTGTTGATGTATTTTTTTGATACACTTTCTACAATTTTGTATTTCTGTTACATTTTTCTTTAACTATTGCATTTTTTTAGTATATTTTTCTGTTTTGCTATATAATGACTGAACATACTTTAATGCTTATATATTTTCATTCATTTGCCAATTTTGTGTATAATGCTCAGATTTACCTTTATATATTGTGAAAGAGCAAATTACCTATTATATTATTAAAAATATGAAGTGTATACAAAACATAACTCAATAAATACATTAATAGTTATCTGTTGTCACTATTAACTGTAAATAGATCCTTATATGACTAGCTAATGATTTAAGCTCTATATATAGTAGATTGAAATCCAAACCTCTCTAACGGCACATGCATTGCTTTAAACAACCATCTTACTCAAAAGCATTAACTATGAAAAAGACAGTTGCCTCGATCTGCAGGCTGAAAAAAGCAGGTAAATATTATTTTTTTATATTTACCTACTTCTTTTTTCCTATGCTTTCCAAACCGACTTGGGGACGGGGGGAAGGGAGGAGGCACTGATCTAACCAATCATCATTCCATCCCTAGGAATGCTAGAAAAGTGCATTATGAATGCCTGACATATTTACACATGTGCAGTTGGAAGATCTCTTTCAGTGTGATGTATGAAGAGCAGGCTCCAGTGTTTTGCTTTTCTATCTCCTGCTCATGTATAAGGATGTATTGTTTCATTTGTGGACTGTTCTGAAACTGAGCTAGATGGGAGGAGTGGAGGCTGAGAAAACACCTCTAGCTAAGAGATGTGTCCAACAATGCAATCTGACCATATTTATTGTACATTTTAAATGTTCATTACATACTTTTCAAGTTTGTTTTTTTTGCATTAGTTTTGTTTGTATATTTGTTTAAAAATGTTTGCTTGTTGGTTTAAAAAAATAGATATTGTTATGTGATGTTGCAAACAAACAAAGAGATATCACAGAAACAATTACAAATGACGTTCTTGCATACATCTTGCCTCAAGGCCTGGTATTCAGTAAGAGGATACATGATTCACATTGCTGCAAGAAAAGATAAATAATATCTAGATACTAAATAGACAAATTCATAGTGGCGTAAATAATTAGGGAATTCACAGGGAAATGTTGGGATCTGAACAGGAAATGTCACATTGACGTCCAAAGTCCAGTTCAGCTATTATACTTGCTCATCTATTGTGGCCTGAATGTGACAATCCATAATCAATTCTTAACAGTTCTTATTATAATGAATAGCCATGACTATTTATTAAATCAATTTAGTTTGTTTGTTTAACTCGTTGAGCATATTGCTGCACATAAATCCTGTTAATCCTGTTAATGACACAAGCCTGATCACAAAGTAATTTATCATCCCCCGGAAACTGAATTTAATCCTCTAATATTGCACTGTGTGCCTTCTTAAAGCCCACTTCCCTCTACTGACTAAATCCTATCATCTCATGAAGCAAGGTGCTTTATCAATAGGGACATTCCCTTACTTAATCTTTGCATATAGCCCTCAATATATTTTACATGTTTGTCAATACCAAGTTCTTACCCTGCCACTGATAGAACCTTTTGCTTTGATAATGAACCAAAACTTCATGTTAAATGCAACCTACAAAGCTGCAGTATAAAAGTTACCCACTACTGTCTAGAACAGGGGTAGGAAACCTTCGGCACTCCAGATGTTTTAGACTACATCTCCCATAATGCTCTTACAGCCACAATCCTGGCAAAGCATCAAGGGAGATGTAGTCCACAACATCTGGGGTGCCGAAGGTTGCCTATCCCCGGTCTAGGAGCTCCCAGGTCAGCCAAAACCAATACATTTGACCAGACAATTGTTTTGGTTTTTTTAAACACAATTTCAGCTTATTCTAAATCAGATTTGGTTTTTTTAGGACTGTGCTGCTATCTATTGCAGAAATGTCAAACTCATACAGAGTACAAATATATATTACAAAAATATTGAAAAAAATGTTGCGGCTACATTATAGCAGTACATAAAAGAGCAAAGTAAGTAATGTACAGATGCTTAGAGTAGAAACACTTATTCAATGAAACATGCCCTTCAAGGTTCTCACCCTTTTTTGTTCTTCTAATTAATTTCCAAATTGGAATCTCATTTCCAAAATTCTGCCGTGCTGCCCCCAAATACATTTCTGTTTCCAGAAATAATGGTTTTGCCAAGTTGAATTGTCTTGCCGTACACAAGTCTACATACATGCCATCTATGTATAATTATGAAAATATAAAGACCATCATATGTTTTTGTGTAAAATAATGTGGTATTTAAGATCTATTAAGTTCCAAATCACAGTCGTATTGTAATATAGAATGATTACTCCATATATCAGTGCAACTAGGGAATCTGCTGTCCTAGTTCCATCAAAAAGGTACATTTGCATTTTACCTGCTGTGCTTGTGCTTCAGCAATATGTTACTAGTTTGTGCTTCTCATGGTGTAGCTATATTCATGCAACAGTTTATTTTAATTTCATGGCATTTAAATGGCATTGAAGGGCATCTTTTCCACTTTCCGCTATTGGTGAAGCCACAATAAAAGACACTCAAGAACATATAAAAGGCATTATTATGACCTTTGTCCTCACTGCACTATTTTTTTGGAAATAGGAATAGTAACAGTACAGAAAATAGACAGCTGATGTTCAATTTAAAGTGCTATGAAAGGCATTGATTTAAGTGGACTATGAATTCAATTATATTAATCTGGAATAGCTGCATAATTGGTCTTTTTAGAAAATACTGAATACATATGTGTTTATATTCAGTGATAAAATAAAAAAAAGAAAGATAATATTCTCCTCACTTCCCAATGTCCATGAGAAGTTCTAAAGTAGTTTTTTTTAAGTACATTTCTATTACCTCTTGAGATGAGCAGCACTCACAAAATGTATTTAAGTCCTACATGTTGTATGGTAGCAAAAAACATGCATATGTTTATCTCAGAGAAACACTACAGCTATGAGCTGTTGTAAAATTTAAGGACCATATGTCTTCATGATATTTTCTATTAGTGAGAATATGCTAAGCATCAGTAATTCAGAAACCATCATCGACATCATGGATGACTTTGAGAATAAGCTCTTTGTCTGCAGTAACATTCACATTCAATGGAAAAAAAGACATATCCAGGCACACATGAGGTTTCTTCTAAATGGCAGTTTTGGCTCCTCTTTGAGCCCCTATCAATACGTCACTCCCTTGTTTCAAATAAAGACTGCCTTTAGAAGAAACCTCAGGTGTGTTTGGATAATTCTTTTTTTTTTTTTTAGTTAATGTCTTCAGGGATAGGCCCTCCCTTTCTGGAGCACCGTGGAGGAAGTATTCCCTACTTTTTTAGTGTGTGCATTTTACTCTTGTTTTTTTTGCTAACATTCACATTTGTGAAATTGCTCTTTAAGCTACATTTCTGCTGTGAACAAAATCAAAACAATTTTCATGCAAAATTCATGGAAATTGTGAGCACAGGTCTCTCAAATAAACCAAATCCATGGATTTCTCAATGTTCAAATCCATGGAATTCTCAATGTTAAGTGATGGACAATGTGCTGATCATAAAAAAAAAACATTTAAATTGCATGGATTATAAAAACAAAATATTTGCAAATTTACAAAGTGAGCAATATCGATGATACTGCCACATGGAACAAGTAAAATAAGTGTGACATGTAATTTGCTCATTGACCCAATTTGGACTGCAAGCTGCACACAGCTGCATTAAAAATAATATCAATGCCAAAAAAACTCTGCCAAACCAGCTCTAAAGGGCAATGCAGAATGCCAGCAAATAATTAATATAAGTTATTTTTTCTCTTTTTTTTTTGCAATGGAATACTATGCCAAATTAAGAGATATTACAAGAAATCATTGTGATCACTATATTATAATAATTAATATTATTTTTGTTATTTTTTTCTAAAGTGCCGAGATGCAATCAAAGTGTTCTGTTCTAGAAAGTTGAACCAGCAGGCACATTTCATTGTTGAGTTTTCCACTTTTACATTTTTGCTCCACTATTTAGAACTTTGCTAACTATTTCTCTATATATTGAAATCTCTTACAGTGCATTTCAAAACTGGTATTTTGATACTTTATTGCCCTTAATAGTAAAATATATTCATATAATGTGATAAAACACTTTCCATTGATCAAGTATTTCTGTACTACATCTTAAGTAAAATGGCTGCTTTGTCTTAAAATACACATTTTTTTCACGAGAAAATATTCTGCAAAGTAAGGAAAATGTGTGCAGTGTAATCGTTTTGCTTTAATTTGTTATCCACAAATGATTTCAGTAAAACAAATCCAATTGCTTTCCAAATGCAATTGAGAAAGTCATTAATTTACTAGGGGTATACAGTGCTCAAAATGTAAAACTTTGGATAAATCTCAATAATACAGAATCAAAATAATGCAAATTTCTAAGTGAGATAATAAAGTAAAATTATCATCTACTTGTTCCATCTTGACCTGTGCAAAACGTATTTTCTTTCCAATACCACAATAATTGCTTTAATGCAAATGACATTTAATTGTTTGCTTTGTCATTTTTAATTATCATTTGTTTGTTTATGTTCTTTATTAAGAGTAAGAAGATGCTGAATACACAAAAAAAGCAATATTTAAATGCGTAAAAATCTGATCTTCAAGTACATATATAAGCTCATATATTAATAGCTTTTGATGGTAATAGGAAATTCTAGCACCCCAGGAGTGACCTACATTACATGATGACCATGACTTAGCACTTATCAGATTACACCATCAAGCAAGTGACTGAAACGGTAGAGTGCTTGGAGCTAGGTAAGCAGGTGGATATGGAAATGGGTAAAGTGAGAACTGATAGTATGTGATTGCTGGATGAAGGCGGTAAGGTGACTGGTTAAAGCAGGACTACATGCAGTAGAACCAACTGGGGAATAGACATTGATAAAAGAAGGAGGCTCCTGAAACATTTGTGGTTTCTTATGCTCTGCATAGAAATATAGGTTTTACTAGTAGGCCCTTATAACTAACTAGCGTTATGTGGATTTTGTACTTTGACTCTGCAGTAGAACCAAACACTCAGAAGGTAAACAAACAAACAAACAAGAACTGTGTTACCTATGACAGATGTGCATATTTATAGATACTTTTTCAACACACAGCTGGCCAGAAGGTAATGATACATTAACAAATTAAGTAGAACTACAAATCACATGAATTCTGTAACAGCAGTAGACATAGGCATTGCTAGGGGGCTAAAGCACTGGATGGAGGTTTCTTTAACACCAGATCTCTACAGTTGATGGAGGTGGCAGGAGGATATTAGTGCTTTTTATTTTGAATTTTAACTTCTCAAATCAGCCACCTACTATTAATGGAAAGATCAATAGTATAGTTCTTTGCAAGGCTAATTAGTGTGAAGGAGTGGTGCCCCCCAGATGACTGTCAGGAGAGGTTGCTCGGAAACAGAGCTTTCTTGCACACCGCGGTATGAGAAAGGTAATGTAGTATGATCACATTGAATATCCAGCTGTGCAGCATGTGTTTGCTCCTGGCTATATTTACATTGAGATCACAGAGAGCATTACCAGCACTCTATTCAAGGTAGAGAGGGCGGATATAACATAGAAAGGAGGTGATATGTCATGGCATATCCCTATCTCTCTGTAAGTGTTGGGGTCATCAAGTTTTCCTTTGGGCTCAAGTCACAGGTATTTCTGGAATCTAGCAAAGATCTTTGCTGTGGGTCTAAATATTAACCACCTCAGAATGATTACCCACAGACGTGTCAATATTAATCACTATAATTCTTTTTTCTCACAGTTTGCAGTAGTAAATAGTTTAAAACAGAGTTTTAGCGTTACATTGTTCCTTTTTTATTTTTATTTTAGTTATCTTTTATGTCAGATGTATTGTGTTTTGCTCCTGCTGTAAAGATTACTGGATACACAAATTTTGGATAAAAAAGTATAAGTTATGCACTTTCTTTGAGCTGTACTTTGCCTTTGCAGTTACAATATATACTGTTTTTGCATTGTTCTCAATAAAAAGTTTGGAAACATTTCAAAATAATTATACTAGACAGAACATATGAGTGGCTCCTTACTGACTGTCAATAATGCATTATAATAGTTACATTTTTTTTTATAAAGAAAATCGACTTATTATAATACTAAATACTAATACTGAAGGTTTTATATATTTGGATCATAATGTGAAGATCTAATTACTAATTTAGGAATCAAACTGGTCATATGCATATGTCATACAATCTTGAACTTGCCGTACATAACTGAAAAGAGACTTGTGCCCATCAAAGTCAGACTTTCTCACATCTATATTTACTGTTGGTCCAAAAGAAGGCAAACATCCACTTTTGAAGTGCTTTACAATTTTGCAACAAACTAGGAAAAACAATCCTCTATGATCTTAGAATGGTAGTCAGATCTGACTTTGGATCAAGAAGCTGTTAACCCACAAATTACATATCATGTCCCTGAATATTCTGTTTTTGAAAGTAACGTAGTAATGCATAGATCAAGGATAGGCAACTGCACTTTACTGTGGATTTGACAACAGTTTTCATATTGCTCTACCAAAACACTGACAAAATGTCTACTTTGCCCAGATATATTTTCACAAACACCTGTAGAGTGATTCATATACTATGCACTATGACACACTCTCTCTTTTCCCTTGTGATCTTTGTATCTACTCTCAGGCAATTCTTCCGGCTTCTTGCTGTCTTAGTTATCTCTATCACATACAGAAAGGGCTTTTTGATGTAGAATTCAGTTTGTAGAGGTCTGGTGCTTCATCTCCACCACTGCTGTGCAATGCATTTTACTGTAAAATCTGTTGAAACTATGAACTTTAAATTAAATTTCTGATAATTGTAATTTTTGTTTTCACAAAAATATATTTCATAAAATGTTTGTGGAATAATTATGCTCCAATTACAGTGTTTTCCAGATAAGTATAGATTAAAATTGGGTAGACATGTTAGTAAGAGACATTTACCTTTAAATCCATAAAGTCTAAATTAAAAAGAGAATCAAAAAATAAATTATGTTTTGTTTGCATGACCTTCGCATGAGAATTGGATTTCTTATTATAAAATTCTAGCTATTTGATTATATCAGGTTATTGAAATGTCAGACATTCAATAAATATATTCCATCTTAAAACATCTTTGCTTCTTTATTAAAACTTTGATAAAACCCATTCTATTTATTGTACAAGTCATAAGAATGCAATTAGTGTTAACTAAGTTACTAAGTAATTAAACATTTTCAACTTAAATAAGTAAGTCTCAGCAAGATAACCATTAGGTTTATTATCGACTTTAGATACCTGTGTGTTTTATTCTTGAAATTGTTAATTTAGTCTTTCTTCCATCTATGTACAATAAAATATGTATTATTAAGCTGAGTAATTATTATATTAATAGGGTCGTTCAATAAACAGAAGACTGTGTTGCATTCACAACCAACTTTCAAAGTTTAGGCCAAAATAGATTAGTTGAGAAATTATCTCAAACTCACTTATTTAGACCTTAATTATAAATTATGTGTTATGTATTTAGCCACATTAACCATGTAGTATTACGATGTATATTAATAAATATAAGTTATATGTAATTTTTTTTTGGCCTTAGTTTTACATAATGTATTTGTAGCTATAATTTTGTTAAATAAATGAATTTGTTAAAAATGTATTTAAGTGGTGTACTTATAGACCGGGGATTATCCAATAGTAATAGTTGGATACTTTTCCTTAGCCTGTTGGGTAAAGATGAGATTTATAAATGGCAACATGTAACAAGTAGCCAAAGTTAGTGTTATCCACAAAGTGGATTTTTTGTGGGGTTATATAAAAAATAAATATACAACAAAGCATCATTATATTTATTTAACTACTATACCAGGCTACTAGAAGCAGATTTTCTCCAATAATTGTCATAAGAACTTAGCATATTTTTCCAATTTTTGAAAACTACATAGGCCATTTTTTCCGAATCTTGTTGACACTTAAAATGTGTGACCAACACATAGCAAAATATGCATGTATGAATGTTTTTTTTTTTTATCAGCGACTCTTTGCACATGTTTTAGCATTGCTAAACTCATTAACTCTATATAAAACTAATAATCTATCTGTCTTTCTCTCTCTCTCTCTCTCTCGATGTATCAATCATCTATCTATAATCTCTCTCTCTCTGTCTGTCTATATATTTCCTTGTCTTACAGAATACTATGCTTTATTTAAATATTATTGTGCACATTTATGCATTTTGTACACTCATGTATTTGGTTGCATATACTTGAAAAAACATGGGAATACCATTCATTCCTTTCTCTATCTCTTTAAGGTTATATTTTTCTGTTAATGCTATGCCACTTACTTTCATAAAAGTGCCAAATTGTACTTTCTTGCTTCAGTGAATTTTTACTCAAAACTAGAGGCTTTGCCGGCCTTTAAAGCAGCTTTAGATAACCATATTAGTTTAAGGGGATTAATAGGAGCTAGCCTTGGTGCTGATTTGCTAATCAGCATAGTATCTAGGTTCTCAATACACTTGGAGCTTTTTAATAGGCTACTGGCAGAAGTTTCCTATTCCCTTCATATCAAAATATTTACTCTGATTGGAGCACAAAAATATTTTCTATATTTCTTTAATTTAACTGTTGAGCGGATTATTTATCTGGCATTATTTGTGGTATTATTATTATTTTTTTTATAGATAGTCTTTTTTCAATTTCATCTTCATTAGAATGGAATTTGGAATAAAATAAAAATAAATGAAGTATGGTATAAATAAAATATAAATACGCCATTGCAGCTTTTAACAAATGCAAAATGTATTCTTGGTTTCCAAAATAAAAACATATATAAGATTCATGATTTTTTTAAAACCTTTTGGAAACATAATATGTTAATTTTCATTCAAAGTTTTACTATTTATTTAGAAACACAATCAGGTTAATTATGTAATAAACATAGTAGAAAACTACTAAACACCTTAATAAGGTAATTTGGCAAGAACAGAAAAGCAATTAAGTAAAACTCCTAGAACCATAAATTTGACATGTTATTTTGAGCCAATAGCTGTCTTAGACAAAACAGAATAAGGTTATTATACTTTACAATTGAAGTAAAGTCAAAACTGGTGTGTTGCTTCAATTGGTATATATTTTTTAATTATTTGCATATATTTCACAAATTACTAAAAACAAAAAATACACCAGAATGTTTTAAATTAAACGTATTTTTGAGTGTGGATTATATCTGTATAAATGTGGTTGTATATTGTTTGCAAATCTTAGTAGAATAGACTTGCCTGGACCCAGCAACTACATTTTTGATACAATGGGTTGTACAGTTTAGTATATAGTTTGCTGACATGTAATTAAAAAAAAAAAATAGTGGAAACAAATACAAAATAAAGTCTGTTCCGAGTATCAGTTTACCAATTAAATTCATGTTACATAATTAGCAACACAGCAATATTTAAAATATTTTCATTACTCTATAAATGACTAATCATGAAGCATCATTTATCAGACCATACCTCTGCCATAATTATATGAATCATTAAAGGAACACTCAAGGCACCGAAACAACTTCATCTAAATTATGTTGTTATGGTGTCAGGAGGCCCTTGGAGGTACTCCTACCTCAAGGGGTGAAACTGGTCTTGAATAGTTTAACCCCAAAGTTGCCTCCAGCACTCCTCTGCACTCCCCCATGCTTCCAGTTTCCGAATTTTCAGTCAGCTTATGCTCTCAGCCAGTCAGTTTAATGAATGTGGAGTCACTGATTGGCTGGGAACATCAGCTGACTGCTCTCAGCCAATCATAGCCAGCCGTACTCTGTGCTTCCTGAATCTGAAAATTCAGAAGCAGGGAGCCTTTGGGGGAGTGGAGACCAGCACCAGAGGCAACTTTGTGGTTAAACCAACCCCTGGAGGTAAGAGCGCCTCCAGGGAGCCTCCTGGCACCATAACATCTTAATATAGATAAGGTTGTTTTAGTACCTGGAGTGTACCTTTAATTTATTTTACTGTCTGCTTATTTCTTCCCAGTGATGTGCATGTGCTCATTTTAACTTTTATTTTGCATTACTCCTAAAGATCAAACTACATTATTACTTGTTCCAGAGCTGTTATTCACACTGAAGATATCCTAATTTAGGTACTAGGTCTGCATTTTCTCTGTCTTTATCTCTGCAGAGAGATTGTAAATGGTATACTTCCTTCATGCTCCAATACGGTACAGTCGGGGTGCCCAAAAAGTAGGTCCCCCAATGTTTTAAAATGACAGCTTCCATGATGAATTTTAATTCTACAAAATCTGAGGATCTATATTTTGGGTTCCCCTGCTCTATAGCATCCATTCCTTCTTATTCAATACGCTACAGCAATACACTGCAAGATTGAATTATGTTTATTGCAAAAAAATCTTGGTGTAATTGTACGTATTGCATATAAGCATTATACTCACATGTAAGTTTTATATTTTTACAATTTGGTGATATTTTTAGAAAGTTATGTTTACAATATGCTAGGAGGCTCTTTGCAAACATTTCTGCTACATTGTATGAAATATTGCAAGGTTAGGAATAACATATAGTCTTTAAAACTGTAAACCTTTTAAATGAGATTTGGGTAAATGTTAAGAACTTATGTTGTTGGACAGTTAATATGTACTCTCTCTCTCTTTCCCCCTCTCTCTATTTATATATAATGTCCCGACTCTCTCTCTTTCTCTGTCTCTCTCTCTATATAATATATATCATCTATCTATCTATCTATCGAGATAGAGAGAAAGAGGGGATACATTTTATATAAATAGAGAGAGAGAAAAAGAGAGAGAGAGTACATGTTAACTGTCCTACAACATAAGTTCCTTACTATCTATCTATCTATCTATCTATCGAGAGATAGTGAATTTAATTTCAAATGTGCTTTGATTATCATTCTTTGTTCATTATCCTCACTATATTTTAGTACATTCCAGCTGATAGTGTAAGGAGCACAATGAATAAGTTATTAGTCTTCATAATGAATTAATTTATATACATTAAGAAAGGATCAACTTAAATTGAAAAAAAAATCATCTTATAATAATGAGCAGATAAATCTGTGCAGGAAATAAAATGGTATTGAGTAAAATACAATATAGATTAGTAAAGGGAAAATCAATAATATATTAAATATGAGTTAGTTGGGTATTTTTTAAAGACTTCTGTATGAGTAATAAAACTCTGTTACAAAAACTGGTCTTATGGTCATTACATTAGGTGTCAAGTAAATTATTCTCACATAATGAAATGCTCAGTTCAAACCATTGATTACACACATGTATGTAACAGGCCTCAAACAAAGATTGTATTTTCACAAGACTTTATTAAACTTTATTAAATAAATAGTATTTTGTCTTTTGACTATATTATTGTAATATTTAGTTCACAATAAAAATGTAAAAAATATTCTGGCAGAGCAGACCGAGACCAAGACCGAGACCTACTAATTGGTGAAAAAAGGTAACAGGGGCTAGAGTTGTTTACAGCTTTATAGATAAGGGCTAGTATTCTGAATTTACTCCTATAGTGTACTGGAAGCTAATGTAAGGATTGACAGAGGGGCGAGGTGTGAGAAGAGTGACTGGAGAGACAAATCAGCCTGGCGGCATCCATTAGTACAGGCTGCAGCAAGGCAGTATGGTTTCTGGGGAGAAATTGTTGAGACTTGATGGGATGTAAGATTATAGAAAATACCTGGTTTTATACAATAGCAGTCAGATGAAAAATTAACTGACACTAATGGGTCACATTCAGAAAGGAGGCAAACATTTGCTTGGCCCAAGAATGTGAAAAGGTTATGGATAACAATCACTGTTATACACACCAATGATTCACCATTATAGACTCTACCAATTTCAGCTTAAATGTAGCTCTCCCATGCACTTGAAAGTCCTCCATATGTCCAAGAAGATTAATACATGCCTGTACCAATGTAATAATTCACCCTTTGTATTAAAACAACAATTAAATATTTTCCTATTGAGCTCGTTCCAGACAAAAAAACTAAAGGAATTTTCTTTTCATTGGTAAAAAAAAAAGGTAGGTGCTATCTTTAAATGAAAATAAAGGTTATTTAGATGATTTTAATTAAATTTGCCATTGAGGAAACAGAGAAAGGATGGAGGCTTCTATTGGCTTTGATGTCAATAAGAACACCTGATTGATTGTTATTGACATCTATCAAGAGGAAATTAATTCCATTAGAAAGGCATAATTAGTTTTATTCATGGAAGGGCTTGAGGGGAATTTGAAAACAAGGCAAATCTGAGATGAGATCAAGAAGTGAGCAGGGTCACAGTAATAGAAGAAAACCGAAGCCTGCTGGCTGGTAGATCCCTTTCCTCACTAAACAGTGTGTTTTGTGCATCATACTGTACCAAACCAGATAAGTGATGGATGCATGCTATCACTATGTTTTGGATCCATGATGTATGTCTGATATATAGATCACATGTATAGATCACATACAAGAATATCGCTCTCCCTATGTATTTTTGTGTCTCTTTTTCTCCCTGTTTCCTCTGTTGCTTTTGTAACAATCTGTATACTTTGAAATATCCACACATTGTAGAGACTTACTTGACTATTATATGCATAAATAGACATAGTTGCTCTTCCATGATCTGTTTAAAATAAAGAATTAAAAAATGATTGATAAAAAAACTAAAAATGAGTAATTCATAAAAGTAGAAGAACAGAATATATTTAAGAAAAGACTGCATGTAGATGAGGAAAAAAAGGAGACTCTAAGTAATACTTACAATATTTACCAGGAAAAAATGAGAACTCTATTTTCCCAGGAGAGAGTTGGATTATTTTTTTCTGAGTGTTTAACAGAGTGAAAACAAAGGGATGTAAGCTGCAAGGGATGTTAGGTGAATGAGAAGAATGTCAGGGAGGGCTTCCATAATTTGCACATTTCCCAGCATGTATGATAGGATTCCTAAATAATATAGAACATACAAACTGAGTGTTCATTTTGATGAAATATAAGATGCAGACACTGAAACTACTGGGAAATGTAGTTGTCAGGACTTATTATAAGAAGTAATGGATATTCTAATATTTCACTACAATTGTAATATAAAGCACATAAACTGAAATAAATATATTATTAACTCAATTCAGGTCAACAGATGGCAAGGTGTTTTCACATACTGTATGGTGTGAGCTGGGCGTTTGTTTAAGACAGTTATGCAAGACATGTTAGGGACACAACCATAACAGGTGGGTGTGTGCTTATGTCTATTGACAAAGATAGCAAAGAATAAAAAAAAATAAAAGAATTTCCCTTGAGCAGAATCCAATTATTTTAAGATGGTCTCACGACTTTACAAAAACAGATGTTTCTTACATTCTTTACAGAAACAGTCAATGAAATCAGTCTTAACAAAAACATCTATCTATTTAAATGACTTAAGGAAAATGGAAGCAAATGACTTCAAATAACATTGAGGAAAGCAAGAATGTATAAAATAATCAGTAGAATTTAAAACAGAATATATACAATATAACAGTGCGCAATCTGGAATTATTTTAAAAGGAATGCCTTTGTGAAATGCTTATAGTAGTCAACTGGTGATAAACAAGCAGCTATATATTATATTTCTAATTACCGACCGATGTTATTATTTTACTGGATAATATATAAAATGAACATTCATCTGCTTTTTTTTATCTACATCAATTTGGTGATATACTCATTATATACGTAAGAAAGGAAATAAACAAAAATAAAATGAACTTTCCATGAACACTCATGAGGAGGACCCCAGTGAGACTAAATGCAGAGTTTCACCCTTAAAGTCACCATATATTGTGTCAACTAGATCCTGGTTTAGATATGCGCAATTATTGTTAGGAGAAATGTACGCAAGGGTTGTAGCTGTTGATAAGTGAGCTAATCTAAATTGAAGAGGAACTGCCACTTCCAGAATAGTGATAGTTCCTGCTCCTTCACCCCTGTACACACAGTTACAGTGTTTACTGGGAGCAGTTGAGGTAGGTAAAAAAATAAACTTACCTCTTCTGCACTTCTGCCTTTCACTGTCCCATGATGCTTTGGGAATATGTCTACACATGAGCATCTAATGGCGAAAGTTAGTATGCGTGTATGCATATTTGGAATTCTCCAAACAGTGCTATTCACATACATGCACTAGGCACACATCACTGCAATACATAGCTCCTTTACATACTTTGCCCATCCTTTGCAGGCAAAGTTTGTAACCTTAAATCTAAAAAATATAAAGAGTTAAAAAAAAAACCTTTTAGCACAACCAATAGTTATCTTTTAAATGAGCACTATATGGTAAGAAACACAAACATGTATTCCTGACCCCATGGGGCTAAAACCACTATCTAGCCACCCTGTCCCCCTCATGCCTCCCTAAAAATAGTAAAATCTTACTTGTATTCAAGCCTGAAGCTGTAACTCTGCATGCTGTTTGCCTCAGAAAAACAAGCTGTCTGCTGACATCATCAGAAGTGGTGGCCTGATCCAATCACAATGCTTCCCCATAGGATAGGCTGAGATTGACAAGGAGGCAGATCAGGGCCAGAGCCAGCACAACTCAAACACAGCCCTGGCTAATCAGCATCTCCTCATAGAGATGAATTAAAATAATGAATCTCTATGAGGAAAGTTCGGAGGAAGGAAATACTGAATGTTAGGCATTTTAGGCAGCCATGACCCAGGAAGGATCTCTAACAGCCATCTGAGGAGTGGCCAGTGAAGTTATCACTAGGCTGTAATGTAAACACTGCATTTTTTCTGAAAAGACAGTGTTTACAGCAAAAAGCCTGAAGATAATGATTCTACTCAGCAGAACAAATTCAATAAGCTGTAGTTGTTCTGGTGACTATAGTGTCCCTTTAACTAAAATGGAGGAAGTAGCAGTTTTCCTTTAAGGACCGGTTTTACAACTCAATATATAGTATATAAAACCTGCTATTTGTATCCTAGTATAGCAACCTATGTTTTTCATTACTTTCTTTCTTTTTTTATAAATAATGATGTATGTCCTGATGGTATCCATATGTCTTCAAGTTATAGTTAGTCTTTAATGCAAGCCTTTGATGACTAGCTTAACTTGACTTGCTAAATTAAGAACTACATAGACAAGTCAATTAAGCTTTATTCCAAATGTGGATATTTTTAAATCAATTATGCAGATTTTATTTACAATTTACCTTAATTCTCTATTTAGTGACTAAACAAATTTTTTTAAATATACTGACAACATGTACAAATACATTTAATCATGTTTCAGTGAGTTTTACCTAACAAAAGGAAATACTTGCAGACAAAAAAATTTTTTTTGAAACATCTTCATTGAAGACAGGTCGTGCTATTGCAGCCAATATCTGATAGCACACAACAAATATGTACTTTATTTCATTCAGTTGCCTTTCATTATTTAAGAAACTATAACATTACTAAATAGCCAGTGTGGGATGTATGGACTTTATAGTAACTGTGAATTACAAAAAAAAAAACTGTACATTTTGTCCAATGTAGCTAGGTCCTGCTCCCCCGGTCTTCAACTATCTAGTCAATAATTATTTCTGATATTTGTTTGCTCAACGACATTACTCAAAAATGATCTCTAGTTGACGACACTAGTCTATAGTATTAATATTAGCCATGAAATGGCTACTGTTTGAATTATTTTTGTTACAAGACCCCTTGAGCATTTAAAGTACCAGATAAAAGTAAGTTTTTTCACAACTAGGAGATATTTGTTGCTAGCTGTGTGGCATTTGAGGAAGGTGTAGTTCAACTAAAACACTTGGGCACCCACAAATACAAATGACGTGGCATTATGTAAACACACTAAGGACACAAGAACAATTGAAAAAATAGAATATCTCAGTCCCACCTCTTACAGCAGTGTCTGCTTGACTTACACCTGCTACGCACTAGTTATTTCTTATGAAGCTTAACACACTCAATATTCATGTAACTTAAGATACCTTTCAAAAACTTGGGTCACTTTTTGAAAAAAAACAAAACAGGAAAAGTTTCTAAAAGAAAATCCATTGAATGTCCATTGAAGTTTCTAAAGAGATATAGACAGCACCATTATCACCCAACTCTGCTTTATGCTCACTTAGGGATAATGGTGCTGAATTATTTGTGAATCTGCAAAGCTTTTTTCTCTTCACTTACTTTACCTCTCACCTATACGAGACTTCAAACACTATGTATATTTCTTTGTTCTTTTTTATTCATGGAGATAGAAAGCAGTAGGTGGTCTTAAAAGCTTTATTCCTTTGTATTTCTGACTGGTAATGTCTTATAAAGGAACCATAAAGTTGGTTATGACAAGTCACCTCTTTGTAACTGTTCTATATCTCTTTCTTTCTTTAAGAGTCTCTGTAATTACAGTACATTTTTCTTGGTTCTTATTGTAGAAGTTGTAACCTTACGCCATAGACATATCATGTCAGAGCTCCTTGAATCAAAAGTACAACTACATTGTCCTTTTTTTTCTCCTTAGAATCATTTTAGCCTTCTAGTTGGAGCACAACAATATCTCAGTGGATAAGGCATTGCCTCATGTGGAACTCGGGACCTAAAAATGTTAACAGATAAATTGGCTAGATAAACTATAACTATTCTTGGAGTCATGTGGATGCAATACATCAAGGAATATTTAGAAATGTGTAAAAGAATCTTTAGATATAAAGACAATTATTATAAAAAATATCAATGTTATGGGTGTGGAGAATATATTTTCTGTATTATCTTTAACCCCTTAAGGACACATGACATGTGTGACATGTCATGATTCCCTTTTATTCCAGAAGTTTGGTCCTTAAGGGGTTAAAGGTATACTCCTTGCATAGGTTATAGTATAACGGGTTCTCTTATTGCCCGTGCACAAAAATACTTTTTACTGCAGTGACTTGCAAACATTGCTATAGCTTACCTTTCTACTTAACTGGAAATGGCATACATAGTACGCAATGGCCCCTTCTGATTGTTAAAGTACTTTAATACACATTAGACAACTTCCTACCTTCTCTAACTGGGTCCTTCAAGCTTTCTTTGAAGGCATTCTAGCTTTGTCCATGGACTTTCAAGGTTGCGTCTATATTTCTATTCATAAAAAAATGAATGAAGCTTTTAGCTGATGTTGCTGCCAGTTCTATTCACATGCCATGAATATATATTAATGAAAGTGCTGCTAAGTAACACCTGGTTGGATTGCTGTTAGAAAGATTAATATATTGTTCTTCAAAGATTAATGATTACACTATTGGTGTAAAACAAAGGTGAGACTTATTATAAATAGGACGTAAAATATAATATGTGAGTCATCTTTGCATTCAAAAAAGAACAAAGGTGTCTGTAACAAGTATAAAGTGTGTTCATAGAAAGAATGCAAAGTTCATGATAGAATAAACGTTATATCTGGTGACATATTGTCACAATAATGTTATGACTAAGGATATATGTATGATTGCTTCAGACTACTTGGCTTTAAATATGTTAAGGGACAAAGCTAACTTCTAATCTCTGGTGATATCAAAAGGCAGGGTGTAAACATGCATGCGCATTCTCTCTCTCTCCCTCTCTCTCTCTCTTTACTGTCGTTCATTTTTATGTTACTTGCAGGATTATTTACTGAAGCAAGAATTGATGGGAATTCAAAGTGAATTTCAACATTTAGGACAAAATAGTAGATCTAGAAACATTCTCCAAATCAATTTTGACTTAAATTTGAAATTCCCTTTGAATTCAATTTGAATTACTGGCAATTCTTGCTTTAGCAAATGACCATTTTATGTGCTTAGTTGTAAGTAGTTGCTTTAGTTAGTTTGTGTGATATTTAATTGTTTGTTGGTGTGTGTGATATGCAACAAACAACTGCACACAGGCTAATGAGGAACCTCCAGGTGCTCCATCCCGAGGGGACTCCAACTCCATCCTCCAATACCAATAACCTTTATAGGCATAAGCTTAAACAGAAAGTGAAGATTTATATTAAAACATAATTTCCATAAAATCATAATTAAAGATGTATTGGCTTTTATGGGAATTTTGCCTAAATAAAAATCTTTAAAAAAAAAAAATCTTTGTTGAATCACATTCCTATGTTGGCTATTGATGTGTGATATGTTTGAAAAAAATATTTGTTAAAGTCGATGTGTTTGTATATACCATATTATTAATGGTATTTTAATTCCACTTACTGAATTAAATGATATATTAAAAGGACTATAAACAGCTAGGGATGTATAAACTAAATAAGTTTAAGATGGATAGACAAACAGACGGATAGATGGATGGATAGATAGATAGATGGATAGATAGATAGATAGATAGATAGGATAGATTAAAGAGAGAGGGAGATATGATAGATAGATAGATAGACAGACAGATAGATAGATTAAAGAGAGAATGAGATATGACAGATAGATAGACAGACAGACAGATAGATAGATAGATAGATAGATAGATAGATCGATCGAAATAGACAGACATAGATAGATAGATAGATAGATAGATAGACAGACAGATAGATACAAATGTATATATATATAGAGAGAGAGATATGATAGAAACATAGAAACATAGAATGTGACGGCAGATAAGAACCATTCGGCCCATCTAGTCTGCCCAATTTTCTAAAAACTTTCATTAGTCCCTAGCCTTATCTTATAGTTAGGATAGCCTTATGCCTATCCCATGCATGCTTAAACTCCTTTACTGTGTTAACCTCTACCACTTCAGCTGGAAGGCTATTCCATGCATCCACTACCCATCCACTACCCATGATAGATGATAGATAGATAGATAGATAGATAGATAGATAGATAGATAGATAGATATAATAGTACTTTCTCAGAGCAAATATATGAAAATAGGAACATTGCAGTGGTTGTGTTGGATTTAGACAGTGCTTATAGTCAGTTTATTTCCACATCTCTTTGAACTTCTGCTATTAAAGAATGCAGTAATGAAATTTCAGTTTGCAACTGAAAAAGAACACTGTGTAGTCTTGAAAACACTTTCATTCTGATAATAATGAACTGTCATACTGGATCTCTGAGCAGTATAGTATCAAAACTAACAATGCATTTTTGTTTCAAGTATTTTTTTTTTTTGGGGGGGGACATTAGTTTGAACACTTGATAAATAATGGGACATTCTATTCACATAAAGAGATTAAATAAATAAAAAAACTAAATCAATGGTATTTGTAAGTAAATACATTAAAACATTAAAACCTGTCATCTGGTTATATTTAATGTGGAGTGTGTAATGGTTTATAAAAGTATCTAAAATATTGGTGGCACAACTTCTGACTGATATTGTATCACTAGCTAGATTATCATGGTGGCCAATTGTTCAGTTGCCAAATGAGCTCATTGACTAATTCTTGAATTATTATATGATATAAGTGTTTCGTTGATTATCTTTGTTATACATTAATATGTTATATATAAAATTATTTGCAAACGAATGTCCATTGCTCACGGAAAGGTAGTTTTTTTTTTTTTATCTACAATCTTTATTTTACATTTTAATGACAGACATAGTGGTAAAATAAAATTAGTAAACCTGACAATGAATGCATCCAAAAAAGAAATACTGACTAAATTAAAACAAGATTACATTTATTGGAGTCTACAAACAGGCATCATCAGTATTATAAGTAAACAACTCAAATATAAAGCTTTAAACAGAACTAATAGCATTCTTTGAAACTAAAAATAAGTAGATGAAAATGATCGAGAAAGGGAAGGAAGGTAGGAAGTAGGTCAAGGTGGTTCCAGAAAAAAGTAAAAATGTATGTTTCAAGTTGAGTTAAAGGAGGAGCGGGAGAGAAACTAAGTTCAGTGGAGCCAAATTAGGCCAACTTGGGTTGAACGGCCCTTAAGAGAACCAGTAAGAAACTCCATAGAAAACACTTATTGGACCACTGCTTGTGGCCAGATGAACATGGTGTTTCTGATTTTATTCAAAAGAAATGATGACACAAGATAAAAAGTGTAATATACCCAATATAATGTTGTTAACATCATCACACCATGATATTTAATAGGCATGACTTCTGGGCTAAATCTTCACTTTAACTACTGTTCATCTAGCAGAATAGGAAAGTAGAAAATATAAAACCTGCATTTTGTATTGTAGGAAATACAACAATTCAATTTTTTCCCAATATTGATGTAATCTAAAAATAGTTTTAAACATAAAATATCCAGTTTCCCAGTATGTAAGTTGAATTATCTGCATGTAGACATAATGCAACCTAGGGAAATGCGGACCCTTATCAGTAATGTTCATGTAAAATTGAGCCTTGTAGACTCTTGTATAATCAGGGAAATAGGCAATACACAATCTCTCATACTAAGTAGAAAAAATAAAATGTTTACCATCCAGTTGCGGAATGATAAAGTAAAAACATTAATGAGTGGTTTATTCTTCTTTTCTTTTCAATGCAGTGCATGTAAAAAGAAAGCAATTCTGCCTATAACAGAGAATGATTTAGAAAGTGTTAATAATACCATATAGTTTACTATTAATTATCAAAATGGCCAATATCTTAATCAGAAATATAAGTTTCCTGTGTGAAAGTAAAAGTAGCTTTTTAACTACTTATTGCAGCATTTGTATTAGGTTTCCTCCTCATTACTGTAGTCCTTAAACTAATGGATGCGGATTGCATCTAAGAGCTGTAAAAGGGGTATTTAGAGAAGGAAAGTGCATTCAGGGATGGAAAATAGTTACAATAGTTACAATACACTCGATACTGCTGCCGAGATACAATAATTTCTATCTATAATTATTTTGCTTTCTGTACCATATACAGGGTGACCAGATCCACCATGTTTTCTGGGACACATATCATACGTACATATTAAAGGGCAGCATATGAAAAGGGTAGCCCTGTAATATGTAGAATTTAGAAGAATATGTATTAGATTAAGCAATTAGGCAATGAAGAATCCTGAAGAATATGCATTTTACATACTGCAGGTGAACCATTTCATGGATTTTCATAAATATGACAAAATGATATGTGTCCCGCTAATCTTGGTGGATCTTGGTAACCCTGACCATATAGGTTGAGGTGGATGAGTGACGCACATCATTTTTGGTCTAAAGTTTTGTAATTTGATTTTCAATTCTTTTCAATGCATCAGGAGTCAATGTTTGGTTAATGGATCTCTCGATTCTCTTTTTCAACAATTACACCAGTTGAAAACCAGAAACTGCAAGAGTAATAAATGCTGAGTAACTGAACAAACTACTTTAAAAATAGAAGTACACCTCTTGAAAGTGATGTAGCAAAAAACAGATGAGTGAGTGTGCTTTTAGTGAAAAAAAACACAAAGAAATTCTTTGGTGAGTTATAACAGATATTTTGCAGGATGAAGGCAAGGAAACCTAATAGTCTGTAAAATTGAACTCACTTTCATTAAATATTAGTAACAAAAATATACTATACCCTGCAGGGTGGAATAAACGATTGTAAATAATGTTCAAATTGTAGGTATTACGCATAAACTTTATTTGTGTCTAAGAAAACTGAAATCTCACGAACAATATCTTACATTTGTTTAAAGGGACACTATAGTCACCTGAACAACTTTAGCTTAATGAAGCAGTTTTGGTGTATAGAACATGCCCCTGCAGCCTCACTGCTCAATCATCTGCCATTTAGGAGTTAAATCCCTTTGTTTATGAATCCTAGTCACACCTCCCTGCATGTGACTTGCATAGCCTTCCATAAACACTTCCTGTAAAGAGAACCCTATTTCGGCTTTCTTTATTGCAAGTTCTGTTTAATTAAGATTTTCTTATCCCCTGCTATGTTAATAGCTTGCTAGACCCTGCAAGAGCCTCCTGTATGTGATTAAAGTTCAATTTAGAGATTGAGATACAATTATTTAAGGTAAATTACATCTGTTTGAAAGTGAAACCAGTTTTTTTTTCATGCAGGCTCTGTCAATCATAGCCAGGGGAGGTGTGGCTAGGGCTGCATAAACAGAAACAAAGTGATTTAACTCCTAAATGACAGTGAATTGAGCAGTGAAATTGCAGGGGAATGATCTATACACTAAAACTGCTTTATTTAGCTAAAGTAATTTAGGTGACTATAGTGCTCCTTTAAATACCCTTGAGACAAGTTGGCCGCTTATTCCATTATTTAACCCCTCATTGGCCAAGGCTCGTTTGAGATACAATGCATTTGTGATCAAGTCTTTTTTGTAACTTTTGCTACTTTGCCATGCGTTCATTCTACCAAGACTAACCCCTTTTCTGTTTAAGTGCACCCATGTATTAGATATATACTTTTTTAAGAGAGAATTAGGACTTTCTTTTGACACCCTACATGTTTACAAATAAAATAAATAAAATATAAAAAAGGAAGAAATGATAAAACACATTTTTTTCTCACTTTTACACATTTGTCTTCACTGTTAATTTCTACCCTGCAACTAAAGAAAACAAACTCAAAATAGATTCACTAATAAGTGTTATTTGCTAAAATATCCCAAAAATATAGCCCAAGGCAAAATGCCTATCCATAGAACGCATGCAAAACTAATTTATTCAAATACACTTATCTCCCCCACACACAGCAATGAACTCATCTTAAAGTATATTGTATCAGCCAATTGAGGATAGCCAGTCCCAGAAAGATCTGTGCATAAGTAGGCAGACAGAAACAAGCAGTTTATTTAAAATCCATTGGAATTTTATTGAACCCCTTTCGGAATTAAAATAAAGTGAAAAGCGGCTACAATTCACAGAGCTATCAATTAAATACCAAAATGAAGAGACATGCCTTCCATTAACATATGACATTTATGACTTGTTGTTTTGCCAACTTTTTCTCACAAACGGTACTGCTGTGTGAATTCTTGCTGCTATTAACTTCATTTAAATCCCTAAGGGGAGTCAGTAAAATTTATAAATTTTAAGTAAACTGCTTGTTCCTGCCCAATTATATGAAGACTGTTTGTTAAAATGCCCATTATGTCTAGGATTTTAGTATTTTTATTCAGAAATTATTAAATAAACATTGCAAGAAGTGAATTACAGTTTTAAAACTAAAACTTTGCAAAATGTTGCTTGCTGATATTACAACTTTTATAGTAGATGCAGAAACCTCTACACAAAAGCATATATATTCGTAGAAAGTACATGCCTCAGGCTATTTAACAAAGAGCATTTTGACACTTTTTATTTAACAATTTTATCACAAAGCTCAGTCAAAATATATATTTTTTGTGTTTTTTTCACCTTTCATTTTGGGGGAAATTTGCAGAGCATGCATACCCCACTAATGTAAACACCCCATTTGTTATTGATTTTTGTATTTTGTTACTGTTCTTGAGTAAAATGATACCCTACATGTATATCTTTTCATTATCCTGCTATTAATCCTACACCTAATCTTGCCCCATATCCAACTCTAAGTCGACCACAACCCATACCTACAATCCTACCCATAATCCAGTCACTAATTTTACCAGCAATCCAATCCCTAAATCTTTTTATAATCCAACCTTTCATCCAACCATTATCTTACCTATAAACCTACCTATAATCCTACCCATATTCCAAACCCTAATTTTACCCACAATCCAATCCCTAAATCTACCCATAATCCAACCTCTAATCCAATCATTATTTTACCTATAAACCTACTTATGATCCAACTCATAATCCTGCCCAAATGCAACTTCTTATCCCACATTGTTACACTACCCCTTATCCTACTTCTATGGTATTGCCTCTAATGACATCAGCACTCATATCAACAGAGGGATTTCCCAGCTCGCACAGTACAGAGGGCTCTGTGAGCATGCTTATACTGTGTGTTAGCAGCATGAGAGGGACATCTCCCTCTGATGTTGCAGTCCGTGAAACTGTGTTTGTTGCTGGGCATCTGGCCAACATCATTTCTGATCACAAGGCTAAGAGGCACGTAGAAAGACCTCACAAGATGTTTTTCAGATCTTGGGGGTCTCTCTCATACTGGGGGCAGACCCAAATTACTCAGTGCACAGCTGCATTATTTAAATTCATTTTAATGGGCCATGTGCATTTGAACATTGCACATAGCTCATCTGTCAGCCTGTGACCATTGCTTGTGGTCTCAGATGTCAGAGAAATTCCTAAGGCATCTAATGATACCCAAGTATCCTAGGTAAAATAAGAGATTTACCCTTCTGGTAGCCTGCTTGGGAGTCTATGCCACTCAAGAGCATTAAAGCCCTGGTCTACATACAGCATAGGCCATCATGCAGTCTTTAATGGGTTAAGAAGCACTGTTACTAATATTCTATTTATGATACCCAGCCCAACAGTTACATAATTAAATAGTAAAGGTATTATTATTTCCATTAAAACAAGCTATTTTGAGTCTAGCTGTAACAAAAAGAAAGGTGACACTTTTCTACTGTGAAGGAGACAATGGAGCAAATGCATAATTGTTTAACCCTTCTAAAGTTGAGCAAAACATGAGCAAAATGTGAGTAACGATAATTAACCGGTGTGCATACTTAAAAAAAGACATACTAATTTAACTGACTTTATTAATTAGGTTTGTTTTTGCTTCCATTATGTACGAGTCATTAAAGCGCATACAATTTGCACTCTTTTTATTTTCACTTCTGCTTGAAATAAGCTCTTCAGCTTTAACAGAGGATAAACATTTGATTGGCTTTAGATTCTTCAACAGTCATGTTCTCAACATCCAACCACTTGTAAAATTCACAGCGTCCACGAAATAGCTAATAAATGTCCTTCAATCTTGAATGCTAGCATAATCATTGTAGATAATCTCGGATGTCCTTCGGCCTCTTCCAGCACAGTTTTTAAAACATAACACTTTTATCTTTTTTTGTTTTATTATCATATCCAAATTTTTTTTGTTGTTGTTGTATCTTTTTATTCCAATATAAATAAATCTATTCTAGCAAATTTGTTTTTTAGATATATTTTTCATGGGGTATAATATTGTCTCTTTAAAAATACTGTGAATTCTGTTGGAAATCAATTAGGTATAATGACAGATTTTTTTTAAATATGTAAATGATATAACACAAGAGACACAGTTTTACGATTACGGCGATTTATTTATGATTACGGGTTAATTTAAGATATGAGATATAGGGCAGATGTTCCGAGCATCCTTGCAAAAATGTCAGCATGCGACAGTTATTGTTAAATCATTTTAGGTGGATTTTGTCCTTATTAAAGAGACTTGCTAGATAGACTGCTTTTGAAAAAGAAGCGCTTCTGAAGAGAACAGCTTGATGCATTATCATGTAAAAGTGTAGACACACATATTACAGATAATATTCAGTGAAACAAGATAAGGTCATCTTTGATAGACATTTCAGAACAAATGTGGATATGCTGCATTACAGTGTGTAATTGCCAGTGTAAGACAAGATTCGTAATAGAAGTGTGTAAGTACTCAACTTTGCAACATGTAGATAGCCAAACCATCTCTTGCATCTATAGGACATAACAGCAGCTCACCTGGGAATCTTCATCAATATACAAAGAGTCAATTTAATCATTTCTCATGGGTTTAAGATGGAACACAATAAACCATTGTAGCATGCAAAACTACGCAGGATGGTATACTCAGCTAAATAATTATGAAATTTAACTTGACTTCTTCACAGCAAAGCACTGTAGGCTGTTCTGTAATATCATGTGTTGTAATTTGCAAAGCTGTTATAACATATTGTTGTTTTAAATACTTTACCATTACAGATTGCTAAAGAGTAAATCAATGTTTTAAAATCAACATTTGCAAAACAAAAATTGTAAATATAGTTTGAAAGTGCGATAGACGAAATGTAATAATATTTCTCATTTTACACTAATATTCTAGAATTGTATGAATTCAACATTGTTCCCACCTTCACACCCCTACCCATCCTAGTATGATATTATTAGAAAATAAATACGATTAGAAGATTTTGAAAAAAATATTACCCAGTAGTATTATTATTCTATTCCGCTTTCCTGGTTTAAGTTTGACAAATATTCCAGCAAATTAAAAGTTATAGTCAAGTGACAACTATAAAGGTTATTGTTTTTTATAACTCTTTATATTTTACCTTCAGCAGACCTTACACTGTGTGCATGCTTTTGTTTATTAGTCAGACCAAAATAATGAATAGAGCTCTACAGTAAAAGGAAACAAAAAAAAAGAAACAATTCTATCGAAAGAGTAAAGAACAAAATAAAATGTAAGAATGATGTTTGATACAATGCAAAAAAACAAATATATACAGAAGAATTGTATATTTTTCCATATTGATAGTTTCTCGCTCTAAAAGCCTTTTCAAATTTAAACAATCTCCAGCACACCAGATGTATTAGTGAAGGTATTAGCATGGATAGCAATTGTGTAACAATTATTTGCATGACCTGTTGTGTTTGCTTCCCAATTATACGTTTTGATCATTGCGTTAAAAAGAATCTATTATGAAAAAGGTGCTATGTTGCTTTAATCGTATTGAACAGCCTTAGAACAAAGTGTTCTGCCAAGTATCAATGTGGGTTTTGTTATTTTTAAAGCACATATAGATCTGAATCAAATTTCAAACACTTTTTGTCATCTTTATTAGAGTTGTATTTGGTCTTTGAAAAGGAGCAAGTCACAGGGTTCCACCAGTTTGTGTTTGAAAATACAATAGACCATTATGATCATAGTAAAAAAAACAGATGCAGTGCTTGACAAAATGCTGGGGAGTCTTAATGTAACGTTGTTGGATCAATACATGATGCTGGCATCATGCAACATATATAGATTTGGGGTGATGACTCATTTGTGTTGGTAAGTGTCCAAACCAACCAAGAAACTCACAGTAATACTAGGTAGGCACAAGAACTTCTTAAAATATATGGCTATAAAAAGGAATGTCATCAGAACTATTCTTTACATCATATAGCACAAACATCAGTAATTTGAAGTGGTCATAATGCTTGGAGTCTGTATGTTTAGCATATCAGAGTTAGAGAGTGTACAGATGAACCACTCTGTGCTAAAGATGTTATGCCACCACTGGCAGTGTCATGTGATGTTAGCTTACCCAGAGCACGAGTTCCAGGCTGACTATTGTAGATTCTGTACATAAATCTATGCTCTTAGCCAATGAGTTGTCATCAGGATTTGCATCCGATTTTGCAGGTCTGCAAAAGGCATATGCACATCACAGCCAACCTTAAAGGAGACCAGTCACCTGGTCCAGCTATGAGGGCAAACTGCTGCAAACTGTTGCAAAACTGTTGTATGCTTGAAGTAACCCTTTAAAAATAAAATTTTACTCTATTGATAACTTGATGTTTTAGAGCTATTCATGTTTTTTTTTCTATTTCCATCTGTTTTTGTCCCACCCTTCTGTGATAAACACCCCTTCCCACTAATGTTTTCCACTGACTCCTGGAGAAGTGTAGAAGCCAACCTCCTGCCCACTGACTATGACTGAGGTCTGAGACACCGTTTGGGAGTTACCCATGACAATGATAATTGCAAATGATGATGAATAGGTTTGCCTTGTTTCCAAATCACTAAACTTCTCTCCAGATCCATAAATGATCCTGTTCATAGACACTAGATCAGAATCTATATCACAGTAGTGGTGGGATTAAGCACACAGTCACAGAAACTGTAGCAGTACTAAGCATTTTTGGGATTGTTAGAAGAGCACTTTTAAAGAAAGGGCTATTTAAAAAATAGAAGTATATTGTCAAGTAAAAAAAGAAATATATATATATATACTATACTATATTACATGGAGAAGAGAGCTAATCATAGTTTTCTTTTCATTCTAGATAAGTAAAAATGTGTGTGTAATGGAGTTCTTTTGTATAAATTTTAAGCACCTCTGCAGTTCCTAGAAAGTTTCTGTTATCTGTAGATATTATTCCCATAAACTGATTCATAGCTTTGAGTTATATTAAAGTTGGTTTTGACAATGTCCTTTAGAATCAAATGGAACATTCCCTGAAGTATTATATATTGTATAAAAATATGTCAATTCCTAGATAGTGTTTTTTGTTTTTTTTTAATCTAAGACATTCAACATATTTCATAATGCAGATGGGGTTCTTTGTTCTGAGTCACTTTACAATGAAGTTGGAAAATACTAAAGTCCATAATGTTCAACATGATCAATTTAGCTGTCATATTTTTCTAATTTTTATACCACATACACATGGTCATTTATAGTAATGTTTGATCTAAACATTGTATAAAATAGAGATGAAAATACATACATCTTTCTAAAGTAATATTTTGCCTTTAGCAAGAACTACTCAAATCTAATTGATTTAAAGTTTGAAATTTTTAATAAGCAGTTATCAACATGTATCTGTGATTGTTTTGATAGCTTTCCCAAACATTACTGCACGTGTGCTACATCTGGTTCTGAGGTGGGATCCATTTCCAGCAGTAAATCTATGAGAAGCCAAATGTATGGATCTGCTTTTCTTAAAGAGAGAGTTGTAGCAAATGCTACATGTATCAGATTATAAACATGACTGTGATTTTGAAAAGGAGAGGTTTGGAAGTAAGTACATTCATTTACCTTAGCAACACTTACCATTATATGAATTGCATTTTAAAAACGAGATCTAAAGGTATATTCTGCCTATATATATATATATATCCCATAACCTACTCACTCCCAAAAATAAGAGTATAACTGATTCTACTTTCAAGCAGGCCTGGACTGACCATTGGGCATACTGGGCAAATTCCCGGTGGGAAGCAATGACAATGGGCAGAGGCCAGCAGGGGAGATCACATACAGATCTCCCCTGTTGGCCCATGCAGGGCTGGTGCTACCCAAGTGCTGGCCCTGCTGTGTGCCTTTATAGGCCGGTGGGGAGATTAAAGATGCAGCTTCCGGCTGGGGAGGGAGGCAGGAGAGGACCCGGAGTTCTCTAGCCAGCAGCTCTGCTGGGTTCCTCTCGTGAGGTCGGAACATTGCCGTGGTTAAAACAGCAACACTCAGATCTTGCGAGAGTGAACTCTAGCCCTGCAGGCTAGAGTTCACTCACCACTAAGACCACCAGGAATGGCAGCACGGTCCCCCCTCCATGACAGTACGCCCCCCTTCCACCCTCCCAGGCTAAAGGTAAGAAGGGAGGGGGACATATAATGTTTTGTTTGTTTTTTAATAAAAATAATACATATTTAAATTTAAATAAACATATTTACACACACAGCACACTCACACTAACAGCAGCCTCACACACACACAGCACCCTCTCACACACACACAGCACCCTCTCACACACAGCACACTCACACACAAAGCACCCTCAAACACAGACACAGCACACTCACACTAACAGTACCCTCAAACACACACACAGCATACTCACATTAACTGCACCCTCACAAACACACAGCACCCACACACACACATCACCCTCAGACAAACACAGCACCCTCAGACACACACAGCACCCTCACATGCAGCACCCTCAGACACAGACAGCACCCTCACACACACACAGCACCATCACACACACACAGCACACTCTCACACATAGCACACTCTCACACATATACAGCACACACACACACACACACACACATATATATATACATATATAATAACCCTCAGTGAGTTAACAGACAAGGAGAATTAAAAACATAGAATGTGACAGCAGATAAGAACACCCTCACACACACAGCACCTCTCTTACACACACACTGCACTCCTCTTACACACACACTGCACGCCTCACACACATGCTGAACCCTTCACACATACACACAGCACACCCAACACGCTGTGCCCCTCACACTTACAATACATCCAAACACACACATATATATATATATATATATATATATATATAAATATATATATATATATATATATATATATATATATACTACAGCACCCCTCACACTACACCACTACACATACACACTGAATCCGCTACATACACACACACACACACACACACACACACACAATCTCCTATAACACACACTCCACACTCTGGGTCCTTTACACACTAGATCCCCTACACACACACTGCACCACCTATACACACTACATTCCTGACTTACAAACTATGGATCCCCAATGCACACACTACATTCCTTGTAAGCAAACACATACAACATTCTCTAAACACACACTCTCTAAAACCCCTATACAGAGTATGTCACCTATACACACACACACACACACACACTACAGTCTGTATGCACACACTCGCTATATCCCCTATACACACTATACCCCCTATACACACACTCTCTACAGCCCCAGCCACACATATTATACCACAAACACTAATTAAATTGACCTATTTACACAATACCACACCACAATCAGCTCACTCTACACACATGCAATCCCACAATCAGGCTCCAAACACATGCACCATACACTTTCCTGGCCCTTTTGTCCTCTGGTATCCCACTTATGGAGACACCAGAGACTAGTTAAAAGCAAACTTATTACATTTGCTTGCGCTGCGCAGAACAAATACAGGGCCTTTTTCTCATGCTAGAGCTCTCTTCAGCTGAGCTCTGCGCATTGAACCAACATACTCACTTTGAGAGAAGGTGTGCTTGTCATTAGTGATGACAAAACACACCTTCTCTGGCACCACCCCCTTTTCAGGGGGCCGCTGTGATTGCAGAAAATGCCTGGGTCCAATTTTTTCCCAGTCTGGCCCTGCAAAGTTTCAAGTGCTTTGCAAAACAAATGTCATCCTCTCAAGCCTCATTTGTCTGATAACCAGCTTGAAGAGGAATGAATTTCTCTGCTGGCAACCAATTCCACCTCTTATTGTCTGTAAATATCCTGAAAATGTCAACTTTCTCCCCTCCTTACAAACAGCAATATAAACTTAAACGATCATAGCATTCCTATTATCACGGGTGAATATGTGAATAAAATTTATCATATATTAGCATTACAGAAATTAAGACGAAGTGCAGTAATATTTTTTAAATATTATTTTTCTTAAAATAATTTAACTGGATTTAAAATATGTGGATATTTTTATATAATCTTTCCATGTTCTGTTGCAATTTTCAGTAAGCAGTATCTCTATTAGTGCCTTTACGGTCCATGTAACTACATGTAAGAAGTGTATTTGACCATTTGTATTTATCTATTTTGTTGTACCTACTATATGTGAGAATGATTATATTAAAATATCTGACTCTGCAAGAAATATTGCAGCATAAACATTACTTTATTCTTTTCATTTACCCATAATTTTATATAAAGATCAACAAATAAAAAAGAAAATGGTGTAGTTTTGCATCACTTTTTTTGTTTGGCCGAATAGCTATTTATGAAACTGCTGTATATATGCATATGCACCTCATGATTCAAATACATTTTATAATATTGTTTTCTAATCAAAAGTATTTGTCAATGAAGAGTTTAGATACCAATGACATGTCAATATATCGGGATGTACTCATTAACATATATTAGCATATACATTATAATTAAGTACTATTCATTAATAAATATATGTACTGGTTGTTTAGATTTTATTTTTAAAATTAATTCTGTCACCATCCTACCTTCATCTTACCTTCTCTATTCAAAATCTCTCCATCTCAATTTCCTGTTTTTTAATGCAAGTTAATTACAGAATATGAATTGACCTGCATAAGTATTGAAAATGTAACAATTTTGCTCCTAGGCAATTACTATTTTAGTATTTCATCTGGCAGAAAAAATACTTGGACGACAATAATGTTGCAGTAAGTTATTGCTACCATCGCCACAGATTGGCACATTCCAAGATGAGATATACTGTTATGTCTGTGATATAAAGGCAGGCTTTTGTGTAACAAAATGATAATAGTATAAATAATGCAGAGGATGTTTTTGCATACATTATATTCATCATTCCTACCACGTATTATTTGGTGATATATGTCTACTACACTTGAATATTAATAAAATATGGAATTTGTCCAAAAAGGCTCCTATTACTTACAATACATCTTAATTATGTACTTTTGCTATCCTAGGGCAGAGCACTGTATAAAATAATCCAGAGAGACCTAATGATCTTCCTTTTTTTATTCTTAGAATAACTAGTTCATTAAATAAGGAATATGGGTAGTGCAGATATCCCATGTGTAAAAATGTCAAACTTGGACTAATGAAGACATTTGATTAACATCTGCCAATGTTTGTCACTGCGAAAATGTGTCCTTTAGCAATAAATCACATGGTTTGGGCTATAAAGCAAGATGTATACTTTTTGGTTTTGATTTTTCAACAGATGTCCAATTACCTAATATGGCTCATTATATTTTGTTTTTTTTTACTTAACCTTTACAGATAAATAATTTTACACAGAGTAATTGTACTACAGTAGTTATGTCATTTGCTAAGTTGGAATGTTAACTCAAACAAATAGAAAATGATGTTGGAAATTGAAAACATCAATGCATTTGATTGATCTCTTAAAATTGCATGTATTATTTGAATGCATCTTAATGCAAGCAGAGTCAAGCACAATATAAAAAACAAACAAAATAATATAATTTTCCAAAACTAAACAGACTTGAGTGTTGTTTTAGTCTTAAATCCATCTGCAGTCAAAATAGAAGAAGATCTGCACTGCAACTGGACTATTTAATTCAAGACATTTTTCAGACAAACCATTAAAGGGAGTCCTTTAGCCACCATGGCCATTCCTGTTTTTGAAGTGGTCTTAGTGATAGGAGTCTGGATTTGTAGTGCTTCTGTACATATTTTTAATTGTGTGCTGAGGGCAAGTTGCACTCCTAGCACACGTGACTTAGGCAGGCCAGAACTCTGTTCTGGGATGCATAATGTCGATTCTGTACATAATTTACGTCTGTTGGCAGTGCCCACTTGTGTCTCTCCCTTCCACCCACACAGAGGGAAGTCCTCCTTCCTCCCAATCACATCCGTTATTTTTTTTAATCCCTTCCTCCCTGTTCCCCTCCCCTTGCAGGGATCAATCAATGGCTTCTCTATGAGCATAATGCGAAAATCTGATTAGGAATTGAGTAAAATGACTGAAAAGGGGTCACTCAAT
>OW240918.1:19165672-19396999 GCA_933207985.1 Pelobates cultripes
GACGTAAAAACCCAAGGGCAGAGTACAGAATATTTGATAGAGTTCTAGCCTCAACATATGAGGAAAGGGATTTAGGGGTGATTATTTCTGATGACTTAAAGGTAGGCAGACAATGTAATAGAGCAGCAGGAAATGCTAGCAGAATGCTTGGTTGTATAGGGAGAGGTATTAGCAGTAGAAAGAGGGAAGTGCTCATGCCATTGTACAGAACACTGGTGAGACCTCACTTGGAGTATTGTACACAGTACTGGAGACCGTATCTTCAGAAGGATATTGATACCTTAGAGAGGGTTCAGAGAAGGGCTACTAAACTGGTTCATGGATTGCAGGATAAAACTTACCAGGAAAGGTTAAAGGATCTTAACATGTATAGCTTGGAGGAAAGACGAGACAGGGGGGATATGATAGAAACATTTAAATATATAAAAGGGAATCAACACAGTAAAGGAGGAGACTATATTTAAAAGAAGAAAAACTACCACAACAAGAGGACATAGTCTTAAATTAGAGGGACAAAGGTTTAAAAATAATATCAGGAAGTATTACTTTACTGAGAGGGTAGTGGATGCATGGAATAGCCTTCCAGCTGAAGTGGTAGAGGTTAACACAGTAAAGGAGTTTAAGCATGCATGGGACAGGCATAAGGCTATCCTAACTATAAGATAAGGCTAGGGACTAATGAAAGTTTTTAGAAAATTGGGCAGACTAGATGGACCGAATGGTTCTTATCTGCCGTCACATTCTATGTTTCTATGTTTCTATGTTAAAGTTTTGTAATTTGATTTTCAATTCTTTTCAATGCATCAGGAGTCAATGTTTGGTTAATGGATCTCTCGATTCTCTTTTTCAACAATTACACCAGTTGAAAACCAGAAACTGCAAGAGTAATAAATGCTGAGTAACTGAACAAACTACTTTAAAAATAGAAGTACACCTCTTGAAAGTGATGTAGCAAAAAACAGATGAGTGAGTGTGCTTTTAGTGAAAAAAAACACAAAGAAATTCTTTGGTGAGTTATAACAGATATTTTGCAGGATGAAGGCAAGGAAACCTAATAGTCTGTAAAATTGAACTCACTTTCATTAAATATTAGTAACAAAAATATACTATACCCTGCAGGGTGGAATAAACGATTGTAAATAATGTTCAAATTGTAGGTATTACGCATAAACTTTATTTGTGTCTAAGAAAACTGAAATCTCACGAACAATATCTTACATTTGTTTAAAGGGACACTATAGTCACCTGAACAACTTTAGCTTAATGAAGCAGTTTTGGTGTATAGAACATGCCCCTGCAGCCTCACTGCTCAATCATCTGCCATTTAGGAGTTAAATCCCTTTGTTTATGAATCCTAGTCACACCTCCCTGCATGTGACTTGCATAGCCTTCCATAAACACTTCCTGTAAAGAGAACCCTATTTCGGCTTTCTTTATTGCAAGTTCTGTTTAATTAAGATTTTCTTATCCCCTGCTATGTTAATAGCTTGCTAGACCCTGCAAGAGCCTCCTGTATGTGATTAAAGTTCAATTTAGAGATTGAGATACAATTATTTAAGGTAAATTACATCTGTTTGAAAGTGAAACCAGTTTTTTTTTCATGCAGGCTCTGTCAATCATAGCCAGGGAGGTGTGGCTAGGGCTGCATAAACAGAAACAAAGTGATTTAACTCCTAAATGACAGTGAATTGAGCAGTGAAATTGCAGGGGAATGATCTATACACTAAAACTGCTTTATTTAGCTAAAGTAATTTAGGTGACTATAGTGCTCCTTTAAATACCCTTGAGACAAGTTGGCCGCTTATTCCATTATTTAACCCCTCATTGGCCAAGGCTCGTTTGAGATACAATGCATTTGTGATCAAGTCTTTTTTGTAACTTTTGCTACTTTGCCATGCGTTCATTCTACCAAGACTAACCCCTTTTCTGTTTAAGTGCACCCATGTATTAGATATATACTTTTTTAAGAGAGAATTAGGACTTTCTTTTGACACCCTACATGTTTACAAATAAAATAAATAAAATATAAAAAAGGAAGAAATGATAAAACACATTTTTTTCTCACTTTTACACATTTGTCTTCACTGTTAATTTCTACCCTGCAACTAAAGAAAACAAACTCAAAATAGATTCACTAATAAGTGTTATTTGCTAAAATATCCCAAAAATATAGCCCAAGGCAAAATGCCTATCCATAGAACGCATGCAAAACTAATTTATTCAAATACACTTATCTCCCCCACACACAGCAATGAACTCATCTTAAAGTATATTGTATCAGCCAATTGAGGATAGCCAGTCCCAGAAAGATCTGTGCATAAGTAGGCAGACAGAAACAAGCAGTTTATTTAAAATCTATTGGAATTTTATTGAACCCCTTTCGGAATTAAAATAAAGTGAAAAGCGGCTACAATTCACAGAGCTATCAATTAAATACCAAAATGAAGAGACATGCCTTCCATTAACATATGACATTTATGACTTGTTGTTTTGCCAACTTTTTCTCACAAACGGTACTGCTGTGTGAATTCTTGCTGCTATTAACTTCATTTAAATCCCTAAGGGGAGTCAGTAAAATTTATAAATTTTAAGTAAACTGCTTGTTCCTGCCCAATTATATGAAGACTGTTTGTTAAAATGCCCATTATGTCTAGGATTTTAGTATTTTTATTCAGAAATTATTAAATAAACATTGCAAGAAGTGAATTACAGTTTTAAAACTAAAACTTTGCAAAATGTTGCTTGCTGATATTACAACTTTTATAGTAGATGCAGAAACCTCTACACAAAAGCATATATATTCGTAGAAAGTACATGCCTCAGGCTATTTAACAAAGAGCATTTTGACACTTTTTATTTAACAATTTTATCACAAAGCTCAGTCAAAATATATATTTTTTGTGTTTTTTTCACCTTTCATTTTGGGGGAAATTTGCAGAGCATGCATACCCCACTAATGTAAACACCCCATTTGTTATTGATTTTTGTATTTTGTTACTGTTCTTGAGTAAAATGATACCCTACATGTATATCTTTTCATTATCCTGCTATTAATCCTACACCTAATCTTGCCCCATATCCAACTCTAAGTCGACCACAACCCATACCTACAATCCTACCCATAATCCAGTCACTAATTTTACCAGCAATCCAATCCCTAAATCTTTTTATAATCCAACCTTTCATCCAACCATTATCTTACCTATAAACCTACCTATAATCCTACCCATATTCCAAACCCTAATTTTACCCACAATCCAATCCCTAAATCTACCCATAATCCAACCTCTAATCCAATCATTATTTTACCTATAAACCTACTTATGATCCAACTCATAATCCTGCCCAAATGCAACTTCTTATCCCACATTGTTACACTACCCCTTATCCTACTTCTATGGTATTGCCTCTAATGACATCAGCACTCATATCAACAGAGGGATTTCCCAGCTCGCACAGTACAGAGGGCTCTGTGAGCATGCTTATACTGTGTGTTAGCAGCATGAGAGGGACATCTCCCTCTGATGTTGCAGTCCGTGAAACTGTGTTTGTTGCTGGGCATCTGGCCAACATCATTTCTGATCACAAGGCTAAGAGGCACGTAGAAAGACCTCACAAGATGTTTTTCAGATCTTGGGGGTCTCTCTCATACTGGGGGCAGACCCAAATTACTCAGTGCACAGCTGCATTATTTAAATTCATTTTAATGGGCCATGTGCATTTGAACATTGCACATAGCTCATCTGTCAGCCTGTGACCATTGCTTGTGGTCTCAGATGTCAGAGAAATTCCTAAGGCATCTAATGATACCCAAGTATCCTAGGTAAAATAAGAGATTTACCCTTCTGGTAGCCTGCTTGGGAGTCTATGCCACTCAAGAGCATTAAAGCCCTGGTCTACATACAGCATAGGCCATCATGCAGTCTTTAATGGGTTAAGAAGCACTGTTACTAATATTCTATTTATGATACCCAGCCCAACAGTTACATAATTAAATAGTAAAGGTATTATTATTTCCATTAAAACAAGCTATTTTGAGTCTAGCTGTAACAAAAAGAAAGGTGACACTTTTCTACTGTGAAGGAGACAATGGAGCAAATGCATAATTGTTTAACCCTTCTAAAGTTGAGCAAAACATGAGCAAAATGTGAGTAACGATAATTAACCGGTGTGCATACTTAAAAAAAGACATACTAATTTAACTGACTTTATTAATTAGGTTTGTTTTTGCTTCCATTATGTACGAGTCATTAAAGCGCATACAATTTGCACTCTTTTTATTTTCACTTCTGCTTGAAATAAGCTCTTCAGCTTTAACAGAGGATAAACATTTGATTGGCTTTAGATTCTTCAACAGTCATGTTCTCAACATCCAACCACTTGTAAAATTCACAGCGTCCACGAAATAGCTAATAAATGTCCTTCAATCTTGAATGCTAGCATAATCATTGTAGATAATCTCGGATGTCCTTCGGCCTCTTCCAGCACAGTTTTTAAAACATAACACTTTTATCTTTTTTTGTTTTATTATCATATCCAAATTTTTTTTGTTGTTGTTGTATCTTTTTATTCCAATATAAATAAATCTATTCTAGCAAATTTGTTTTTTAGATATATTTTTCATGGGGTATAATATTGTCTCTTTAAAAATACTGTGAATTCTGTTGGAAATCAATTAGGTATAATGACAGATTTTTTTTAAATATGTAAATGATATAACACAAGAGACACAGTTTTACGATTACGGCGATTTATTTATGATTACGGGTTAATTTAAGATATGAGATATAGGGCAGATGTTCCGAGCATCCTTGCAAAAATGTCAGCATGCGACAGTTATTGTTAAATCATTTTAGGTGGATTTTGTCCTTATTAAAGAGACTTGCTAGATAGACTGCTTTTGAAAAAGAAGCGCTTCTGAAGAGAACAGCTTGATGCATTATCATGTAAAAGTGTAGACACACATATTACAGATAATATTCAGTGAAACAAGATAAGGTCATCTTTGATAGACATTTCAGAACAAATGTGGATATGCTGCATTACAGTGTGTAATTGCCAGTGTAAGACAAGATTCGTAATAGAAGTGTGTAAGTACTCAACTTTGCAACATGTAGATAGCCAAACCATCTCTTGCATCTATAGGACATAACAGCAGCTCACCTGGGAATCTTCATCAATATACAAAGAGTCAATTTAATCATTTCTCATGGGTTTAAGATGGAACACAATAAACCATTGTAGCATGCAAAACTACGCAGGATGGTATACTCAGCTAAATAATTATGAAATTTAACTTGACTTCTTCACAGCAAAGCACTGTAGGCTGTTCTGTAATATCATGTGTTGTAATTTGCAAAGCTGTTATAACATATTGTTGTTTTAAATACTTTACCATTACAGATTGCTAAAGAGTAAATCAATGTTTTAAAATCAACATTTGCAAAACAAAAATTGTAAATATAGTTTGAAAGTGCGATAGACGAAATGTAATAATATTTCTCATTTTACACTAATATTCTAGAATTGTATGAATTCAACATTGTTCCCACCTTCACACCCCTACCCATCCTAGTATGATATTATTAGAAAATAAATACGATTAGAAGATTTTGAAAAAAATATTACCCAGTAGTATTATTATTCTATTCCGCTTTCCTGGTTTAAGTTTGACAAATATTCCAGCAAATTAAAAGTTATAGTCAAGTGACAACTATAAAGGTTATTGTTTTTTATAACTCTTTATATTTTACCTTCAGCAGACCTTACACTGTGTGCATGCTTTTGTTTATTAGTCAGACCAAAATAATGAATAGAGCTCTACAGTAAAAGGAAACAAAAAAAAAGAAACAATTCTATCGAAAGAGTAAAGAACAAAATAAAATGTAAGAATGATGTTTGATACAATGCAAAAAAACAAATATATACAGAAGAATTGTATATTTTTCCATATTGATAGTTTCTCGCTCTAAAAGCCTTTTCAAATTTAAACAATCTCCAGCACACCAGATGTATTAGTGAAGGTATTAGCATGGATAGCAATTGTGTAACAATTATTTGCATGACCTGTTGTGTTTGCTTCCCAATTATACGTTTTGATCATTGCGTTAAAAAGAATCTATTATGAAAAAGGTGCTATGTTGCTTTAATCGTATTGAACAGCCTTAGAACAAAGTGTTCTGCCAAGTATCAATGTGGGTTTTGTTATTTTTAAAGCACATATAGATCTGAATCAAATTTCAAACACTTTTTGTCATCTTTATTAGAGTTGTATTTGGTCTTTGAAAAGGAGCAAGTCACAGGGTTCCACCAGTTTGTGTTTGAAAATACAATAGACCATTATGATCATAGTAAAAAAAACAGATGCAGTGCTTGACAAAATGCTGGGGAGTCTTAATGTAACGTTGTTGGATCAATACATGATGCTGGCATCATGCAACATATATAGATTTGGGGTGATGACTCATTTGTGTTGGTAAGTGTCCAAACCAACCAAGAAACTCACAGTAATACTAGGTAGGCACAAGAACTTCTTAAAATATATGGCTATAAAAAGGAATGTCATCAGAACTATTCTTTACATCATATAGCACAAACATCAGTAATTTGAAGTGGTCATAATGCTTGGAGTCTGTATGTTTAGCATATCAGAGTTAGAGAGTGTACAGATGAACCACTCTGTGCTAAAGATGTTATGCCACCACTGGCAGTGTCATGTGATGTTAGCTTACCCAGAGCACGAGTTCCAGGCTGACTATTGTAGATTCTGTACATAAATCTATGCTCTTAGCCAATGAGTTGTCATCAGGATTTGCATCCGATTTTGCAGGTCTGCAAAAGGCATATGCACATCACAGCCAACCTTAAAGGAGACCAGTCACCTGGTCCAGCTATGAGGGCAAACTGCTGCAAACTGTTGCAAAACTGTTGTATGCTTGAAGTAACCCTTTAAAAATAAAATTTTACTCTATTGATAACTTGATGTTTTAGAGCTATTCATGTTTTTTTTTCTATTTCCATCTGTTTTTGTCCCACCCTTCTGTGATAAACACCCCTTCCCACTAATGTTTTCCACTGACTCCTGGAGAAGTGTAGAAGCCAACCTCCTGCCCACTGACTATGACTGAGGTCTGAAACACCGTTTGGGAGTTACCCATGACAATGATAATTGCAAATGATGATGAATAGGTTTGCCTTGTTTCCAAATCACTAAACTTCTCTCCAGATCCATAAATGATCCTGTTCATAGACACTAGATCAGAATCTATATCACAGTAGTGGTGGGATTAAGCACACAGTCACAGAAACTGTAGCAGTACTAAGCATTTTTGGGATTGTTAGAAGAGCACTTTTAAAGAAAGGGCTATTTAAAAAATAGAAGTATATTGTCAAGTAAAAAAATAAATATATATATATATACTATACTATATTACATGGAGAAGAGAGCTAATCATAGTTTTCTTTTCATTCTAGATAAGTAAAAATGTGTGTGTAATGGAGTTCTTTTGTATAAATTTTAAGCACCTCTGCAGTTCCTAGAAAGTTTCTGTTATCTGTAGATATTATTCCCATAAACTGATTCATAGCTTTGAGTTATATTAAAGTTGGTTTTGACAATGTCCTTTAGAATCAAATGGAACATTCCCTGAAGTATTATATATTGTATAAAAATATGTCAATTCCTAGATAGTGTTTTTTTTTTTTTTTTAATCTAAGACATTCAACATATTTCATAATGCAGATGGGGTTCTTTGTTCTGAGTCACTTTACAATGAAGTTGGAAAATACTAAAGTCCATAATGTTCAACATGATCAATTTAGCTGTCATATTTTTCTAATTTTTATACCACATACACATGGTCATTTATAGTAATGTTTGATCTAAACATTGTATAAAATAGAGATGAAAATACATACATCTTTCTAAAGTAATATTTTGCCTTTAGCAAGAACTACTCAAATCTAATTGATTTAAAGTTTGAAATTTTTAATAAGCAGTTATCAACATGTATCTGTGATTGTTTTGATAGCTTTCCCAAACATTACTGCACGTGTGCTACATCTGGTTCTGAGGTGGGATCCATTTCCAGCAGTAAATCTATGAGAAGCCAAATGTATGGATCTGCTTTTCTTAAAGAGAGAGTTGTAGCAAATGCTACATGTATCAGATTATAAACATGACTGTGATTTTGAAAAGGAGAGGTTTGGAAGTAAGTACATTCATTTACCTTAGCAACACTTACCATTATATGAATTGCATTTTAAAAACGAGATCTAAAGGTATATTCTGCCTATATATATATATATATCCCATAACCTACTCACTCCCAAAAATAAGAGTATAACTGATTCTACTTTCAAGCAGGCCTGGACTGACCATTGGGCATACTGGGCAAATTCCCGGTGGGAAGCAATGACAATGGGCAGAGGCCAGCAGGGGAGATCACATACAGATCTCCCCTGTTGGCCCATGCAGGGCTGGTGCTACCCAAGTGCTGGCCCTGCTGTGTGCCTTTATAGGCCGGTGGGGAGATTAAAGATGCAGCTTCCGGCTGGGGAGGGAGGCAGGAGAGGACCCGGAGTTCTCTAGCCAGCAGCTCTGCTGGGTTCCTCTCGTGAGGTCGGAACATTGCCGTGGTTAAAACAGCAACACTCAGATCTTGCGAGAGTGAACTCTAGCCCTGCAGGCTAGAGTTCACTCACCACTAAGACCACCAGGAATGGCAGCACGGTCCCCCCTCCATGACAGTACGCCCCCCTTCCACCCTCCCAGGCTAAAGGTAAGAAGGGAGGGGGACATATAATGTTTTGTTTGTTTTTTAATAAAAATAATACATATTTAAATTTAAATAAACATATTTACACACACAGCACACTCACACTAACAGCAGCCTCACACACACACAGCACCCTCTCACACACACACAGCACCCTCTCACACACAGCACACTCACACACAAAGCACCCTCAAACACAGACACAGCACACTCACACTAACAGTACCCTCAAACACACACACAGCATACTCACATTAACTGCACCCTCACAAACACACAGCACCCACACACACACATCACCCTCAGACAAACACAGCACCCTCAGACACACACAGCACCCTCACATGCAGCACCCTCAGACACAGACAGCACCCTCACACACACACAGCACCATCACACACACACAGCACACTCTCACACATAGCACACTCTCACACATATACAGCACACACACACACACACACACACATATATATATACATATATAATAACCCTCAGTGAGTTAACAGACAAGGAGAATTAAAAACATAGAATGTGACAGCAGATAAGAACACCCTCACACACACAGCACCTCTCTTACACACACACTGCACTCCTCTTACACACACACTGCACGCCTCACACACATGCTGAACCCTTCACACATACACACAGCACACCCAACACGCTGTGCCCCTCACACTTACAATACATCCAAACACACACATATATATATATATATATATATATATATATAAATATATATATATATATATATATATATATATATATACTACAGCACCCCTCACACTACACCACTACACATACACACTGAATCCGCTACATACACACACACACACACACACACACACACACAATCTCCTATAACACACACTCCACACTCTGGGTCCTTTACACACTAGATCCCCTACACACACACTGCACCACCTATACACACTACATTCCTGACTTACAAACTATGGATCCCCAATGCACACACTACATTCCTTGTAAGCAAACACATACAACATTCTCTAAACACACACTCTCTAAAACCCCTATACAGAGTATGTCACCTATACACACACACACACACACACACTACAGTCTGTATGCACACACTCGCTATATCCCCTATACACACTATACCCCCTATACACACACTCTCTACAGCCCCAGCCACACATATTATACCACAAACACTAATTAAATTGACCTATTTACACAATACCACACCACAATCAGCTCACTCTACACACATGCAATCCCACAATCAGGCTCCAAACACATGCACCATACACTTTCCTGGCCCTTTTGTCCTCTGGTATCCCACTTATGGAGACACCAGAGACTAGTTAAAAGCAAACTTATTACATTTGCTTGCGCTGCGCAGAACAAATACAGGGCCTTTTTCTCATGCTAGAGCTCTCTTCAGCTGAGCTCTGCGCATTGAACCAACATACTCACTTTGAGAGAAGGTGTGCTTGTCATTAGTGATGACAAAACACACCTTCTCTGGCACCACCCCCTTTTCAGGGGGCCGCTGTGATTGCAGAAAATGCCTGGGTCCAATTTTTTCCCAGTCTGGCCCTGCAAAGTTTCAAGTGCTTTGCAAAACAAATGTCATCCTCTCAAGCCTCATTTGTCTGATAACCAGCTTGAAGAGGAATGAATTTCTCTGCTGGCAACCAATTCCACCTCTTATTGTCTGTAAATATCCTGAAAATGTCAACTTTCTCCCCTCCTTACAAACAGCAATATAAACTTAAACGATCATAGCATTCCTATTATCACGGGTGAATATGTGAATAAAATTTATCATATATTAGCATTACAGAAATTAAGACGAAGTGCAGTAATATTTTTTAAATATTATTTTTCTTAAAATAATTTAACTGGATTTAAAATATGTGGATATTTTTATATAATCTTTCCATGTTCTGTTGCAATTTTCAGTAAGCAGTATCTCTATTAGTGCCTTTACGGTCCATGTAACTACATGTAAGAAGTGTATTTGACCATTTGTATTTATCTATTTTGTTGTACCTACTATATGTGAGAATGATTATATTAAAATATCTGACTCTGCAAGAAATATTGCAGCATAAACATTACTTTATTCTTTTCATTTACCCATTATTTTATATAAAGATCAACAAATAAAAAAGAAAATGGTGTAGTTTTGCATCACTTTTTTTGTTTGGCCGAATAGCTATTTATGAAACTGCTGCTATATCATATGTATATATGCATATGCACCTCATGATTCAAATACATTTTATAATATTGTTTTCTAATCAAAAGTATTTGTCAATGAATAGTTTAGATACCAATGACATGTCAATATATCGGGATGTACTCATTAACATATATTAGCATATACATTATAATTAAGTACTATTCATTAATAAATATATGTACTGGTTGTTTAGATTTTATTTTTAAAATTAATTCTGTCACCATCCTACCTTCATCTTACCTTCTCTATTCAAAATCTCTCCATCTCAATTTCCTGTTTTTTAATGCAGGTTAATTACAGAATATGAATTGACCTGCATAAGTATTGAAAATGTAACAATTTTGCTCCTAGGCAATTACTATTTTAGTATTTCATCTGGCAGAAAAAATAATGTTGCAGTAAGTTATTGCTACCATCGCCACAGATTGGCACATTCCAAGATGAGATATACTGTTATGTCTGTGATATAAAGGCAGGCTTTTGTGTAACAAAATGATAATAGTATAAATAATGCAGAGGATGTTTTTGCATACATTATATTCATCATTCCTACCACGTATTATTTGGTGATATATGTCTACTACACTTGAATATTAATAAAATATGGAATTTGTCCAAAAAGGCTCCTATTACTTACAATACATCTTAATTATGTACTTTTGCTATCCTAGGGCAGAGCACTGTATAAAATAATCCAGAGAGACCTAATGATCTTCCTTTTTTATTCTTAGAATAACTAGTTCATTAAATAAGGAATATGGGTAGTGCAGATATCCCATGTGTAAAAATGTCAAACTTGGACTAATGAAGACATTTGATTAACATCTGCCAATGTTTGTCACTGCGAAAATGTGTCCTTTAGCAATAAATCACATGGTTTGGGCTATAAAGCAAGATGTATACTTTTTGGTTTTGATTTTTCAACAGATGTCCAATTACCTAATATGGCTCATTATATTTTGTTTTTTTTTACTTAACCTTTACAGATAAATAATTTTACACAGAGTAATTGTACTACAGTAGTTATGTCATTTGCTAAGTTGGAATGTTAACTCAAACAAATAGAAAATGATGTTGGAAATTGAAAACATCAATGCATTTGATTGATCTCTTAAAATTGCATGTATTATTTGAATGCATCTTAATGCAAGCAGAGTCAAGCACAATATAAAAAACAAACAAAATAATATAATTTTCCAAAACTAAACAGACTTGAGTGTTGTTTTAGTCTTAAATCCATCTGCAGTCAAAATAGAAGAAGATCTGCACTGCAACTGGACTATTTAATTCAAGACATTTTTCAGACAAACCATTAAAGGGAGTCCTTTAGCCACCATGGCCATTCCTGTTTTTGAAGTGGTCTTAGTGATAGGAGTCTGGATTTGTAGTGCTTCTGTACATATTTTTAATTGTGTGCTGAGGGCAAGTTGCACTCCTAGCACACGTGACTTAGGCAGGCCAGAACTCTGTTCTGGGATGCATAATGTCGATTCTGTACATAATTTACGTCTGTTGGCAGTGCCCACTTGTGTCTCTCCCTTCCACCCACACAGAGGGAAGTCCTCCTTCCTCCCAATCACATCCGTTATTTTTTTAATCCCTTCCTCCCTGTTCCTTTCCCCTTGCAGGGATCAATCAATGGCTTCTCTATGAGCATAGTGCGAAAATCTGATTAGGAATTGAGTAAGATGACTGAAAAGGGGTCACTCAATGTACTGCAAAATATAATATTATGTAAATAATTAGCAGTGCACAGATAGTAAAAATAAATAATATTTTTTAATATATGAACATGACTTTTTTTACTGCTCATCCTTTGTTCCTTCTATTGCTCACTTCTCACTTAATCAGTGAATAAAACCAACGTTTAGTGACTGTCCGCATGGCAGGTGCATCTTCGCCTGTTTGTCCCTTAGTTCACCCTCTTGAATTTGTTACTTCCTTTATGTTTCTTAAATGCATACTATAGTGCCAGGAATGCAAAGCTATAACTCCCTCTGTCCCTCTCCCCCCTTGCACGTGCGCCAACATGAATAAAGTGTTAAAACGTTTTTTATTTACTTACTTGAATCTAGCTCCACCTCAAATGACGTCACTCGATGAGGCGCAAATGCGCATGCGCAGAAGTATATGACTTTGGATGTCCTTATACTTTACATTGCAGTACTAAGTGCAATAGGGATACTGTACCAAGACCATTTAGAAACATAGAAACAAAGCATGTGAGGGCAGATAAGAACCATTCGGCCCATCTAGTCTGCCCAATTTTCTAAATACTTTCATTAATCCCTGGCCTTATCTTATAGTTAGGATAGCATTATACCTCTACCACTTAAGCTGGAAGGCTATTCCATGCATCCAATACCTTCTCAGTAAAGTAATACTTCCTGATATTATTTTTAAACCTTTGCCTCTCTAATTTAAGACTATGTCCTCTTGTTGTGATAGTTTTTCTTCTTTTAAATATAGTCTCCTTCTTTACCTTGTTGATATCCCCCGTCTCATCTTTCCTCCAAGCTATACATATTAAGTTCCTTCAACCTTTCCTTGTAAGTTTTATCCTGCAATCCATGAACCAGTTTAGTAGCCCTTCTCTGAACTCTCTCCAAAGTATCAATATCCTTCTGGAGATACGGTCTCCAGTACTGTGTACAATACTTCAAGTGAGGTCTCACCAGTGTTCTGTACAATGGCATGAGCACTTCCCTCTTTCTACTGCTGATACCTCTCCATTCTGCTAGCATTTCCCACTGCTCTATTACCTTGTCTGCCTACCTTTAAGTCAATGAGGGAATTTCAGTAAGCTGAAGTGGTCTGGATGCCTATAGTGTCCCTTTAACCTATCTTTTGAATGTCTCACACCCTTTAGTATACCTTATTCCAAATTTTCCCTTGTGTCTCTTACACCTCCCTTTTGTGTGTATCTTACTCCCTCCAGCCTCTTTGTGTGTCTCTTACTCCCCCCAGCTCCTTACTCTCTTACTCCCCCCAGAACTTCTCGCGAACGGTTCGCCGCTCACGGCGAACTCCGGTCAGCTGACACGTCCCGGCCAATCTCCAGCAGACCCTCCCTCCCAGACCCTCCTACTTCCTGGACAGCATCCATGTCATTTGCTAAGTTGGAATGTTAACTCAAACAAATAGAAAATGATGTTGTAAAATGAAATGAAACATGGATGCTGTCCAGGAAGTAGGAGGGTCTGGAAGGAAGGGTCTGCTGGAGACTGGCCGGGACGTGTCAGCTGACCGGAGTTCGCCACGAACAGCTCGTGGCAAACCGCGGCGAACCGTTTGCGAGAAGTTCGCGGACTGTTCGCGACATCTCTACTGCAGAGGTCATCATATTAAAACTCAAACGTTTATCACACCTCAAATTACATTTCCTGTTGCTTTTCATTAATGTGCATACTCTAAGGAAAGTGAAAATTATCTCATGAATCTTAACAGATCTCTTGTTTTTCATTCTAGCTCAGTTCTTCACATTCCCTTCACTAGTTCTACTTGCTATTGTTGGCCAGCAGAAGAATGCAAGATCTGGTCTACAAAAGGCATGTTTTGCTTCTGCGAGAATTTAACCAAGAAAATTACAATAGCTATCTGTGATTATACCATGAGAGGTTACATATCAGAAAACATATTTAGTTTTGGTCAAAAAACATCACATTTGAATTATCATCAGCATTAAAATTGCGCAGTCCACTGGAGCTGATATTAGCATATATGTTATAATATTCAATTACTTCTTTAGTGGAAAGAACACATTTTAAAAAAATTATGTAGTCTATTTATTTTTCAATCCACAGACAAGGTAGCCGTCCAATTACCCAGCCAGATAGAAAAGGATGCTAACTGTATGATAAATTATTTTAAGTGACAGGCACTATGGAAGAAAATCATACCTAATTTCACATGAACAAGCAGTAAAGTGCACTACTTGTCACTTAGAACATTTTCATTATCTGTTTTCTGCTTGTAATTATATGCATTTTTAATACTGCATAATCAATTGCTTGTGTAGTTTTCATGCTAGAGTAAGATTTGTTTTCACTTATATGAGTAGAAACCCAGAAATAAACTTGGAGAGGATGCAAACTAAAAAGGAAAATGTATTTGCAACTTTGATGCTGGAACTCGAATTTCATAAAGAGAATATTGCATCACCCATTACATCATGTCATTGTATAAAATATTTGTAGTACATACTTTATAATATGTTCGCCAGCATTATCCATATTTCATTTGCTATCATAATTATTTCAGAATATGAACAGTCTGGTATACAATGTCCCTAATTCTACACTTAAGTAGGTTTAGTTAGGAGTAATAATAACAGGTAAACTCTCACAAATTAAATGGTATGTCTTATTTTTCAAAACTGCATAAATTATATACAGCTAGACACTTATATATTTATCAACACTAGTAATATTTAATTCGCTATCATAATTGTCTAAGAAATTACCAAGTCTGGTATATAATATGTTTCAAATTAAAACAGATAGTCAAGTTTAGAATCTAAGGTATGGTGATCCTTGTTGTCTACCAAACAACACTTAAAACAACTGAGCTATGAGCTATATCAAGAGTTAAACCAGACCTTAGTGTTGTTACTAGTTATGACTGTAATGTTAGTTCTAAAGTCTAATTGCAACAGAGCAGAGAGCTAGATAGCAGCCTGTACTAGATAAGTGATAAACTATTCTCTTAGCAAGGTAAGCCTTGATACACGTGGCCTGTTCTTTGCTGTTTATGTTTTGCATGGGCTATGTATTTTTCATTACACTTGTACATCCAGTTTTGGCCGAACTGCAATTCGTCCGAATTTAAGCCAATCAACTTTAATTTTTCACACAATATACAAAGATTTTTTTTCTAAGTAATTAATAAATCACTCTTAAAAAAAAAGTGAATCTTAAATGTATGAATGTTGCTCATTGGAAATCAATAGTAGTATGTGGAATTATTCACTGGCCATTAACCAAGGCAAATAATAGAAACAATGACACTACGGTGATTCCAATGCTCTCTTGTTTGGTATGTTTGTGAGTCATATTCTAATTACTTTTATTACTATAATTTATAAAACACTAACGTGTTATAGAATAGATAAACTAACAAACATGTATTTGCACAAATAAGCACCAAAGCTTCATCCAATGTTAGTAACAGACAGAAGCGTGAAATAGAGTGACACAGGAATTGAAGAAAATGCAATGGCAGCCAGTTTGGGAGAACTGGTAGTAGTACCATTCACCAGACAGAGACTGACATAGGGGCTATAGTGCTTGAAGGAGGAAAGATGAGACATTCCATTTCGTAATGAATAAGTTTAATTAAAGTGAGCAGTCATTTATTTATAAATGGCAAAGAGACAGACATGATTCAAGAGAATTGGAGAAAGATATGAAAAAGAGACAGGTAGATCTGTATATCATAAGCATAAAAGTGATTTTGGAAACCAAATAAATAAATTAAGTTGACAAGATAGGCAAAAATTATTAAGATGAGTAGGAGATAAAGATCAGAACCTTGGGGCACATGGATAAAAAGAGTGGAGGTGAGGAAGCCCAGAAAGGAAAACCTGGAAAAAGTGCCGGGAGAGGAAGGAAGACAAAGATGCAAGAATCATGTAGACCAAGGTTAAAAGGTAAAACGAATGCTTCAATATAATTGTTTTTTAGGTTTATTATCCGTATATGTATCACGTTGTTTATTAAATGATGTATCAATTTCCTTCTAAGTAATTAAGTTATTATTTGTGTTTTTTTTAATTAATGATTAGATTATATTTGTAGGCTTTACTTGAAACAAACCAAAACATGATTTTATTTTTCCTTGCGTTACTGACATTATCTTAAAAAATGTAGACCTTAAAATTAAGAGCTGCATATGCACACATGATTTATTAATACAATATGAATGGCTTGATTTCATATCAGACATTGCATTGCCAGAAATAAGAAGTACTTAGAAGATCTTTGCCCCGAGGTTAATGGGAGACACAGATAATGGGAGTCATATTTGTTTTATGTCGTAAGATGGATTATGTAGTGTATTGGGAAATGGGACAAAATAGATTCAAGTCTTACTTTAACCTTCAAAGGATTAATACTAGAGCATTACATTTTTGTCAAATGACATTTTGCTAAAGTTTCCGTAGTAAATGTACTTTGGTTTTACCACATACTAAAAATACATTTGCTGATGAAAATAGTTTTTATGAAGATTTAATATATACAATCTTTGACACCCCCTGAAAAATATATACAGTTGCAAGAAAAAGTATGTGAACCCTTTGGAATGATATGGATTTCTGCACAAATTGGTCATAAAATGTGATCTGATCATCATCTAAGTCACAACAATAGACAATCACAGTCTGCCTAACCCCTTAAGGACCAAACTTCTGGAATAAAAGGGAATCATGACATGTCACACACAAATAATGAATTGTTGCCATGTTTTTATTAAACATTCACAGTGGGACACCACTTAGGGAACCGTATCAAATGCCTTGGCAAAATCCAAGTAGATCACATCCCTCCAAGTAGATCATGTTCCTCATCACACTTCTTTTAGCACATAAATTCCTGCCAACTACCATTGGTTGTGTTGTGACATGTGCAATACTATTGTATAAGACAATTTACTTAGAGAGTTTAGAAGAGAAGAAATATATGACATCCAGTAACTCCACATGTGTCAACATTTATAAAAACTCCTTACTGCATTTCATATTTGGGTAAGACAATACAAGAATTGAAAGAGTGGGTTTTAAATACAAATCAATAATAAGAACAGGCTGATCAACCTTCTGAAACTGCAACATTTTAGTGTAAAAATAATTCATCTCAATTCAAAGTAGAGGCAATTGATTACAGGTGATCATGTTTTAAATTCGAGGGTAACAGAACAAATCTTAAAAACAGAAAGGTTTATTGAATAAAAGAAATGGATACATTATAGCCAAGATTGCTTTTAAAAGAATATGTAAATTATTTCAAGTTTTGATGCTAATGCATTATTATATGACACTGTTTTTGAAGGTTTGCTTACTTCGAATAATTTTCCCTTTATAGTTTATATCATTCTTTGACTAAAGAACATATAATTTAAACTTTTATAAGTTTTAAAGATAGGAAGAGATTAACATGGAAGTATTATTTGATGATGACAAGACTTGTCTACTCTCCTAACAATAGCCTGAAAGTATAATAGCCATTTGATAAGTTCTAATTATTTTATATTTTTGTCATTTTTGTGCACTTTACACTTATGACTCAAAGAAGATATTGTCACATTCTTAGTTTGTTGGCTACAAAAATATCATCAAAATCTATAAAAAGATTTGATAAGGAATACTATTTAATTGTGGAGTGTATACACCTATGCCTAAATACAGGCAATAAATGAAGTCTGGGACTACCAGATATTATGTTTACCACCAACAAAGTGATTTGGTGCCTGTTTGTAGAGGTTTGATGACTATGGATGCTTTAATAAATTGCACCCTCCCTCCAATCAGGTTTATCAATTAAAATTCATTATTAGGTAAAATATTCAGATTTTAAATATGAAAATTCCAAAACTCCATCATATTTATATTAAATATTCCTTCAGTCACCTACTGAGTTTTTAATCCATTATTAATTGTAGAATAATGACTGTAGACCTAATGTGAAATAAAAAGAAATGTACAGACTTTATGTGAAATTATTGAACATGACAAGACAGCCTGGTGGAAGGGTAGACATGTTTTTAATACATAGCTAGGAAAGAATTCATCTTTGTTTACCTCTATTATGTTTGGAATGTGTTTGATAGTTTAATTATCTTAGTGATTTATGCAAAACCAAGACATGAGACCATTTGTGAAAAATATATATATTTTAAGGCGCATAACCGACGAAGTTACCCCAACATGACAAATTAAGTATTAGTGTGCATTGAAGTCAGTAAACATAGCTTGGCTGCAACAAACTAGGGTCAATAAATAAAAAGATAAAGTATATATTATCAGACCTTAGAGTGGCCGGCTTAATGTATGGAACAAAGAGTATAGTCCTAACAAAGAATATGGATAACCAGACACAGGTCAAGGACATGAGAGGGTAGAATAATCTAATACACAAACCAAAGACTAACCAAAAACTTTATAGAGTAAAAAAATATATAATTTAGCTGCATGTACATATTCCAGAAACAGTGACTTCTACAATGGCTGGGTTAGTTCAATAAGAATTGCTAACATTACCCATATCTGTATCGTAGTACACGTTGCTGATGCTTAAAAGGAACACTATAGTCACCCATACTACTTCATCTCAATGAGGTGGTCTGGGTGCAGTGGTCCTGTCCTTTTAATCCTGCTATGTAAAGCATTGCAGATTTTTAGAAACCGCATTGTTTACATTGCAGGATTTAATGCACCTTTAGTGACTGTCGCCCTGACAGCCACTAGAGGCACTTCCTCTGTCATGAATCGAAACTCAGTCTGGCAGTCAATTGCTGTATATAGACGTATGTAGAATATATTTGATTGGAGGAGCGTGGTGTTTCTAGAATCCATGGAATCATCATCCTATGTAAGCATCTCAACAAATGTAAAACACATTTTGCCCATTGCCTTTATTATTAGCTATCCTATAGACATATATAGAAAACGAGGGAGAGAAGTTAAAAAAGAAACCAGACTAGTGACAGCCTTGTTCAACAGGCTTAGTCTCCTAAAAATTCACTAAGTCACTGAACAGAAACTACTTATCTTCCTCCTCCTTAACTTCTACATACCCTTATATATTTATCCTTGAAAGGTAACATAAACTCTCTAAGAAAGAGGAGGAACTAAACTCAAAAATCGATAAATACAGGGACTTTTAAAATCATCATAAAGGGAGTCTAGTATGCAGTTCTCTGTTACATTCCCACTTCGTCAGAGACCCTTCCAACAGTATGACCTGTAAAATAATTAACTTTCTTGCTGGGCTCACATTTATTTTTTTTCATTTTTCTGTATATTTTTGTCTTTGGAAAAAAGCACAGAAAATCAGACAGACCATGAAACAGCACAGTTTCTATTTAGCTCACGGATACTGGTGGTATGATATGACAAACTCTGTATAAAATAATAGCTACAACAAGTGGGGGGGTGACAAGGTACAAAGTGCTTTTTAATCTTTGTATTATGATATCTATATTGTAAGTATAGGCACAGTTGATATATCTTTAGCTCAAGTTTTCTGTCCAAGTATATGGGCTCTCACAATACATTCCTTGCCAATCAATGCATTCAGCACAATGCATAGTGAATTGCACTAAGACTCATAATTGTTTGCTTGTCTTTATTAAAACATTTAATAATACTACCAACACTGTGTAAAGGATATAAAAGAAAGGATATAAACTTTGCAAGAATTAATGACAATTACCTCCCTCATTCTGCTACATACCGGAACATTCATTACTCACAACGTACAGTGTTGTATAATAGCAGCCAAAACAGTATGCGAAAGCCAGGACCGCTTAGGGACATTCCAGTGTTTTTATATCACTGAAACAGAATCTGTAGATAAATGCATTGCTTTATTTATGTGCCTTTGAATCACCCCATATTTTTTAAATTAAACTTACAGTAAATGAATCAAATCTGGTAGAGAAGAGGTTAATCTAACCGGATTGAAAATAAATGTAATCTAAAAGATCCATGTTTAAATTAACGTCGACCACATATTCTTCATAAATAATACTGTTATTGATTTATACATGTGAGGGGCTTGGAGGAAGTATAGAGCATTAGCTAATATCAATTACACAGGAGGTACTTCAGTATATATCAATCACAGCTCCTTGTTTCCACACATTATTTCTTTGGATCAATATTTTGTTATTGTATTTTAACATTTCTATACAAATCATACTTTAATCTACTCTAAATCTTTGTGAAATTGAATGCAGTTCTTCAAAAAAAGCTTCATTACATTTTCAAAACAATGCAATTATGAAATATGAATTCTTTTGTAATGCTGTAGATTTAGCATACTCCAAACACCCAATTTCCTATTCATGTCATGACTTGCTAATAAATCTGCTACCTAGTAAAATGGAATTATTTGCCTCTACAGCACATACAATTTCAAACTCCGCACATCATTTTAAAATCAAAACTGCTGGTACGCAACATGCCCTGATACTATGGTGTGAAGTATCCTCAGAAGTGGATTAGAAAACATTCTAGCATGAAGACAACTCAGATGAAAATGTATGTAGATAGGAGTAGCAATTTTAATAAAAATGCAATTTTATATTGATAGTTAAATTACTTGCTGTTAGCTGTGAACATTTATATGTTTTTGTAATACTATCATAAAACATTAAATAATGTATAAGTGGAAGGTACATAAAAAACAATTGTTGCGAAAAAGAAAATGACCCTTTTTGAGCAGCCCTAGTCAGCCAAAAATATGTATACAGTGTATGCTCTGTCTCCGATCACAGCATTCTGTTTAGCATCCTTCACATTTGTACTAAAATTGCTGTAAGGATTTGACCCTCTACATAATTCTTCTTAGCCTTATGTTGAGAGGACCCAATTTGGCTTTGGAAGTTACAGATCATGAAACACAGTATTTTATCCAGTAGGTTTCCTGGAGGCACTGCTGCAATGTTCAAATCTTGTATTTAAGCGTATATTGAATTTTATCATTCCACTAAAGAAGCCTTGACATGATACTTACTGAAATAAATGTGACCTGCTTTCTTTTATATTTACTGTATGAAATGTAATTGTGCTGCATGTTACATAAGTAGTTTTTTTAACGTAACGTAACTCTGTGACTCTATTACAATGGAGCTCTATCCAATTGGATATCTCGATAGTGATGTTGATAAAGTAAATCATTTTCAGGCTTTTTAAGCAAAATAATGTGTGTGTTACTGTTGTGTAGTGTGTGTAATGATTTTCAGTGGTATTAATGTGAATTGTATGCTTATGTATTCTGGAATCCCATAGGATAAACTACCAGAACAAGAGGACATAGCCCAAAACTAGAGGAGCAAAGGTTTCAAAATAATTTCAGGAAGTATTACTTTACTTACAGGGTGGTGGATGCATGGAATAGCCTGCCAGCTAAAGAGGTTTAGGTTAACACAATGAAATAGTTTATGCGTGTGTGGGATAGGCAAAAGGCTATTCTAGCTATAAGATAAGGCATGGGACTAATAAAAATATTTAGAAAATTGAGCAGACTAGATGGCCCGAATGGTTCTTATTTGCCATCACATTCTATGTTTCAATGTTTCTGTTATACTAACAAGAATGTTGATTGATTTAAATAGAATACAAAATCAACAAAAAAGCAATGCAAATGCCCCAGATCCTCTATGTATGGGTACACACTTATACATCATACACCTATCAAAATTTGAGTCAACTGTTGTCAAGCACACAATATTGATATTTTGCAGGAATGGCCGTGTTGTCATTAAAGGGTTAACGGATATCTAGAGGCTTTTTGGGAAGACAGCCACTAGATTTGTTTCTGCAGCTATAACCAAATTAAACTCAGTTATATATCAAATGACTCCCCTAGAGAACCTTTAATTGGTGCAGCATACAAACTAATTTCTCAATGCTTCCCTTTGGGAAGCATTGGATTGGTTGAGATCATCAAGACTGGTGATCTCAGCCAGGGAGGCAGCCAGGGAGGCAAAGCTGCAGTACAGAGACCAGCACGACACAGAATGTAAGGTATGTAGATCTTACCTTAGGGGGGAATTTCTTCATAGGAAATACCTACATAGGTAGCAAAACACTATGGCATTACCAATACATTTTGTATTCCAAATGCTGTAGTGTTCCTTTAATAGCTAACTCTTTAGATACATTATAACTAAGGTGCTGGTCCATTCCACTGTCCTTTCTCGCCTTGACTACTGTAATCCACTTCTCAGTGGTCTTACGTGCTCCCAACTTGCACCATTACAGTCCATATTGAATGCGGGGGCGAGGCTCATCTTCCTGTTCTTGATTTCAAATCTCTACATAATGCTGCTCCCATCTATCTATCCTCCCTTATACATAAGTATGTCTTGTCTAAGCCCTTACGATCTGCTGAAGACTTACGTCTATCTTCTGTCCGTACTCCCATCTCTAATGCTCGCCTTCAAGATTTCTCGAGGGCTGCACCGTTCCTGTGGAACTTGCTTCCCTCCTCCGTTAGATGCTCACCCAGTCTCCACTCCTTCAAAAAATCGTTAAAAACCTACGTCTTCATAAAAGCGTATCAATTAAACTGTTAATAGCTACTGACTGACTCCTCATCTGCAACTGTCACTAGTCTAACATTATCCTTACCTTTTTGTGTAATTTTACCCCACTCCCTCTAGCATGTAAGCTCATTGAGCAGGGCCCTCAACCCCTCTGATTCTGTTTGTCCAACTTGTCTGGTTACAGCTACATGTCTGTTCGTCCACCCATTGTAAAGCGCTGCAGAATTTGATGGCGCTATATAAATGGCATAATAATAATAATAATAACTCTGCAAGTACATTAAATAAAGTATGAAGCCTTTACTAAAATTGACTTATGAAATATAAACAATAAATTGATTAGTGATTGCACCCTTTTGGCTTAATATACTTAAATAATTTGAAACCATTTCTATCTGTAGGTATAAATAACTGCAATATGAAAACATTAGTTGAAATGCAGGAATATATGTTTAATTGCAAATTTTAAAAATATAGAAGATGTGAGTGACATATTTGCACGAAATAACAAGCAGTATCTAGAAAAAATATAATAGAAACATAGAAACATAGAATTTGACGGCAGATAAGAACCATTCGGCCCATCTAGTCTGCCCAATTTTCTAAATACTTTCATTAGTCCCTGGCCTTATCTTATAGCTAGGATAGCCTTATGCCTATCCCACGCATGCTTAAACTCCTTTACTGTGTTAACCTCTACCACTTCAGCTGGTAGGCTATTCCATGCATCCACTACCCTCTCAGTAAAGTAATACTTCCTGATATCCTTTTTAAACCTTTGTCCCTCTAAGGACTATGTCCTCTTGTTGTGGTAGTCTTTCTTCTTTTAAATATAGTCTCCTCCTTTACTGTGTTGATTCCCTTTATGTATTTAAATGTTTCTATCATATCCCCCCTGTCTCATCTTTCCTCCAAGCTATACATGTTAAAATATACATGCCCTGTGTGAAGAGGATAATAAGCTAATTTTTTTACCCTTCATAAATACTGTAATGACAATCTATCACTCACATCTTGCATAATTCTATTTATATGTAAACACTATGTAATCTAACATTCTGTGTCTTAAGACTGCCAATTTACTGCCAAATCTATTTTTATGATTGTTGCTATATTAGAGTGCAGTTCGTCTTGTGAATAGGTTTACAATGCTCATCTAACCATTCCCTTTTTGAGGCCATCTAACCTAGAGTCAGTTTATATGGTTGAAAATCACGTGAGACTCTGATATCGCTGTAATTTGTAAACACTATGATATAGATTTTCTATATTGACCTTAAAAGGCGAATGGAGGAGTTTTACAGAGCCAAAAAACAGCCAAATTGTGGAGGTTCCAGCACGAATTGGACACTCAATATATATTGTAATGCATATATATTCATTGACTCAACGGATGTTTGTGGACTTCAAGTTATGTTGCTCAGGCAACTTCAAGCATCAGTAGCAACAAACATAGCCATTACAGCCTGATATTTCACAAAGAGCTCCCTTAGAAGACTATATCTAAAGGGATGAGGGATAAAGGAACACAGATCCATGTTCTTGTTGTCAACCTCCTTGATTATTGTAATCCTCTGTTTGTCAGTCTGGAAAGTATACAGATAGCCCCTCTACAGTCCTTAAGGAATGCCTCTACCAGACTCATCTACCTTACATCCACCAACTGTCACATATCACAACCCTGGCTTACTGTTTCATTCTGTTAAAATTTCTCCTACTTAATTACAAGGCTCTCCATAGCAGTGCTTACATTTCCTCCCTCATTAGCAGTTGGGCTTCAGCTTGGCTTTTTTGCTGTACCACAGACCATTTACTGTCTAATTCTTAAACCTGCACCTGAGACTCACGCCTGTATAAACTCTACAGGGCTGCCCAGCCCTTAAGTAATGACCTCCACGAGACATTAAACTCTCCCAGTCATTCAAAAAAGCTCTAAAAGAGAACTTTTTTAGAGAAGCCTTCCGAATCAACTCCTTAATTTTCTATCCCTTATAAGCTTCCTCTTCCATCTCTCATCTATTGTGCTCCCTCCTCCTGAATACACCTCCTATCATTCAGGTACACACAAATTACTTTATTCACTCTGTCCCTCATCCATTTAGACTCTAAACTTATTTGGACTGGACCCTTTCACCTACTGTTCCTATACACTGGTCAGTCACAACATTAAAGCCACCTGCCTAATATTGTGTATTTCCCACTTGGGCTGTCAAAACAGCTCTGATGCATCGAGGCATGGACTCCACAAATCCTTTAAACTGTGGTATTTGGCACAAAGACATTAGAAGCAGATCCATTTAGTCCTTCAAGTTGTGAGGTGGGACCTTCGTAGATCGGATTTGTTGTTCCAGCACATCCCACAGATACTACAGATGACGATTTGTGAATTTGTTCAACACCTTGAACTCTTTGTCATGTTCCTCAAACCATTCCTGAAATTTTTTGCTGTGTGGCAGGGTGCATTATCCTGCTGAAAGAAGCCACTGTCATTACAGAACAACATTGTCGTGAAGGGGTGTGCGTGGTCTGTAACAATCACTAAGTAGGTGGTATGTTAAAGGCACTTTTGGTGGTGAACAGGAGTCATCATGGGTACTCCGACTGGTCTGAGGCTACACAGCCTCATAGACCACAAACTGTGATGTACTGTGTGCTCTGACACCAATCTATCATTATTAGAATTATGTTTTTCATTAATTTCTGTGTGATTTGTCCAGGTGGGCTTGCATTCACTTTCCACATAAGACTATCATGCTGATTCACTTCCTTGCACCAACTGTATACCGAGAACACCCCACAAGACTTGCCATTTTGAAGATGCTCTTTCCCAGTCATCTAGCCATCACTATTGGGCCCTTGTCAAAGTCACTTTTCCCTTTCCTGCTTTCAATAGATGAAATTCAAAAACTGTTCACTTGCTGCCTAATATATCTCACCCCTTGACAGCGGCCATTTTAAAAATGTAATCAATGTTATTCACTCCACCTGTCAGTGGTATTAATGTTGTGGCTGGTCAGTGTATGCCAGATATGTTTTGTTAGAATTATATGTCTGTCATGTTTACCTCTTTTACCGTGCTGCAGAACATATTGGAGCTACATAAATAAGTCATTACAATTTCTGTGCATGATATTACAAGGGAAATTTTAATACAGCAACATAATAAGTAATGTGTTGTTTCTGTTAATTGATATGATGCTTGTTCATACTAAAATAATCGAATTTCATCATTTAACAAGGAACAAAGGAAAACAGATATGGTGAGAGAAAAATGATCTATTGATATTTCTCAGAAGTAATCTCAAAGATGATGTTGTCTCCTTGTCAACAATCACATTGGAATACTGTGTCTAAAGTTTATCTCAGTGTTTACAGAGCACAATATATCATTTTTTTCTGGTTTGTTTATGTGAAGGGCATGACAAAACAAAAGGAAAATATGATATTTCTCTACTATAATAAATTTCTGTAATAAATAAAAGCAATTCATATGAAAAAACATGGTTGTACTTCAAATACAGAAGTGGTCATACAGCTCTGTACTGAGAAAAATATTGTATAAAAACAACATTATTTGTTCCTAAGGTCAATCAGTCACATGTCTACTAGAAGTGTAAACCACTAGGAGACACGTTTTATTTATCATCAGAAAATACAGTTCATCCATTCTAAAAGGCATATAAATTAAAGGATACTACTGGAAAAAAAACAATGCCTTTACTTTTGTTACTTATATAATCAATGTTAGACTTGGAGACTTGTTTCTTTATGAACTGAATTAGTCTGAATTTGGGCAGGTTGGCTGCCCAAATTCCCGCACTCCGAGCCGTAATTTAGCCTAACCATCTACCAAACAAAACTTGCTTAATTTTCATTGTGATTTGTGATTCAGAATTCCACCTATGGCACCAGAAAAAGAGATGGCTGATTGGGAAAAAAAACAGACAATTGGTGGCTAGGGTTCAGTTACTAAATGTTGTATTTAAATTAAATATAGATTTTGCTGTAAACTGATTGACCCTTTTTCATGCATTCTGGTTGACATGATAACTTTTCCTGAATCTTTTTTTCTTAATGAAAATCAATCAAGTGGTGGAAATTCAGCCTTCCTGAAACCATTTTTATTTTTAGGCAAAATGGTTCAGCCAAAACAATTTTTTTTTGGCACCATGCACAAGTCTAATGAATATGGTGTATTTTCTATATAGGCATATATGGAATATAATAAATATAATTAAGTTATATGTTATAACAATTTGGCAATGGAAGTTTGTTGTATGCTTTTAAATAGATAGATAGATAGATAGATAGATAGATAGATAGATGGATTAAATGAAAAATGTTGCAATTTGCTTGTCATTTTCTACCTTAACGAGCTTCTTGAAAGCAGGTTTATCTCAATTTAGCATTATAATCAATACCAGTGTTTTACATGAATAATGAACCTAATTATTTTCATATAACATAGCCTTCAAATGTAGCTCAAATGTAACAATGTGTAACGTGAGATGCTTCACATTACTTAATTTTATTTCTGCACGTGATTCAGAGATTAATCTAGAACATGAAAATAAATGGATACATTGTTTAGACTACTAATTTCTAAATTTAGAGTGTGCTTATCTAAATGAACAAAGAAAAACAGAACAATATGAAAAACATACAATGTATTAAATATAGCAAATTGAAAGCTATTTACTCTAAGTAAGGGTTAGCATTTTTCCTCTATTATCTCCTTAAAATGTAATGTCACAGACCATCATTCTCAACACCTTGTATAGACATGTTTCGTGTTAGATTTAAGGCTTATTGGTCAGGCTTGCATTTTCTTGGTCTAATTATCTACAACAATGTCTTCAGTCTATAACTTTAGATATAGCAACAATAGTTATAGTGCTGAGGACAACATGGTCATTTCATATGTAAAACAAATTAGAATAATATTTCCCCTTCGCTTCTCATTGTATATAAGTGCACACCGACGAGAATCGTATGGAACAAATTAATTATAGCACTATATGTTTTTTTTTCTACTTTAAAATTGACATATGTTCCCAACGCTTAACCTGCATATAAATATTGTATTGATTAATACCAGCGGACAAGGGCCAATTGATTGGTGTATTATTTGTAATAATGTTTCATGTTTAATAAGAGACCTACTGTACATTTGTGTCACTGCTTCACTTTTGTCTTGCAGTGGCTAATTTCACTGCTTAAACTAGATCCTTGTACAATAAATATTCTAAACACATCCATAGATCCATGGATTTTGTGACAGTATTATACGTAAAAACAAAATACAATCTTATATGAATAAGGTAATTTGAAGTATTATCTCTTATTTACAGAACAAGAGTTATTGGCTGAGAAATAAGTTGTGATTAAGGTATAAAAAAGATGCTCAAAGCAACTGAGTCGCACAAAGGATAAATTACATCTAATTTTATAAATATGCTATTTTGTTGCTGTTTTGTTAACTGACCACAACCCACTGCTGCATGTAACCTATGTCAATGTATAATGTTGAAGGGTAGTAGGCTAGAAGGAAAGTATCCAAACCACTTTGTCTCAATGAAATGGCCTGGTGCCACATCTCTCTCATTTAACCCTGTAAGGTAAAACATTGGTGTTACATTGTAGGGTTTAAATGCATCTTGTGGCTGTCATACAGACAAAAACTAGAGTCGCTTCCACAGAGAGAGCTGAGTGAAACTCAGCTGTTCCAACCAGATGGTCTCATAGAGACTATCTGACTGGTGCAGAACTGTGTTTTATCATTCTTGCACAAAGGCCTCCATATGCAATCCAATGAGAAATCATTCAATTGGTTGAGAACATCGAGATTGAGCATCTCAGCCAAGGACATTGAGTCATCTACAAAAAATGAAGAATATGTAAGAAAACTACTTTGATATCCCTTTTTGGGGGAAAGGTGGAGGGGGAGGGGAGAGGAAGGTCACATTTGTGTTCCTAATGCTATAGTGTTCCTCTAAAGACATTAATAAAGGCTGCAAGGTTAGGCATTTTGATAAAATGACCACTTGTTGGTATTGTAGACGAAAATCTACAGTTTCAAAGACTTGTACTAAAGTAAAAATGAAAATCCTGATATACTAAATTTGAGTTTTAAGGACCTAAAATAAGTATAGCTTTTTCAAAGACCTGTAATTTTTCATGTCAACTATTCTGTTCCTGTACCCAACTGTAATCTTTTGATTTATGTGTTATCACCATTCCAAAAATAAACTTACAATGGTCAGAGAGGTTTATTGTTTTACCGTACAGCAAATGATGAAAGTGATATTATATATAATATGGGGTATCACAAACACTACTTATTTAATCCACAATGTATATGTAATGTTTGAAAAATATGTATATTTTACTTAAAGTAATGGTAATTACATGCTGTGTGAAAACCAAAATGACTGTTCACTGTAGCTGTAAGCATCATTATGAGTAAAAGTATTTTGTTTAAAGTATTGTTCCTTAATATGTATTTTACTTTAATTTAATGGTGGACTGGTGTATTGGAAAAATAATTTGCTCTATGGATTGAAATAGAATTATTGCTTTTAAATCATTTTGTCTTCTTTCTTTTGTGTGATAAAAGTAAATGTTAGTTATTTCACCCTCACCATTTTCAGAAAAGGCTACTTTACAAAGGCCTCACTTCATTTTGTACAAAAAGCTGGTGGTCACATTAAGTCCTCAGTGTGCTTTCTAGACCAGTATGCAACAAAACTAATGTAGGTATAAAAATGCAGGTTGTGTATAGTGATAAATCTAAACAGACCTTGTCTTGTTACTGACATATAAATTAGAACATGGTCATTTTTGATGCACCTAGGTTACTCTGTAACTGGAATAGAAAATGTATTATTATTTTTTATATTTCCCTCAAACCCCCCTTGTGCATATCTTGACCCCCTTTTATACCTCTAACCACTTTACTCCATTGTTTTGCTATTAACCCCATCTACCCATTGTGTATTTTTTTAACACTCCTTACCCTCTTGTGTGTCTCTTACCCTTTCTTATCCCTTGAGTGTCTCTTAATCACTGTCAATAACATTTTGTCTCTTATCTCTTACTCGGACTCTGCAGCTCTTTGTGTCCCTTATTCTGCCCCTCCCACTCGTTATGTCTTTTATCATACTGTATATACTTGAGTATAAGTCAACCCGAATATAAGTCGAGACCCCTAATTTTACCCCCAAAAAACTAGGAAAACTTATTGCCTTGAGTATAAGACTAGCGTGGGAAATGCAGCAGCTACTGCTAAATTTCTAAATAAAATTATATCCCCAAAAAATTATATTAATTGAGTATTTATTTACAGTGTGTGTATATAATGAATGCAGTGTGTGTGTGTGTATGAATGCAGTGTGTGTGTGTATGAATGCAGTGTATGTGTGTGTATGAATGCAGTGTGTGTATGTGTGTGAATGAGTGCAGTGTGTGTGTGTATGAATGCAGTGTGTGTGTGTGTGTGTGTGTGTGTGTGCAGTGTGTGTGTATGAATGCAGTGTGTGTGTGTGTGTGTGTATGAGTGCAGTGTGTGTGTGTATGAATGCAGTGTGTGTGTATGAGTGAGTGTGTGTATGAATGCAGTGTGTGTATATGATGAATGCAGTGTGTGTGTATGAGTGCAGTGTGTGAATGCAGTGTGTGAGTGCAGTGTGTGTGTATGAATGCAGTGTGTGTGTGTGTGTATGAGTGCAGTGTGTGTATGAATGCAGTGTGTGTGTATGAATGCAGTGTGTGTTTGTGTATGTGATGTAGAGCCTTGGTGGGGGGTGGGCATTTTTATTATTATTTTTTAATTATTATTATTTTAATATTTAATTTTTTTGTTATATTAATATTTTATTTTTATTTTAATATTATTAATATTTTATTATTATTTAAATTTGTATTTATTTTTTTCGTCCCCCCCCTCCCTGCTTGATACCTGGCCAGGGAGGGGGGCTTTCATTCCCTGGTGGTCCAGTGGTGTGCATTGTGTAGGAGGGGGCTGGCAGAGAGCTGTAACTTACCATTTCTGCAGCTCCTGTCAGCTCCCTTCTCTCTCCTCCGGTAAGCTCCTCTGTCAGCTCCCCTGCAAGTCTTGTGGTGTGAGTGTCGCACGGAGCGTTGCCACGGTAACCTGTGGCAATGCTCTGACCCCGCAGCTCTCGCGAGACTTGCAGGGGAGCTGACAGAGGAGCCTACCGGAGGAGAGAGAAGGGAGCTGACAGGAGCTGCAGGAAAGGTAAGTTACAGCTCTCTGCAAGCCCCCAACAGGACCGCTGGGCTTGTAATGAGCCCGGCGGTCCTGGTCTGTATTATGGCAATGTAAGTTGTCATAATACAGACAGTGACTCGAGTATAAGTCGAGTGGGGGTTTTTCAGCACAAAAAATGTGCTGAAAAACTCGACTTATACTCGAGTATATACAGTAATTTACTCTTTCATACCACCTATCAATTCTGTAATGTGGCATTGAAAGACTACAGTACAATATTTTCTTTATCCTCAGTCTAACAGGGAGGTGTAAGTAGTCCGGCTGTTGGAAGAGGTTGGATGTAATAATCATCCATATGCCCACCTCCACCCACTCATAGCATGCTGTGAGCTTCTCCTTCTTGTCATACAGGGAGGACTGAAGAACTTCCACAATAGTGTAACACAGTGACTGCCAGGAACGGGTAATCTATGCACCCCCCCCCTTCAACTTTTATCCACCCCCCTTGCACTAGAGTCTAAGGTGTTTTTATCCCCTTTTTCTAAACACCTGAGACACACCCAGGTAATCCCCAAATCCCGGACTGGTAGGGGGTCCTGAGGACTGGGTTGAGAACCCCTGCTTTAAATGCAAATGCATGGTCAGTTGTAAAGCTATGACGTTAAACGCGATTTCCTACAAATTTGTTCATCTCATCATCGTAGCAAAAGAACAATGTGGTTCCTTCAATAGATATTTGTATAATGTTATACAATGCAGATAAGGTAATTTTAATACCTGATTGTACATGAAATCACCAAAAATCCAATTTCTATTTAAACCAACTTTTCAAAGTAGAAATATCAAACAAGTAAATCAGGTAAAGAACAGTGAAACAATGAATTAGGTCATATAAAGATAATTGATAGACTATAAAATGGGCTCAACTGCATAAAAACGTTTCTTTGTAAATAGTACAAATGAATTATATATTAGACAGACAATAAAATATCTAGTCTGTAATCTAATTGGTGATTGTAATATTTTTATGTTGCATTAATTATAAACATCTTTAAGCACCATAAAGAAATGCAGTTATAAGTACAGTTTTATGAATATTAATCTTATACTATATGTACTGATTACTACCAACTAGACTACTACTTTCTGTTCTGTTATTAAGATAAATGAGTATATGCCCATTGTTCTTATGTAATGCAGTGTATCTTAATAACAGCTTTATTTTTTAGATGTTTAACTAAACTGGATAATGGATATTATCTGAACCTTGAATTAATTAAAGGGGACCTGTCAAGCCCTGAACCACTTATGTTCTTTTAAAAGAGCATGATATTTAATCTATACATTGTGCTGGCAGTTTTTGCTAGCAAATGCATAGATTGAAGAAAAACAAATATTTAAAACTGTCTTTCTCCCACTTTTCCATCCAATCTGACAAGGAAAAAGACAAAAGACTACCCACAGGTGTTTTTTTGGCATAGTACAAACAACACATGTGGTTGCTAGGGAGTATAGGAATGGAGTGATATCAGACCCCAGCATCCTGACAATGAAGCCATGTCTACATCATTGAGGAGGTATGCCCTGCTTGGGGTAGTATCTCCAAGCAAATCAAATCAAATCAAAGAAGGTAGCAGGAGGAACCAAGGACACATACATATGTCATCTAGGAAGTAGATTCACATATTTTGCACAACTACCACTCCCAAAACAATATTGATGTTGAAGTTCTGCAATAGTTGGAGATACCTTAAGCAATACTGACCTTAAAGAGACACTATAGGGCACCCAGACCCTTTCATTATATTGAAGTGTTCTGCGTGCAATGTCCCTGTTCCCTTAACCCTTCCATGATATTTATTGCAGTTTCTAGTAAACTGCAATAATTACATTGCAGGGTTATTGCAGTTTCTGGTAAACTGCAATAATTACATTGCAGGGTTAACACTGCCTCGAGTGGCTGTAATTTAGAAAGCCCCTGAAGGAACTTCCTGGTAGCTAGGTGACTTTTGGTCACCTAACTGATGCTGGACGTCCAATGTCAGTAAAATGCCCATAGAAAAACATTGCAGCAACCCTATCGGGTGATGTCGGAGGAGGCTGAGCACTGAATCAGCACCTAGGGACATCGGTGCAGTACAGTAAGGGTTTAATATACCTTACACTGCCGGGGGATGCACAAAGGAAGGAGGGGTGCAAGGGAGCTATAGTACTAGGAATACAACTTTGTATTCCTAGCACTATAGAATCAATTTAGTTAGTTCATATTGTACTTATTTTTACCACTGCAATAATATGGCCTCTGTATGCTACAAATATAGTAATATACATGAATCATATTCATTATAAAAAAAACTAATTTTTTTTTTTTTTTTTAAACCTTTAGCTTTTATCTTTAAAATGCCATTTTACAAGCGTGTAATAACATTGAATTCTGAATTTATCCGGTCTGTTTATTTAATATCAGGTTTATAAAAATCTATTGGGGAGAAAGGAATAACTTATTTTTAATGATATACATTTGTGCTGAGGATAGAATGATGATCACCTTATAATCGATTTGATGCCAGAAGGGTAGATCATACCCGGTGGCATTCGAACAGTTAAATATGGCATGAGATCTATGCTAATTAACTCATATGATTGTCCATTTGCAATTAAGTCTGAGAAATATTTGCATAATACATCTGTGCATGCTGGAGTGAAAGCCTGGTGGATTAGTAACGTGGTGAGGAAACCAATGTAATATGCAGAACATTTAAACTGCGCTCTACATTAAGGTGCAGTCTAGTGTCAGGGGTCGTGTTACAATTTACTGCAATGCTCCATGGAATTTAAGTGGGTCATTTATGCATTTTATACCTGCAAACTTAAGCTGTACAGGCCAGTTCATGTTGGAAGCTGGATTTTGTATGTATACTGTTAATACTTGTTAATTCACTACAACGTTTAAATCAATCAAATTTGTCTTGGCTCTGTGCCTTAATACGTGTGAATTATTTTAAAATAATTTTTATTGAACTTTTCATTTTTGAAACAACAACAAGGGAAGGGGTGAAAAGGTAAAAGGTTTTTACATCTGTAATAGTTTATATATACACAAAAAATAAAATATGGTAAAATATACATAAAAACATGATCATTAAATACTATAGGACATGTTCAAATTCTTATGCAAAATACACCTAGCTCAATTTACATAAAATCAAAGGTCATGGCAATTAATAAAAGAATAGACAGCACCATCTAGTCATGACAGAATTCATTCCGTTAACTGGACTGGGCACAAGAAACAAGAAATTCCTTTGGGTTTATTATTACTGGGAAATCACAGAGTAATTTGACTTTGAAAATCAAAGTATTTAAAGACTTACTAGAATACATTGCAGCACCCATTACTGACATATTTCCACTGAAGGTCAAATATTTTGTATCTTGTTTTATTGTACAGCAAAGAACTCATAACCGTTGCTGCAGATGAATCATTCATATCTCTAAAACATGTATTCAAAGCACCATAACCACTACATCACATTATGGCCATAATTGTGTTAAGAGGCCAAAGAACTGCACCCCCTCATTTTGTTCCTCAAACAGTTTTCAAGTAGTTCTATAAAAATATTTATTGACCCCTAAAGAACAAACCTTGCCATTTCTGTATTACCCGTCCAATCTTGGAAAGGTTGAGAGAAGATTATATTAGATTTTATTTTTATTTATTCTTCATAATCTGATTTATTGGAATGTGTATATTTCTCCAGAATGTTCACTCTGTTTGCATTCTGGCACATTATCTGCCCATGTCTTTTCCATGAACTGATTTAGGAAAGATCACGTTTTCAGAGTTATACGTACACTATGAGGGGTCCATTGCTTAAATTTACCTTTGCCATCAGAATGCTTTTTCTGCCAACACATTGTCACTTTAATGTCCCGCTTCCTCTTCTTGAAAGCAAGGAGCTTTTCCAATGGCCTTCAACTCTGTATTGATATACACCATAGTGAAAACTGGCATAATTAGGCTTTTGTTCTGTTTTATAGACATTTCTTGTGAGGATTAATGACCCTTTTCCTGCATTGTTTACATTGTTCTCTGAATCTAGCCAGGAATACAGATGCAACCTAAGAGATCCCTTGCCTGGTGTAACTGAGAGCTTTAAGAATTTAACTGTTTAGAAAGAAAACATATTTATATTAAAGTGTCATCATAACAAACATAATCTTATATACAAAGTCTAACATTCTTTTTCTAGGGTTTCATACAAGTGGTTGAAAGAATTGAGTGGATAGATATGACATAAAGAATTTGATTAACTGTTAAATTATAAATTTGTCTTAGAAAGTATATTTTGTTTTATGATTGTTTTAACCACCAACACAGCCATTTCCCAGTTATTTTAGGTCTTTTTTTTTTCTATCTTGTTTTTACCTTCTGGTCATGTCTAACTTTGATCTAGACATTGAAAAACAAAAATAAACACACCATCCCTGAACAAACACACAAAAGACCCTACAGCTGTATTTGTAATGCCAAAACTGAAAGTCACAGCAAAGACAAAATAAAAAGAAAGTTCACCTTTAGAAGAATATATGGTGACTTGCCTTTCAATAGTCTAATGGAATCAGAAAGTTAATCCTATAAATACTGCATTATCTCTCTTCCAGCCATCTTTGCGTCTTAGAATGCAATTTGGAAGTTTTATATCGTTTTTTAACATCAAGATTCTCCCAAAACTCACTTTTCAAGTTTACATAAGATAATTGTTAAAAACCTGTTATATTTAACCAACACAATTATTTTGACTGGAAAGTTGGGCAAAAGGCCAATGCGGGCAAAATGCAGAGACCCACGAAAAAAAATATATTTTGCAGATTTTAATGGAAAATCCTAGAAAAGAAAATAATTTTCGAAATAAGTTAGCATAATTAAAAATATTTACATGTATAAAAAAAGTTAAGCACATTTAAATGTGCTCCAAAACATAGATTGAATGGACATGTGTATTTGTGTTTGCAGAATTTTCAGTGTTTGTCTGTTTAGGTGAATTGTAGAGGTGTACAAATACCTACATGAACATACATGCACATTATGTGATGAAGATTCTGTTAGAAGTAGTGTAGTGTGAAGCATAACAGACATTTTGCAGCATTTATATTAAAGAATAAAAATGTAACAAGCTTCCAGGAAATATGATGCCCTCTTTTTAAGCATTTATCCGTTTAGGTCCTAAAGGAGACGTTAATCAATATTGTGTCCTTAATTTTAGCAGGAGCTAAAATATATTTGTAATGATTTCACTGTAATTAAGATCTTCTAAAAATTATTCTATTCACTTTATGTGTGATAAGCTGTGGGGAAACACAAACAAAAGAAAATGGGTCTAGATCCGAAAGACTATAGAACCTTCCAAAGAGAGTCACTGTGAGATTATTTTATGGACAGAACTAAGTGCTAAATCTAAACTTCATTCCCCAGATATATTGAATAATTTACTTAACCAGAAGCCTGAAATTAACCTCCAGGCATTGACATCTCAGAAGAAAACACATGTTTCCAGGTACCTTCCATTGCCGTGCATGATTTACACTGATCACCCACAACATTAAAACCACTGACAGGTGAAGTGAATAACATTGATTATACCATTACAATGGCGCCTGTCAATGAATTAGATTTATCAGGCAGCAAGTGAACAGTCATCATTTACCAGGAGAAAAGAAGACAGCAGGATTAACTCTAGAAAGAGGCAGTGTTGTGCTCTAGGCAATGTTTGCTGAGAAGATTTGGGTCCCAGCATTCATGTGGATGTTACTTTGATACGTATCAAAGATATTATTGTAGATCACGAACACCCCTTTATGGCAATGGTGTTCCCTGATGACAGTGACCTCTTTTAGCAGGATAATGCACGCTGCCACACTGCAAAAATTGTTCAGGAATGGATTGAGGAACAAGACAAGGAGTTCAATGTGTTGACTCTAAATTCCCCAGATCTCATCTCTATGGAGGCTCCACCTCTCAACTTAGGATTTAAAGGATCTGTAGGATTTAAAGGATCTGCTGCTAATATTTTGGTGCCAGATACCACAGGACACATTTAGAGGTCTTGTGGAGTCCATGCTTCAATGCATCAGAGCTGTTTTAGCAACATTAGGGGAATATTAGGCAGGTGGTTTAAATGTGTGGCTGATCAGTGTATTTAGGTAATGCAATTGTGAGAGTATCTTGCTTTGTTCATGATCATCATAATGCATTTGTTGGAGATTAATAAACCTTAATGCATTTGTTTATATTTAATGCTCAGTATATTATTTTTAGTGCCTAACACTGGCTAAAATTTGAAACTCACTTTTTATTCACTTTTTCAAAGTTGCTGAACTGCATATCTGACTTGGAGAATTTGTACAGTTTGACTTTTTTGGCCTCAAATTTGAAATTAACTTCAAATTCCTTTTGAAATTGCACCAATTCTCACTTCAGTGAATAACCATGTAAAATTGTAAACTAATAACTGCTTTCATTAATAGGGTTGGGTATTAAGGGGCAATTATATTAATTTATAGAGATGGTTTCACATGAACTATAAAAATTACTTTCTGTTTCTTTAAAATTAATTAATGTCTCTTAACAATGATGTTAAATATATATATATATATATATATATATATATAATAACAATAATCAATAAGAAAATTGAAAAAAAAGAAAAAAAATAATAAAAAAATAATAAAATTAAATAAAAACATATATATTTAAATCAAAATATAGTTAGAATGACGTTATAAATACATATATGTATCTATCCTTTGTTTATACTTAGCCCACCTGCCGTGATACAGTTTTGATTACTGCTCTTATACTTTTATATTGTGTGTTATTTACATTTTATTTGATCTACGTGTATAGGTCTCTATGGCAAAGACTCCAGGCCGCGTCATTGAGTGTGACGCCACGTGGTTACAGACTTAAGTTGGTTAGCCCGTGGCAGACCCGGTCCGGGTGTCCTAGGAGATGGATGTAGCACAGGTGTGGGTAAGTAAATATGATTTTAATGCTTTACATGTTGAGAAAGTTTGTGGGCACATAATGTCCTGATGAAAGCTTGAGGGAATCAAGCTGAAACATTGGCAATTTTAATTTTAATTGTAAGGTAAATAAAAGTTACATTTTATAAGTCCTCGGAGTGCTATCCTTTGCAATCGATTTTTGTATCTAGATATATTTTTAAATTCTACATATATTTATATAATATTTTTACATGATTGAGTAATTTCATTACAATTTGGAAGGACTTGCCTGACAATGCAAGTAGAAGGTCTAGCGAATATGTTTCGCAAGCCCTATATTTTACCCTGTAACTTTCTAAGACACAATAAAACCTGCACATAGGAGGGTACTGTTATACTTGGGAGACTTTGCTGAACACAAATATTAGTGTTTCAAAACCGTAAAACATATCACAACAATGATATTGTCTGTGAAAGTGCAGTTTTTTGAAATTTCCACACTCAAATGGCACTTTCACTGATGACATAATTGTTGTGATAAGATGTAACATTTGGAAACACTAATATTTGTGTTCAGCAAAGTCTTTCAAGTATAACAGTACCCACTTAAGGTCTTTTTTTTTTTTTAAATTCTTTATTTTACTTGTGCATGTGGTTACAAAACACGCTTGCAACGCCACGATAGCGACTGCGAGCAATTCCATGACAATCATTGGCATAGTTAAGAGGTTGCACATTTTACATTTGAAATGTTTAACAAGCAAGTAATGCGTAGAGTGATTAAAGAGAATAAGTACACATGGTAAAGCAGGGTAAATATGACTTCGGTGTAGTGCCTAATGTGTACTAAAAATGTGCTTGAGACAACAACTTCACAACAACCGGTTGATACCTGATGTGTGAGAGATTAGTTTGCGTTTCTAGTGCATGTGCCCCTAGGTGAGCCCTACTGTGTTTTTAGTGAGCTGTTGCAGGGGTTGGGAGGGCTAGGTTCAGTAGTATGGTTATAAAATAATATAATATTTTATTCTTTATTTTCTCCCCTCGCTGTTGCTGTGAATATGGTTGTGAGGTTGGGGGTGTTCGGTTACAGGGTGTAAGATAGCCCTGTCCGCCGTTAATAGGTTTGTGTTGTTTTATATCTGATGAGGGCGGGCGGGGGGGGAACGGAGGTTAATTAATCTGATGGGTGGCATAGGTCTATGTGTAATGTGTGTAGGTGGCTGGCATCATTATTTGTGTCCTGCTGGGGGAAGAGTTCAGACATGGATGATAACAGGCAAAGCTTGCCATATAAGCAAATTAAACAGAACGACCACCATAACTGAGGAGTCTAAAAAATAAAAATAATAACAAAAATATTAACTCTGTTAGAATTAGGTCCAACTGTCCCGGGCAGAGTTTTAGCATGGTTTTCGTGTCCCCGAGTCCTTCATGCTGGGTTGTCAACAGGGATTCCATGTCTGGGCCGTAGAGGTACAAAGGTGTGCACCCTATCAGGATCCCACCTGTGCTTTGGTGTGGTGGTCCCGGTGTGTGCCGTGGGGCGCATTTCATCTTGAGGCAGTCCCAACGTGGCTAGTAGGTCTTGCGCACCCTGCAGGTCGTATACTTCGTGTGTGTTCTCGCCCTGGTGTACTAGCAGGGTGCGGTTGAGGCGCCACCTATATGTTATGCCTTTCTGTTGAAGAAGCGTAGTGAACGGCCGGAGCGACCTCCTCCAGGCCAGAGTGCTACTGGTTAAGTCTGTAAAGAAGGTAAGCGATATTGATTCAAAGGTGTATTGGGCATGATTCCTTGCCGCCGCCATAGTTGCTGCTCTGTCATCCCTGCGCTGGAAGCGGATTATGGTATCTCTGGTAGCTGTTTTTGGGGCTTTGGCTGATTTAGGTACCCTGTAAACTCCGTCCAGACTTACTGCTTTTGCTTGACGTGATGGTAGTAGCGCCGAAAGAAGTCTTCGCACGAAGTGCGGTAGTTCCTCCGCCGGCATGTTATCAGGTATGCCCCGTATCTTTAAGTTGGCCGTTCGGCGTGTGTCCTCCAGTGCGGCGAATCGCCGCTCAAAGGCCTCTGTTTTGCTTTGCAGGCCCCTTATCTCCTGTTGCATGGAGGCAATTTGGGTCGTAGCGGTAGTGGACGTCTGTTCCAGGGTGCTCAGTCTCCCGGTTATGCCCTGGAGGTCCGCTCGGAGGCCCGCCATTTCTGCCTGGATCGTGGTCTGTAGGCCCGCCAGAAGCGTCTTAAGCACCGCTGTAGTAACAGGTGCATTGTCGAGGTCCTGGGGCTTGGGTGTTGTCACCGGTAGGCCGAGGGGTATGTGTGTGTCCTCCCCCTGGGAGAAGTCAGACAGGTCCGAATAAGTTTCTGGGTAGTCGGCCATCTTGGGCCCAGTTGCTCCCTGTGCCTTTCTCCACATAGCTCCGATGTCTAGGCCATGTCTCGGCTGGTCGGGCTTTTGTTTCTTACTTTTTCGTCCCATATCAGTTCCCCTGCTGTAGCCTGGGGTTTTCAGCGGTTTTGGTTTTTTTTTTTCAGAAAAATTAGCCGTTTTTAGAGATAAATTGCAGGAGCTGCTGTGCCATGCGGCTTCTCTGCTCTGCAGCTTGACTCCGCCCCCCCCCACTTAAGGTCTTAAGGTGTTTTCAAAAGTTTCAGAGTGTAATATAAGACTTGCATTTCCATTTTTTCACATTAAAATTCGCCAGATTTGCTATGTTGCCTTTGAAACCATATGGTAGCCCAGGAATGAGAATTACCCCCATGATTGCATACCATTTGCAAAAGTAGACAACCCAAATTATTGCAAATGGGGTATGTCCAGTCTTTTTTAGTAGCCACTTAGTCACAAACACTGGCCAAAATTATCGTTCAAATCTGTTTTTTGCTTTATTCACACACAAACAAATTAGAATGCTAAATTTGGCCATTGTTTGTGACTAAGTGGCTACTAAAAAAGACTGAACATACCCCACTTGCAATACCTATGGTTGTCTACTTTTGCAAATGGTATACTATCATGGGGGTAAATTTCATCCCTGGGCTACCATACGGTCTCAAAGGCAACATAACCAGTCTGGTAAATTTCAATGTGTATAAACTAAAAAATTTAATGTGCTAAATTTGACCTTCTAACTTTCCAGAACACTATAAAACCTGTACTTGGGGGGTACTATTTTACTCGTCAGACTTCACTGAATACAAATATGTGCATTTTATTGCAGTAACAGCTAACAGTACTAATAGTACTAAAGAAATTTTAAATAATTTTAATTTCTTCACATTTTATTCATATTAAATTATGCTTAATATATAAATATTTGATGTGACATGAAAGTCCTGTTTCTCCTGAACAAAATTATATATAATAAGTGTGGGTACATTTAATACGAAAGAGGTGAATTATGTTTGGACAGACATATAGCGCAGATGCCAGGTTTTGTTAACGTTTTGCTTTGATCACAACTTGTACAACTGGCTCAGTCCTTAAGGAGTTAAAAAAAGAACACAGTTTCATCTGATGTATTATTTCACTATATATAGGTGTTTATATGAAACTAAAAATGCTTGAGGGCTTTTTTAAGGGAACATACAGTGATGTCCCTTTTTTTAATGAGTTCTTTTTGATTAAACTGGAAAAACACATTTATAAATCAGAAGAAAAAAAAGATAAGAAAAAGATAATTTTCTTAATAGCTTTCATGGAAAGTTCAACTAAACAATTACTACTGAAGCTTAAGAAACCATTGTCTGCATGATTAGCTTAAAAGGCTTCGTGTATGTGCAAAATATAAAGCTTAAATGTGGCATTAAATGAAAATGTAAATGTGCTCTAACTTATTCACTGGAATTATATTTCCTTTGTCAGATCACATTCTTTGTCATCGTGTTGATGCAAATTAAAATTTACAAGGCCAAATTTGCAGGATGAACTGTACAGCACTTTAGGAATTAGAGCTTTCTTTTATTATTTCTGAATAATCAATGGCTCAATACATATGAACAGGCATCTCTTGTGGTACTTTGTTTTAAAGGGGAACTGTGACTTCTCTTGCATTTTCACCACTGAATAAAACATTGAAATCATCTACAACCTGTGCTAACTTTTTTTTTTTTTAGTGTCAGTAGATGCTCTGTTTTCCTTTAAATTTATATTTAAAAGTTAGCAATTGAGAAGGATACATAGAAGCATTTTCATTTCTCTTTGTCTCTGTATGTCCTTTCTCTTCTGACTGCCAAGGTCAAAGGTCAGAATTTATAATGACTGACATCGAACTAAGATGGAGTCACCCTGTTGCATGATAATAGGTGTTGATTTCTACATTTAAGTATATTTTTTCAAACCTCACACGTCCTTATGTGTTGAATATAGAAATAAGTAAACATAATATTATAATTCATAGGAAGGTATAGTTTTCCTTTAAATAACTAGCAGGCGAAAGTCTGTAAATTAACTAGCAGGATCTGAGTCAGAGACCCTAGATGAAGAATATTTGGTGGTAGAGGTTAACACAGTGAAGGGGTTTAAGCATGTGTGGGATAGGCATAAGGTTATTCTAGATATAAGATAAGGCTAGGGACTAATGAAAGTATTTAGAAAATTGGGCAGATTAGATGGGCCGAATGGTTCTTATCTGCCGTCACATTCTATGTTTCTATTTTATTTAGAAATATATAGTTCTGCAAGGTTGAACTTGATATACTTTAGTCTTTTTCAACCTAGACAACTATGTAACGATGTAAACTGTTACATATTTAAAAAAATATGAATAAAAAAATTATTTAGTGTAAATTATTTATATTACAGCACTGCTATCTTCACCTGCTCACCTTCTGGCCAAGGATATATAAACGTTCAACTATTATAACAGAAATGGCATTGGTTCTCAAAACAAATTCCATTTAATCTATGTTTTATTTCTTTATTTCCAGGATTTTATAGGTTTTGTCTGTTTTTATATATAAAGCTCTAATAAGCTCTAATTCTATAAATGGAAGCTTACAACCTCTTGCAGAGTAAGGCTTGGTGGGTGGGAACTGGAGTTCAAATAATTCCTCACCAATACCAAAAATTCCAATCTTCCTTCCAGAATTTTTGTGCAAAGAAAAGTTGAATCCTTTCATTTTAAGTGAAGCAGCCACAAGAAAATAAACATAACTCTCAGCGGGGAGAGATTGCCTTAACTCAATTTGCATAGATTCAGATTTCTTGCAGCTGCACGCATAAAAGGCAGATCTCCAATGGTATTCAGAAGTATAGCAGGATGTAGAAAATGTAAATGTGCCGTGAAAGTAAGAGGTTTTTTTATTTACATTAGTAAACTAAAACAGATTTTTCAAAGAAAGTGTAAACATTAAAAAGGTCAGAGCCATAAATATACATGGAGTCTGGAATGTGTAGTTAAAAGATGTGGTTGATAAGTGCAGTAGTTTAATAATTTAATGCATTATTAATCACATTTCAGTTTTTTAATAAAATTATTTAATGGTTGAATTTCTCACAGACACAATTAAATGATACAGGATGGAAGCTAGAACATGGTCACAGTGTACATGGTACTTTGCTTACTGCTTGACCACCTGTTTGCGTGTCTGTCTTCATGTCTGTCAGCAGCCGATTGGAGCTCCCATATCTCCCTCCGTAATCATCGCCAGGACGGCTTATGTTGTCACTGACGCACTACACAGCATTAGCATTCTGCCCTTTGTCTGCACTACCCGCCATGACTGCTTGTGCAGCCTGGCGTTTTACTTACAAGCAACCCGTGCTCTCTATATAATAAGTGTGGCGAAACTAACCTCGCCACTGGGTTATGGAGAAGCCTGGTTGCCAGCCTCCTGCCTCATGACTATGGCCCCTCTCATCAGCCCATGCTAGACTTAACCCCAGGGTGATTTTGTTCTGTTTGTGGGATCTGAGCGCTGTTCGGATATATTGAGCGCTCAGATCCAAGCCATCTGGAGGTAGGTTGAATGTGGGGGTTCTGTTCAGTGTGATAGGAATTATGTGTTTTTGTGTGTTTTTGCTGTTGTTGTGAATGGAGATGTTTTTTGTGCCTGGAGATGGTTGGCTTGCCATACCCAGTTAATCCAATTATCTCCAGGATAGACGACTCTGTGGAAATGGTTTGGGCTGGAAAAGCCATGCTTCAGTGGTCACAAAGGACTTTCGACCTAACTTTTAAACCACTGGAGGGAATTGTCTGATTTTTGAGTATGTTTGTATTTGGAGTATGCTGATTCTGATGTAAGTTTTATGTGAATGTGATGTATACTTTTAAAGTTATGAATATTGTGTAAAACTGTGTATTTTCCTGCCTGTGATAATTATGTTAGCCCATTGTGTTCAGTAATTATATCACAGGCAGAGGGGAGGATTTTGCTGGTATGAATGGGAGTGTTCATTATATATTAAAACGTATATTACGTGTTTGATTGGATGTTCCACAAACCCCTGTGGGTGGTACTAATGTGTAAGAATGTGTATATAAGAACAATAAAAACACAGCTCTGTCTGTTCCTGTTTGATCCTCAAACCCGGAGCCGTGTCTCGTTCTTGGATGGGGGGGGGGGATTTATTGTATATTGTTCCAGTTTGACTGCTAGGAGTGTAAACCTTTCGTATGTTTTTTCTGATTCAGCTATTTACAGCATTCGTATGTTTGAGAGCATTCGTATGCTTCTCCGGTTCGGTGGATTGGTGTCTGCAGTAGCTGCCTGTATATCTGGAAGGGAATATCCTCTAAATGGCATTTTAACCCTTTTATGCCTGGGGGTGCCATTACAATAAGCTTTAATAGCATTGGTGGGCTAGTCTCCATGTCCCACAATGGCCGCACTGCAAGCCATCAGCATCTCCTCAAAGAGTATCCTACTTTCATGTAATAATCAAAATGCCCTTGCATATGAAACATAAATATGCAACATTCAACTAAATATATAAATATATTACACTTATTTTCAGTTAATGTGACGGGAAAATATTTCTAAATAAAATGAAACACTTATTTTTATTAGTATCTAAATATTTAATCACGTCCAGTAGGTTTGCTATACATTCTTATGTACTTGTGTAGGTCACACCCTGCCAAAAAGGCATTGGTATATTAATTAACTAAAAAAGGAATCAAAGTTCCCAGTACTAAAGTTTAAATTAATTTATTAAATTATATTTCCCAGAGGAAAAATATTCACTAATCTCAGGCAAATATTTATTAAGATGAGCATAATGTTAGCTTAGAACTAAGTTATTTAGTAAAAATAAATTATTGTGTTAGGCTGACAACAAGACTTACAAAATTAAGCAAAAATTATAGAATTTTACAAAATCTCCAAATAGTTTTTTGAACCACTATTTTGCAAATAAGCTGTTAGCTCGAGACAACTTTCTGTTACTTCAACAAACTCCTAATTAGATACTGACATTTTGTAATATTTGTTAAACCCAATGCAGCCATACCCAGTAATTGTGCATACATTATCATAACCATTGCAAATGTTTTGCTTATTGCAGTGGCTGTCAGGCCAGCAGTACTGACACTATCATTTTAGAACCAGCTCTGCTGAACTTCCATGCAGTTGTACTGGCTGGTGGGGAGATCTCCAGCTGGGAACTGCTCTTTGTAAATTCTCTCTCCCAGTCAGAGACAGGCAGGGGTCATTCAGAGGGGGTCTGCACCCAGCTAGAGGTGCAAATCCTGCTGGCAACCAACCTGATCACCAGAGAAAGTGCGGGACCACCAGAGAATGAAGATTAGAGCCCACCATCACACAGCAGGAGGGGTACTTAACTTATATATAAATATATAAACAAGCAGCACTGTGTGGGGAGGCTGGACAGAGTAATACAGTCTCTTCACGCATAATATACCCCCCACACTCAGTCACCCTGTCACAGTCAGCCCCATACTTACCCATCACATGCTATCACCCTGTCAAAGTCACACTGCTACAGACAACATGTTGCACTCACTCTGTCACAGTCACCATGCCACAGCCACCCTCAAACAAACAGTCTCCCTCATACACACACTCACCCTCATGCACAGGCAACCCTCACAGACAGTTACAATTCAGACACAGAATACAGCCTCGTCATAAAGACAACACACACATCAAGATCAAAAGCAGCCCCAAAAAACACACAACGCACTGAAAGCAGCTACAACACAAAAATACACTCACAGACAAATAGAAAAGCATACTCACATAAACAGAGATACACAGACACCCACAGACCATTAGATATGCATTCAAGACACACTCATGGGAACACATTATACACTCACAGACCCACAAGGATATCTTTTGGGAGACATACACTCTCAGGCACATACTCGTACACAATGCCATATATGCACACACAGGTACAAATACACGCTGCCAGACACACACTATGTCAATGTCTGTGTGTGTTTGCATTTGATACATGCACACACATAAACAAACAAATACACCCTGAGATACAGAGGCCCACAATGATACACAGAGTGTGTATATATATATATATATATATATATATATGTGCATGTATTAGGAGAGTGTATGTGTGTGTGTCCAAAGTGCAACACAGATGCAATGTGAGGGCAGAATGGTATGGAAAATGTCATGGTTATGTGGCAATAGGTACAATATACATTGTGCAATATGTATGCACAACTGAGAACTGAGTGCATATGGGATATTGTATATGTAAGAGGATTATAGACTATGTGGGGGAAAAGTGTATTTTACATATTGAGAAATGTTATTATATGGGTGTTTGTTTTTTTTTTTTTCAAACCTCTTGGTTAAGGGGGGAATCACAGACCACTCATCGGGCCATATTTATTCATGTAAAAACACAATAATACAATACTCATCTTGTCATTTACCCAGGGTCAAAATAAATCATTTAAACAAACTAATTTTTAAATTAATCAAGCTTTCATTTTGATATTTCTATTCAGCAAAATCCTGGACAATTCTGTCTCCATGGTATATTTAGGAGCATTTCAGGTAAAAAAAAAAAAAAAATTTAAAAAATTAAGAAAGGTTTAGGTCAGCAGTTATGCAACCTTCATCATTTAAGATGTTGTGGACTGCATCTTCCCTGATGCTTTGCCAGAAGTATGGCTGTAAGGTTGCCTACACCTGTTTTAAGTCTTTTCACATACTCAGTGTGGGTAGGGAATGCAACATTGTATATAATTAAATATTTAATACTCTTAAAAGACAACTTTACCAATGCAAAAATATTAAAATAATACTGCACCCTAGCACTGAGTCAGTGTGTTGTATTCACAGTTGGTGGTCATATCAGAGGCCAGAATTCCCCTCCAAAGTTAATAGAAATCCAACGTTAATAGCCCTTGCTTGAACTTGATGGCCCATCTATTAAACATTAAGAGATTCCTTTGATAAATGTGCCCTGTGTAGAGGCAAATAGGCCAACTTAAAAATAATGTCCATAAAATGCTAACAAATGTAAATAATGTAATCAAAAGTTTGGTAGTTTTTTTCTGCCAACATTGTCCCTTTAATTAACAATCCTCAACTCCACAAACTTTATAGTTACAGTAGAAATGCATTATTTTATGTTTTTTAAGTCATAAGACAGGATCCCTTCTTACCCTCTTTTACCCAGAGTTCCTGTTTGTACCTAAAAAAAATGAATTAAACACATGTTGTTTTAAACTTTTCAAACCTTTCATTTTGATACTTTATTACAGAATAATCCTGTCTCTGTGGCATATTTTGGAGTATTTCAGGGCAAAGGCCACTTTTAAGAAGTGTCTGGCTATAGAGATTTTAAATTGCATTGTTTTCTACATAGTTTGAAAGCACTGAAGAGGTCTGCGTGATTTTTTTTTTTTAAATGTCTACGACCTTTTTATACAACCATTTAATCATTATAGCTTCCTAGACTAATTAGACGTGTGCTATGTTACAGCACACCATAATCTAGGCGTCTTTGCTTTTATTTTAAGCTCTCTGGATCTTGAGCTTTATTTGCCTAATTATTCTCTTGTTTTAAGGGTCCACTATTTAGAGTATTTAAAAAAAAAAATGCCATAAAAGAAGGACAAGATGTAGTTTACTGTCCAATTAACAAATCTAGTAGCCTGGACTGCTACTTTGTGAATTGTAATTCTTTGGTCATAAATCAGACAATGAAGTACTTAAGCAAGCACCTTGTAATCAACACTACAGAAACTGGCTGCCATCCAGATGCCCAGCACTAAAATCAGCAACATTATTTTAGTCAAGCAACACATTAACACAATGTACATCCATTTTGATGTTTTTTTTTTTTTTTTTTTAATTTAAAAGGATATTAAAAGAAAGCTTTTGTCTATCTTCATTTTGCTGCTTTCTCCCAAGGTCCATTTTGTATAGATGAATCATAGTTAAAATACATCTTCAACCTTATCTACTTTTTCTGTGGATTTTTTATTTAGCATCCAAGGAAAGCTGTTTTTGTTTTGTTTGTTTGTTTTTATTTTTTATGTGACTAATGATAGCACAACTTTTTTTTTTATATATGTGAAGTAGCAAAAGGAATCTGGACAATTAAGAATTTTTATGCGTATCTGAATTTTATCGACATAAAAATGTGATCCGATCAACAGGTGCACAAAATAATGGAAACAAAATGTGAAAAAAAGAGTTTAACATGAAATACTTAAAGGACCACTATAGTCGTTAAAGGCCACATACTCGTTTTCCTGCCACTATAGTGTCCTGAGGGTACACTCACCTTTCTCCAGCGCCGGGCTCCTTCTGTGCTGGAGACTCTCCTCCTCCTTTCCCCGTCATTGGCTGAATGCGCATGCGCGGCAAGAGCCACGCACGCATTCAGCCAGTCTCATAGGAAAGCATTCATAATGCTTTCCTATGGATGCTGGCGTCTTCTCACTGTGAAAATCACAGTGAGAAGTGCGGAAGCGCCTCTAGCGGCTGTCAATGAGACAGCCACTAGAGGCTGGATTAACCCTATTGTAAACCTAGCAGTTTCTCTGAAACTGCTATGTTTATAGAAGAAAGGGTTAATCCTAGGTGGACCTGGCACCCAGACCACTTTATTAAGCTGAAGTGGTCTGGGTGCCTATAGTGGTCCTTTAAAACAAATTTAGAAATGAATAATTAATGACGAGTCATGTTAACTTGATTGAGAATATGTGACAGCTACAAAATGGTTCTGACGCTAAATACTTTAACATATGGATTTTCAAAGTAAACTGTGGCAGCTAACAGAGTACTAAAGAGGCCAAATAGTTCATACAAGAAATAGAAACAAATGGAAATTAAATGTACCCCTGTGGATCAATGTTAGATTTAAATGTAATCTATAGTTCTTATATACATTGTACAAGTATTTTTTTGTTGTTGGTGGTGAATTGTCCGGAGATGATTTCTATAAGGACCGAAATATTGACTCTATGTGACTTTATGTAACATGTTTCACTACATCTTCAACTGTCAAGTAAAATAAAACAGTATTGTTGCTTTAATTTATTCTCTATTTAATTAATGGCAATAGCAGCCCAGCAAATTCTGCGGCTGTTGTACAAGTACAATAGTGTTTATAGAGACACACACAGAGACACATACATACACACACACATACACACAAACATAATTTCTGTATTAACTTGTTATATAATTTGCTTATATAGTTTTGTGCATTCTCTACTTATATGTTAAATGTTGAATAATGAACATGCACTTGGATCGTTCATTATTATAATAATTAGTTACTTCCCGCACATAAGTATATTGCCTGGTTTAGCATTTGCAGACAAACATATTTGTCTTTTTAATTTAACAAACCTACCTAAATATACATTTTATACTGGGAATTCCATTAGCTAAATTAAGCCATGACATAAACAACATTGCTGTAACAAACACTCTTTCAAATCTGTTAGATAATGGACATTTCTACTCACACAATATGCACCTCATTATAATGTATTATTTACTTACATGAGAAAGTGGTTGAGAGTCTTATTTTCATTAGAATGATTGAAGTATTAACTTGCATTATCACAATACCTTTTTATGGGTGATTAAGCATTTTGTCATAGTGGATCGCATTAATAAAATCACAACATCACAACTACTACAAGAATGCAAAAATTTTAGCATTATAACTTCTTTATTATGCACTGCATGCTCTACTATTATTATTATTATTATTAATGAGCTATCAACTTATTAAATAGTGCTGGATCAAGCATCATGTTTTGTTTTTCATAAATTATATTGCTTATTTGTATATACACTGATCAGCCACAACATTAAAACCACTTACAGGTGAAGTGAATAACATTGATTATATTGTTACAATTGCAACTGTCAAGGGGAGGGATATATTAGACAGCAAGTGAACAATCAGTTCTTGAATTTCATGTGTTGGAAGCAGGAGAAATGGGCAAGCGAAAAGATCTGTGACTTTGACAAGGGTCAAATAGTGATGATTAGAAAACAGGGTCAGAGCATCTCCAAAAAGGCAAATTGTGGGAGCAAAATTTGATGCAGGCCATGATAAAAAGGTGTCAAAACACACAGTGCATTGCAGTTTGCTCCGTACTGGGCTGCGTAGCTGCACACCAATCAGAGTGCATATGATCACCACTTTAATGGGGACATGAGTGTCAGAACTGGACCATGGAGCAAGGAAGAATGTTGCCTGGTCTGATGAATCATGTTTTGTTTTAGATCAGCTGGATGGCCAGGTACATGTGTGTCATTTACCTGGGGAAGAGATAGCAGCAGGGTGCACTATGGGAAGAAGTAGTGTTATGCTCTGGGCAAAGTGTTGATGGGAAACCTTAGGTCCTGGCATTCATGTGCAAGCTACATTGACAAGTACCACCTAACTAGAGATTGTTACTTATCACATACACCCCTCCATGGTAATGGTATTTTTTGATGGCAGTGGCCTCTTTCAGAAGAATATCGCACCCTGCCACACTACAAACATTGTTCAGGAGTGGTTTGAGGAGCAAGACAAAAAGTTCAATGTGTTGCCTAGGCCTCTAAATTAATCTGATTGAGCATTTGTGGGACATGCTAGAGCATCAAATCCAATCAATGGAGGCCCTACCTCACAACTTGCAGAATATGAAGGATTTGCTGCTAATATATTGGTAGAAGATACCACAGGACATATTCAGAGGTCTTGTGAAGTCCATGGTTTTAATGTTGTGGCTGTAGTGTAGTCTTTAACGGTTACCACAAAACCTCCCTTTGCAGAAACTGTGAAAGCCCTTTTGCATCCAGTTCACATTGTCAAGGAAAGTTCAAATAAGGTCCAGAATTAGAGTAAGTTCCCTATCCACAAAGTGCTCACTTAATAGGATTTCAGGTTTTGTGCACATGCTGTACCGACTCAAATCCATGCATGATGGAAAGTACAAATATACTGCTGTGTTGAGCAGAAAACAAATCAAGAAGAAATCATGCACTGTTTGACAAGAAATAGACAGACGACAAAACCTATGAGAATTAATTTCATGAGTGCTTTCAGCTAAATTCATCCTGATTAGGACTCCAGTTGCCATGTGTTATAGCTACCTCACTTGACAGCTAAAAGTGTGACCTTTGTGGATTGTCAAAAACACTACCTTAAAATGTAAACGTCATTCATCTTATCTAAGCAATCTTATATTGTACGAGTAAAGAAATGCATCTGTCTGTGAAAAAGGAGGACAGGAAGATAGATACCTGTAATGATTTTATATCATGATTTTTGCCATAAATACAGCATAATAAGGTAAATACACTAGGGGCAGTATGTAGAATTAATTACAGGAAGTTACCTCCCAAGAAGCATCCCACTGTGATTAGAAACCAGATGTAGTAGAGATCCAGGCTCTCACTTTTACTGGGTCCAGGATGTAGAACATTAACTCTCTCTCTCTCTCCATATCCCCAGCCAAGGGCAAGGGACATTTAAAAGTTACATGTTGCAGTTTGCTTATGTTTTGTATTGTATTACATGCTATAATTATTGCATTTGTTATAGCCTGTTACTTGCTATAATTATTGTAGTAAATTGACATTTAATGTTACAACATTTTGTGTATTTTCTAGCCACATTTTTTAACCATAATGCTAAGAACTACAAACAATAATAATGTTGTAACTTATAATTTAATAATTGTACATTAATTAAAAGATTACTATTTATATTTAAGCCACAGCCACCACAATACCCATTAGTAGTAATTAATTCTTCCAGAGCTGAGCATATACGAAATTCGCTATAAGTGAGGTGACTTTGTTTTTCCAGAATTCACCCTCCATCTTTTAAGTCATCAGCTTTCCTATTCTCTCCTCCTCTGAAGTACAATTTACTTAGTGAACTATAGATTAAAATGTCTTTGCCTGCACATTTTCCCTAGAAAATGATATAAAAGTAAAGCGGCCAAACTGAATTTGGAATGACTGTCTGGAAGCCAAGGTATATCTGCAATACGTGTCTTTTTAACAAGATAATGAGCATAATATTTGCCCTAGAAATGTAATGTCACAACTTTAGAAACAAAATGCCTTCACACATTCAATAAGCAACTGAAATATCAATGTGTCTGTAGACAACACAGTTCGCAGGCAAGAAATATTGTCAAGTAGATGTTAGGGCGCTGTACATAACACGTTATTTTCAACCAAAAAACATTGTTAAAAAATGAAGTAAAACAAGAGTACTATTTTTAATAATAGCATATGCATTTATTTATAAATTAATTTACCATTTATAATAACTGACAGAATAAAATAGGGAAATACCAATGTTATTAATAAAAGTATATTTTTAATACTTTTACACAACTGGAAACAAAGCAATATAAATTTGTTATTAAAGTGCTAAAATTATTAAAATCAACTTGCATTCTTGCTAGATATGCATGTTTAAGAATACTTGGAGATATGCCACAAAACATGCAAAGGTTTGAAAACAATATAATTTTTTCTTCCACAAAACATCACCAGCGTTAGGTCCTACATTCGGAACTTAAATGCAGTACACCGTCAAATAATGAAAATTGTCCTTTATTCAAAAACAAAATTATATTTGGACATAAGGTGCAGGGGGGCACGGACAAGGAAGAGACACGCTAACTTTTTTTGTACCATGCAAAGCACATACTTGGAGTCTCTGAAGAAGGGTTTTGTACAATACGAAATGCGTTAGCACATTATGTCCAAATATAATTTAATCAATTTAATAAATTAAATATGGAGTATGGAGTAGGGCATTTAAGTTCTGAATGTAAGACTCAGCACTGGTGATGTACTGTATGTCTAGCTGGAGGAGAACCCACCTGCCTGGATTCTCACACAGTAGGACGATCTGATCTTTATATCCTGTAATGCTCTTCCACTGCACTATTCAGTCTTTTCTTCTATCAGAATTTATCAGAAGAAATGCTGTAATTTAGAAAGTATTGCTGTTTTTTATTGTTTTATTACTCAGCATTTATTGCATAGCTCTCTCATTTTGGAAGCATTTTGAAGACTTGTAAAATTGGCAGTAGAGAATAAAATATACTATATAAAGAAATAGAGAATTCTACCCAATAATTTAGTAGCGCTAATATGAAGAATGCATTGGGTGTTCTTTTAGCATTTATTTCATGTATTAGTATAGCAATGTAGCATAGTGCAGTATAATCCACACTGTATGGGTTAGTATAGACCGGCAGCACAATACAGTATATAGTAGTATTTGATTTCTGAACAATTAAAAATGAGAAAGCATTCAGTGAAATGGAAAAATGTGCTCCGAACAGTATAGTAAGGCAGAAATGTGGCTGTGGTTTTAGAAAAGAATTGGACTTACATAAAACTCTCAGTTTATGGAGCAGCAAAATACAGCTATGCATTGGAGACTTTCTTTATTATGATGTGGGAGTAAGAGAAAATAGAGACCACGGTGGACTGGGATAGGTATCAGATATTCAGGCATTTTAAATTGAGTTGATGGCTATTTCCCAAGAGGTCTATTTAACGTAATGTTGCTCAACTGTCTTCAGTTTAGCTGATAGAATTACTCTGAGGTTCACTTTATTCACTATTAACAAAACATAAACCGCATTGAGTTAAACGGACACCTGCTGTGTTCATCTCATTGCAGCAGTGAGGTTCATTCAAATCAGCTCCAGATTAATAGTAACTGGAAAAATAGAATCGCAACGCACAGCTTGGTGAAACTCCTAAAATTGAATGAAAAGCACAATCACAGACATTTTGGGTCCCTTTTTCAATGTACAGTGACCTTACACATATATGGTTTGAAGGCCATTGTACAAGTTAAAACAACAGAAGATTCAAGAGAAAGAATTTGAGGTCTACTTAATAAGCACCTTATGGTAGCAGATTATTCTGTTTTTGGAGGTGACTATTTTGCTTGTTATAAGTTTAGGCGATCTTTTTCAGTCGACTGTGTTGAACTTGAAAATAACTAGTCTACTTGTATCACTACTTTAAATCATGCCATTAAATAAAAAAATAAAAAACTTGTAACACCTTCAACTTGTGTTACTTAGTAAATTACATCACAATCAAGATCTGAGCATGCACAGCCAGGACAAACATTACAAAGAAGGAGGAGAGAGAAACTTTGCTTCATTTTGAATCTAAAGGACAGACCTTCTAAGGAAAATAATTAAGGCACCTATTTGCAGGATAAAAAAGCATTGATATCATAATATTAAATGACCCTGTGAAGTGATAGTTATAATAAAATGATTGCATAAGGGGTAACAATTCATTTAAACATGGTTTAATTAATGAATTATGTGTAGAAATCTTAATAATCTATCAGTTAGTCGAAAGGTAGTTCCTATAGAATGTATATTTTCAAGTATGACTCACAAAAACCAAGTCTACTGGCTGATTTTGCTTGTCAAATTATTTTGGATGGTACCCTTTCAATGTGTTAAGTGTATATGTATGATTACAAATACGCATATCTTAACAGATATATTAACCCTTTCAATGCGGCACTTGTGTATATATGTTTTCCAGGGTCTGCAGCAATACCCCAATTGCAACCATTGTATATGAAATTTGTTCATTGCACATGCATTTTGTTTGCAATGATTGTACTGATAGCAGAGCCAGTGCTACCTTTCATATGCTGGCTCTGTTGAGCTCCCCTGCAGCGCCCCTGCAGCACCACTGCAGCCCCCCCATGCAGCACAGGTTGGTAGGATGATCTAGAGATCTCCTCTGCAGGATGCCCTCTAGCTGAGAACCGCACTCAGTAAATTCTCACCCCAGGTCAGAGACAAGAAGGGGCATGCTGATGGGTCTGCTTTCAGCTAGGGGCAGATTCCACTGGCAGCCCACAGGACCACCATGGAAACCCCTGGACCACCAGAAAATAAGGATAAGAGCCCCCTTACTACTAGAAGGCAAGAATGTGCACAACTGAGATCTGAGTGCATATTGAAAAATGCATAGGTGTTACAACTTGAGAGATATTATTTATTTGCAATTCTGTTTTCCTATCTTTAACCTCAGTAATTGGTAAATTATTTTTTTTATGTCCAGACTCAATTTTAGTTCTTGTTTCAATTAAATAATGTGCTAGTTAGGCATACTGAAACAAAAAATACATTTAAACATTAGTTTCCAGGACACCCAAAAAACTCAAATTCTAGGGATTGGATTATCTACAAACTGCTTGGTAGTGAAGAGGTTAATATATGTGCTTTTGGACCTCTTGGATTTTTTATATATTATTTACTAGCCATTTATTTATTTGCACTGCACAATCTGCCTGTACCCATTGGGACAACTAGACAAATCCTTTGTCATCATGTCTCTTATAGCATGCATTTGGTCAATGACCAAGTTTATGCAAGTTATAAGCACATACATGGTATTGGTCCTTAATGGGTTAATATGGAGTCTGGAAACTGCTAGAAAGCTGTGCCCCAGTCAAGAACATGTTTGGAAAAATAAGCATTACATATTTGCAATGCTCCCTTAATATAGTTTTAACAGTTCACAGTAAATGACAGTCTTGCTTTTGCATTTTGTAAGAGAAATGTAGAGTCACATTCAGAAAGTACTGCAGCCTTCTAAAAACAGACTCAAAGCATATTTCTAAAACACCTCTTTTATATTTACACAGTACGCAAATTATTTATGCTGATGTTTTAAGTGCCTTAATTATACCTCATTGAAGTATGTTGAATTTGCATTTGGGAATACATAAAATTTGCAATGAATAATTCATATCCCATACAGATCTGACCAATACTGTTTAAAAGGTTCACACAATCTATTACACAACCCTAGAGGATACAAATTAAAGCACATTCTATGTAAGTCATGTTCCCTTCTATTTGGCCATGGATAGTCAATAAACAAAAAATGAAAATAAAATAAAAATAAAGATATATATCTGAAACAAATAAATAAACTCTAGAAATGAAAAGTAAAAAGTAGTTAAGACAAACTATCTGTCTGGTGCCAAGTTAACATTTTCATTAAATATTGTAGACTACAAACAAGTAGACTAAAAAAACCATTCACAACAAAATAGTGAAGGCAATTTGTTGAAATGAACCTATATTTTAAAAGTACATTTTTAATGCTATAAAACTCAGTGTTTAGTGAATAAACCCCCAACCATCCTCTGCTGATGAACTGATTTTAATAAAATAGCAAGTTTAAGGGAAAAAATAAGTTTCAAGAGGTCATGCTATTCATCCAGAAAAAAATAAGATTTTTGACTATATAGTACTTTGATCACTGACTTCCGAACACCATCCCAACACATTTAATGCCATTATTTGTTCCCTAGAGGCCTGCTCACTAAACAATGATTTTTGACAAATAGCAAGAGACTTGCAAAATTAAGGAAGGTCAAACGCGTCCAACTATGTATAATCTCAAAACTAAAGGGACACTATAGTCACCAGAACAACTACAGTTGTATGTACTTGACCTGTTGTCTCCAGCCAGTCCCTGCAGCCTTTTTAATGTAAAAACTGCCTTTTCACAGAAAAGTCAGTGTTTAAATTAGTGCCTAGGGTCACCTCCAGTGGCAGTCACTCAGTCGCTCAAGAGTTATTATCTCAGCCATGGAGGCAGAGCCATTAGGGGCCAGCTGCAGCAAGACTGGCCCGGCATGGGGAAATAAAGATGAACAAAAACACCTTTCTCATCTGATCGGAGTAGAATTGTTTCCAGTTTCCTATAGGAAAGCATTGGATTGGCTGAGTTCATTAAGATTGATGATCTCAACCATGGAGGCAGAGCCAGGTTGGGCCAGCTCCGGCAAGACTGGCATGGCATGGTTAATAAAAGATGAACAAAAACACCTTTCTCGTCTGGTGGGGAATGTCTTGTTTCCTATGGGAGAGGATTTGATTGGCAGAGATTATCAAGATTGATGATATCAGCCATGGAGGCAGAGCTAGGTGGGGCCAAAGGTTCAGTGACAACCACTAGAGACAGGTTAGCCCTGCAAAGAAAACACTGCCATTCTGCAGAAAGGCAATGTTTTCAGTTGCAGGGTTACAATGGGGAGCACATGGCACCCAAACCACTGCATTGGGTGCCTATCATGTCCCTTTAACAATATGCAATTTTGTGGTGTGTTGAGGTCATAGTGGCATGCTTTGATGACCTTAAAATGTACTTATTAAATTTAGGCCAAAATATACATTTCCAACTTGACTTACTTTGCAGTTTCTACAACTTGATCATTTTCATTTAAATATTGTATTTTGCACTAACAATCACTATGTGCCCAGGGTCCTGGACACCTCTATATTCAACAGAAAGGATTCAGTGCAATACGCAAATAGAAAATAACATTTATTCAATATTTAAAAGTAAACAGGTCTTACGCGTTCTGGCCAGTGGTGCAGCCTTCCTCAGGATGCATCAATAAATTATGCAAAATAAAACTAATTTTAAACAGCAACATCCCACATTGATAGCCTGTTCATTAATTGATTCTCAGTTAAAGAAATGTACAGTTTAATGTTTAATTTATTGTCTCACACTACTTTGCTCCTGATGAACTCAGATGTATTGAGAAGCCATAGAATCGCATAACATAAGAGTAGGCAGCAAAACATATGGGAAACGTATCGTGGAAATGATAATGCTGAGAAAAATGTACATGTACAGTGTTGTATATAATGTGTTAAAAAATCATTGTATATCTGCAATCTTACTTGTTTTTCAATTCTTGAAGAGGAATACATAAAGTTTTTGACTGCTACTTAGATAATTATTACATTAGTCATGTTACTAGTATAACTAGTATATACAGCCCAGCAATGCCCTTTTGGCCATTACTTATCTCAAGTTCCAGAATGGAGCACTTCAAAATGTCTTGTAGTGTGGGAGTGACACTCGAAACAGAGATCATACCACTTACTTAGCCTAGAAGGGGTTTCACACACGCAAACCATTCAGACTCCTAGTTCTCAACTAACAAAGGTTAGCCTCTTGGAGACATAGAGACCTGTTCAATTTCTTTACATTTGAGAAGAATTTATGATTGTTAATCATGGTTCTCCATTTATCTTGAATTTCTCTGAAGTATTAATGCACTTGAACCAGCATGGACAAGACTATTACTCTACGACTCCATTTACTCAATAAGAGTGAAAAAGCAGGAGTTTTCTTCACTGAGCTATGCAGACGTGTAGGTGACACCGTCCCCCAGAAAACAAAGTAGGGTTTTAAACTCTGTGGTTAATCAGGGCACATCAAGCACCATAAAATCACTTTACATTTACTTAGTGAAAAGAGGAAAAAATAAGATGCAATGTATTCCGAAGAAAGAACAAGATAAGGGAGTAAGAGAACTGAAAAACCAACAGTGCATGATGATTTGTTCTCAATCAGGTTCATGAAGCACTTCAGTAACAAGAAAATCGTTTTATATAGAACTCTGGAGCCTTTGCTTCCTACAACTTCACTTAGATTGCTTTTAATATACATTTTTTAGAGCACATACATCAGTTTTCCATTGTTGGACTGGGTAAAAAAAAAAAAAAAAAACAACAACAAAAAACACATTTCAGCAGGGAGACCCGAGCAAGTGTACTCAAAGATGGACTTATGTACCTTCCCAGAGAAGCGCTGCATATACTTTCCAAATCCAACTCTTTCCTTAAGAGCATGTTACGGTATATGTGAATTTATCTCCTTGGTGTCTTTATAGTTATACCAAATAAAAAGTGAATAGTATAGCATTATATCATTATGATTTATGAGCATCACATTTACCAGTCTGCATTCACGCACGTTGTAGTCTATCATCAAATTGAAATTCCCTTTTGTTATATAATTATAAGTTCTGTGATTAAGCTTTTTCCCTTCTGACGTTATTGCCTTTTGGCAGTCACCTTCTGATGCCGTTTTAATTCATTTGCCTCTGTAATAATACATTCATTTATATATTTTTTCCCTTCTGTAACTCAAGGCAGATTAAATATTGTACCTAAACAGACTAATTAATGGGTTAGGGACTGTTAACCTGAATTCTGGAAGCACAACCATTAACTTTAATCCATTAATCATGATCTGCTTCAAAACACAATTTCTTCAAAACTGTAATCTTTTAAAAGCAGATAAGCTTTTTAAACATTTTTTACCTAATAATGATAATGATATCAAAAGGCAAGCTAAGGATTTTATTAATTATACAAAGTCTCCTCAGATACATTGCAAAAGGCAAACAAATCACATCTTATTCTATATCACTCAGAGGATATGAAATATATTAATTATATATTACTTATATAAAATTAATTATATAATTATATATAAAATAAAAAAATTGGTGGGGTGGAGTACCTTGAAAGTATTCTTTCAAGGTACAATACTACTGTCGCTCTGTCCTTTCCTTTGGGACAGATATGAATAATGAGTGAAGGTGTATTTCACAGAGAGTACAAGGTATATATGTATGGATTCAGTCACAGAAACTCATAGGCAGGGTAAGACTGCTTAAGTTTCACACAAAATGTTGCGTCATACTTGCATCAGTCAAGCTAACCTCTCTTTAAATCACCGAGCCCAGCTCTTCTGAATTCTGCTCCTGTTTACATGTGACTCTGCAATCCATTAGCATTTGTGGACACTTACACTGCTACATTAATGACATTTTAGAAGTTTTTGGCAAAGCATTATCCCCATTATCACCAACCATGTATCACATTTATAGATCCTACACAGTCTCAGGCAGCCCACTCCTTTTACATGCAGACAGCCTCTGTTAAAAAGACACACAGAAGTCAGTATGGTATGGAGGCTGTCTTGCTCATAATGTCTCTATAATGCATTTATTTTATTTCTATTTTACACTGTGGTTTGTAAAGCTGTGTCTAGTGTGTGTAACACTGTTGTGTGTTTGTAGCACAAGTCCCTGTCACTAAAATGAAGGATACCATATTTCCCTTAGAAATATTCTAAATTCCAAAGGTTTCACGGAGTAGTGCAAATAGGAAGGACTTTTATTCAGGAGCAGGAGAACAAAACTCTTGAATAAAACTCCTTTTTTGACTTTTTTTTGCACTGCTCTGTGAAGTCTTTGTAATTTGATTTTTATTACAGCGTCTTCACAGTAAAAAGCATCAATTTTTTTACCACAACCTCAATAAAAGATCACTGTGCTGAAAAGGTCATTCTGGAACATTGTTTCTTTGTATGAGAATCGGTTGGAGGCGGAACCAGGTTTCCTGTGCACCGGAGGTTAATTACTGTTCCTCCTTGTATCATTTTAAAATGAAGGCTATACATACAGTTATCATTCTAAACTGTACTTTCCCATCACACAAGTAATCAGTCCAATAGCACTACACGTCTAGATTGGCCACATTGAGCATTCATACTTTTAACAATTTCCCATAGTTCAAAGTGTTATGCATGTGTGTACATACAGACATGATGACATCTCATAATATAACCACCCATTGCAATTATTTCAAGGAATGCAGCATATCTACGAGGTCAAAACCTATCAAATGCATTAAAGTTGCATTGGTGCCTGGAGTGTCCCTTTAAATCTTATTGCAAAGTTATTTCATTTGGGATATAAAAAAAAGAGAAACTGCACATAGTGCAATACAGTAGCAGCTGAGATTATTAATAATTATATATCTCGATACAATATTTATATTTTTATCAGATTAGTATTTTCTCTAAGTGTAACACAGTTAATGTTTTATATGCACTGTACTACCGAATCCATCTGTTACTTTTCTCCAGAAAAAGCATTTATATTCCATTCACAAATTCAGCAGATATATCCTCTGCAAAGTCTGAAATTATTTATAAACACTTTATTTAATAATTTAATAATGTAACCTCCCTAAGTAACTTCTATTTCAAAAACTTGTCTCTTGCTTTCTCTTAAAGGGCCACACTCTACTCTCACCTCCAGTTCTAATATGTGTCCTCCATGTTGTTTGGTTGCTATCCCGTTCAATGCCCTTCCATTTGTGTTTTTATACCCCAACTACTCTAGACTGTAAACATGTTTGAGCCGGGTCCTCATCAATCTATTGTTTCTTTGTGTAATTGTTCATTGTGTAATTGTCTCATTTGTTGTTAAATGTACCTCTTTTTAATATTGGCGCTATATAAATACCAAAATAATAATAATAGAAACATAGAAACCTAGAATGTGACGGCAGATAAGAACCATTCGGCCCATCTAGTCTGCCCAATTTACTAAATACTTTCATTAGTCCCTAGCCTTATCTTATAGTTAGGATAGCCTTATGCCTATCCCACGCATGCTTAAACTCCTTTACTGTGTTAACCTCTACCACTTCAGCTGGAAGGCTATTCCATGCATCCACTACCCTCTCAGTAAAGTAATACTTCCTGATATTATTTTTAAACCTTTGTCCCTCTAATTTAAGACTATGTCCTCTTGTTATGGTAATAATAATCATAATAATAATCATAATAACTTAACAGGAATATCTCATTTTAAAGACATGAAGAAGGTTCAACTAGTTGAATTTGACAAGTGACAAAATGTTGAGGGATCTGCCCTGCCTCAAGTTCATTTAACGAGCCACAAAAAGTTAGTTTTGTTGGACTTTTAGTTTGGATATAAGTCAATGTGTGATATTCTTCTACAAATAGGCGAGTATTCAGCTTGTATTAGAAGTTAGGTGAAAGACAAAGTAGCACATTCCATAAAGAGAGCAGAATGTGGGTACAGTGATTTAGGTTGATGTTTAAAGATTTGATTAGTGAGGAGAACCGAATATCACGTGTCTCACTTGGAATTAATGACTGACAGTAGTATAGGGTGTAAAGTGTTTAATTTTTTCTTATTTTTTTATATTTTATTTCTTGAATACATCCAGAGTCAATCCAGATCTTTACAGAATGAAAGAAGCTATGAATTATGGGTGAAGCATTTATATTGTAAAGGGAGCAGTAGCAAGAGATAATTAGGGTGAGAGATGAATGAAACTCTATCTCTCTTCCTATATGTACGTGCCACCTGTGCCTTGCCCTTTCAAATGAATTCTTATTAAGGTGAATATACAGTCACCCTGCACTGATATGATATGATGGTAATAGACCCATCAAACAATTCTTTTGGGTGGAAAAACGACTGAAATGGCTTTGCGCCTGTAAAAATCACAAAATACATACATATAAATTAATCCCAGAGCATTTCAAAATTCACCTCCCTCCTTTACACACATTCTTAGCTTAGGATGTTTTTTTTCCAAAGGGAACTATGCTGACAAAGACCAGAAATTCATATTTAATTCACTGGCAGGTTTATCATAATAGAAACCAGAAGGCAATCTGTCTATTTAATCCCTGGTTCATTTGATAGTCTAATCTTTACACATAATATAAATAACAATCATGTTTTATGTTTTGCCATGTCTTGTTTTTTAACAAGCGATACATTGTTAACATGTAAATTAAGTTAGTGGCAATATAATTGACTCAGTAGCTGATTGACCAATACTGCGTTTCACAGCTGAATTTTTCATACCAAATAATTCTCAGAGGTATTGTTCGAGAGAAGACACTTCACTCGAATTGGTTCTGCTTAATAAAACACCTTAATTCTATTGGGTAATTTATTGATGAACGAACAATTAAGAAAACGCAGCTCATCTGTTTTCCATCACTGTGTAACAGGAAACTCATTGATATATTAAATCTCTCATCACCTCACTATTAATAATTCAGCACTGCTGTTTTATGTCAATTTATCAGAGTCCCATGACACTCACATCTTTCTATAAATGTACTACTGAATGTATATTGCTACAGAAAATTAACAGCTGAACCCCAGCTTTGGTAAACCTAAGCCAGGGATAGGCAACCTTTGGCACCCCAGATGTTGTGGACTACATCTCCCTTGATGCTTTGCCAACACTGTGGCTGTAAGAGCATTATTGGAGATGTAGTCCAAAACATCTGGAGTGCCGAAGGTTGCCGACCCCTGACCAAAGCCATGACAACAAGCACAGCAGTATTTTTCAAGAAAAAGGGAAATAATGCTGATTGAAAAAAGGAGCAGATAAAGTGGACAGCAGGAGGGGTGTGACTAAGAATGAAGGGACCCCAGTTCAAAAATAAAAGAATGCATCCCCTTGTTGCTTCCCTAAGCAGTATACCTGAGTGGAATGAGTGTGGAGGCTGAATGTGTTTATCTGGGAAATCAAAGCAAATTCAAAGTGAATTTCAAACGTTAGGAAAAAATAGGAAAGCTGAACACAGCACGGAGAAAAATCACTTGAAGTTTACTTTGAAATAATTCTATTAAATAACTGCTCAAATATAAAATGTGGGCTCTGGGAAAATGGAATGGGATTGTTTTAATCTCCAATCATGCATCAAGTATTATAAAAAAACAGCACAATTCTTTTTATTATGCACTATGAGTTACATGGTTGTGATTTTAGATGTCTGAAGCATCCCTTTAGCGAACATGTCAATATGGTAACCTACTTACAGTAACTGACTTATTAAATCCATTCTATATTAATTATATTTTGATCCTGAGATTTTTTTTCAGTGCATATAAATATATATATATACATAATAACTACAGCTTCCCTGCATTAACTTTTCCATGTTCCTACCACAGTTTTTATCACTTACTTAGATATGGTTTCTTGAAAGTGGCACTATCTCGACTGTGAGAAAACAGATTCACTTACAATTCATTTAGCATTTAGCACTTGATATATATAATTAATGGGAAGCCTGCAGTTAGTAGCCCTGTTACTGTACAGCTCACATAATAAATACATATTTTGCTGTCTATCAGGTGGCTATGTTTGTGTTGGAGTTTCTGAGGGCATAAGAAAATTGTACACTTCATTTTCTTTGGGTACCTATTAAATCACTAATCATTTTGACCTAAAACTTTAGGAGTGCCCTTAAGTATGAATTATGGTAGAGACTGGCAATCATTGCCGTTCGAAGTGCAGATGAATACCATTCAATTACTTTTCACAGCATAGCACACATTATTGTTAACCATCCGATAAAATTTAACACACAAACAAGCCATGTTGATTTTTTTTTATAAGGCTTGATCTTTTGATTTTGCTGATAAACAGAGCCCATTAACTTTTACATATTGACTATAAAAATGTCCTATAGAACATAAATCAATTTTATTGGCAGTTATACCTGGTGCATATACAATGTAACACAAACTAATACAGCTGATGTACATGGCTTGGCTATTACATACTGACTACTGATAAAAGTTACAGAGGAATCTGTTAACATAAATACGAACTAAATGATAGATATTTCTTAATAATATATACTTTTACATTTGTAATGCAAAATATGTTTATTTAGACAGTAAGGTACAGGAAAATCTTAAAATTGGAGATTGACAAAGAATGATCTTCAGCTGTTGTAGAATTCCCATGAAGCTTTGTGAGTATTATGTATCAAGTATATAGGCTAGGAATACAAAGCTGTAGAGTACACCCCTCACACAGCCCCCACCACAGCACACAAAAGGTTAGAACCCCTAATTCAATTATCTGACTCCAGCACCGATGTCCCTCCCCCAACGTTGAGCTAATACGCATGCGGGGCAAGCGCTGCAATCGCAATAGTTCAGCCCTATAGGAATCAATGCTTTCCTATGGGGTTTTAGCTGACGCTGGATGTCCTCATTCATAGCGTCATCTAAAAGTCATCTAACAGCCCAGAGGTGTTTCTAGTGGCTGTCTGGTAGACAGCCACTAGAGGTGGAGTTAACCCTGCAAGGTAGTTATTGCAGTTTATCAAAAACTGCAATAATTACAATAACAGGGTTAAGGGGACCAGGACAGTTCACTCAGACCACTTCAATGAGCTGAAGTGCCTACAGTGACCCCTTAAGATTACTGAATAACAGATTTCCAATGGAATTCAATGGAGGAATTGCTACTCATGAACAAGAACAAACTCTTACTCTGCTAAGAGAATCCAGCCCTTTGCATGTTCTATCAACATTCACGTTATCTTATTTCTACTAATTTAGAAAGAAGCTTGCTACCACTTTAAGATCAGAACATTATGCTGCAATGTATATATTGTTTTATACTCAAGTTAGAAATGTCACATCATTTAATACACACTCCTGAGAAAACATGGCTGAAGACGATGCGATTAACTGAAAAACATTAAAACTGGACCTTTCTGATTGAAAGCCCATTACAATTAAAATCACTTACATCCCTAAACGTACACTTGAATCTTAATGGACCTTGATAAATGTCCTATTTCAATAGTAAGATTCACAAAGCTAAGTGCACTTTGCCATCTCAGTCTAGAGAGGAGTAAACAATACATTTGTTTGTGTCTCTATGTAAATTGTAGCATCTGACAGGTTGTGGGAATATTAATAGAAATTTATATAAAGAAGCAAACATAAATCCAAGCAGTATTTCGAAGAATTGGACAATTTGCATAATACTTTTTATAACATACACCCAGTAAGATAATACACTAATAGTAACAAATCTTATGAATCAACACAGTAAAGGAGGAGACTATATTTAAAAGAAGAAAAACAATCACAAAAAGAGGACATAGTCTTAAATTAGAGGGGCAAAGGCTTAAAAATAATATCAGGAAGTATTACTTTACTGAGAGGGTAGTGGATGCATGGAATAGCCTTCCAGCTGAAGTGGTAGAGGTTAACACAGTAAAGGAGTTTAAGCATGCGTGGGATAGGCATAAGGCTATCCTAACTAAAAGATAAGGCCAGGGACTAATGAAAGTATTTAGAAAATTGGGCAGACTAGATGGGCTGAATGGTTCTCATCTGCCTTCACATTCTACGTTTATATGTAAATCTTTTATCAAGAACTAAAAGCACATGCAAAACTAAAAACACATAGACAAAAGTAAGTTTATTTAACATCTTATTGTAAAATAAAACAGGGATATATATATATATATATATATATATATATATGTTTTTATTTATATATATATTTTTATATATATATATATATATATATATATCCTTTTTTCTTTTAAATATATATTCTTTTTATCTTTTCCTTTTTTCTTTTAAATATATATGTTCAGAAACAGGATGCTTTGTGTGGTGCTTATAAAAAAAAAAACACAAGAAATCTATACAGCAGTAAATTATTTTTTTAGTTTATTTTGTAATAATGCAGTTTTTGGAAATCGAATGTCTTTAGTAGTTGCAAAGAAGATGGTGAAATGGGTTTATAAGTAAGTGCTCTTCTATAAATATGGGAAATTGTAATAAAGATGAGCACAAAATAATTTAGATGCATACAGCAGAGATTACATTTCTGGAAATAGGCTTTCGTGCTATTGAAACCTTAGATTACAACTGGCCTCTCTGTTCACTAAAACTGTAAATGGCTTGTAGAAATTTTTTGAAAGGAACATAAAAAGGACTGATTTAACGTTAAGCACAGTTAGGCTGATTATATAAAATTGCTGTCTAAACCGGCCTCAAATGTGTACTTATTAGATGGATTTTTTTGTCAGAACTTTTAAGTGCACAGATGAATTGCAATCAATTTGTCATTGCAGTTGAATAACTATATCCACATAGGACTATAAGTGTTATCAAATATGCAATAGATCGGCTTTTACTTAATATTGCGCCCTAATGGATTATATAAAGTTGTAAATATTCTGGATAACTGATCTACAGAGGCAATATAAATTAAACTCAATACCATTATTTAAACTCATTTTAAGTTTTGATGTTTTATGTACTATGCATAAATACATGATTTGAAGTGTAAAGAGTGACCTACTTTGCTGTTAAAATTTTTATATAGTCAACGGGACCTATTATAAACGTTTCTAGTCAATAAATCTTGTTTCATAGGTGGTAACGAATTATTAATAAGCCCATTTGAAATCCATCTTTATTTAGAGTATAAAGGGGTAATAATACTTGTGTGCCACAAAAAAACTCTGATACATTTATAGACGTACTGAAAATTATCTGGTTTTAAACAATGCAGTATTTTCAGATTTTGCAATACCTTTTTGTTTGACTAACAGGACTTTAGAATGACAAGCTTTTGAGAGTCTATAATTGATAAAGGCTGCAACTACTAAATGTTTGTCAATCCAAAATTCTAGTAGTTCAATAAAAAAGACTTTGCAAAATCTTGCAAAGTCAACTATTTTCCACCTTCATTTACGCACTAATACAACTACTCGAAAAACACATATAAAATAATATAGTCCTATTTAGCTGATAGAGCTAATACAGTCTTTATACTTCTATTTCAAGCTTTCTAAAAATGACTTGCCTTTCAAGTTTTACAAACCGGAGAGATCATGTGTGATTCAATAGGTAGATAGGTCGTTTCACAGAGTATGATCAGCACAAACTGTAAACACCTACCTGGTTCTACTCCGAGAAAGCTGAAAAACCTGTGCCTCTGCTGTCACAGATCTCTATTCAAACAAATAAAACCTGTGTAGATGAGCTAAGTAAGAAGAACCCATGATAAAAAAGTCATAGAACATGCTATGTTCTTAGATAATTGGGACGATAATGTGATGTTATTTAGATCTACCTTTTGATATAAGGATTTTATATGCAATTTATACTTTTGATACAATATTTTTAACGATATATATGTTTTGTAGATTCACCTAAAAAGAATGACTAGGTACATAGGCTGAAAGGAAACATGTGTCCATCAAGTTCAGCCGTCGTCACATCTGATTTTGATGTTGATCCAAAAGAAAGCAAACAAAATCCAGTTTAAAGTACTTCCAATTTTGCAACAAACTAGGAAAAACTCATTCTTGACTCCAGAATGGCAGTCTGATCTCTCTAAGAATTAATTTCCCCATATATTAAAAATTAAATTCCAGAATGTTATGTTTTTTCAAGTATTCATCCAGTTTCTGTCTAAATATCTGTACAGACCCTGGTAAAACACCTATTCAGACAGATAATTCCACCTCATTCATTATTGTTCTTAGACTAAATCTCCTTTCTGCCAGTCTAAATGCGTGACTTTGTGTCCTATGTATAGTCCTGTGTATGAATAAATTTCAAGACAATGGTTTTTTAGGCCTCAAATATATTTGTTTAATATTATCATATGCTCTGAGGCTCTGTTTTTTCTAAACTAAACAGATTTACATTTATAACTTTTCTTTATCTAAAATGTTCCATTCTTTTTATTAATCCTATAGCCAGCCTTTACACTTTTTCTTGTGCCATAATATCCTATTTTAGACCAGGTGCCCAAAGTTGCACAGTATATTCAAGGTGTGGTCTTAGCAGTGATTTCTAAAGAAGCAAAATTGTATTTTCATCCCAAAAATTTGTGAATTAGTATTGGGATGAAAATAATGTTTTGATGGAACCTTTTATATTTGAAGACTGTATACAAGATGGCATGTTTTAGGTGTATAACATCCTGTTTTAGAAATACACACTTAGGGGGCTAAGTTTGGTGTATTTATTTAATGTGTTGCTGTTTATGAATTACATATTTTTTTTCTTTTTGTCTGCATGCAAGTCCCTTGAGTGTGCTGGCTATTTTGTTCCAGATTGTGTGAATATATATTAATTTAAACATGCCTCTTTTTTATTAAATTGTGCTTTTATTTGATAAGCATCATTGGGTTAAATACCTAGTAGTGTGACTCTCCAGATCCCTAAAGAAGGGCAGAACCCTATTGCGAGGTTTCATGCCCCTGTCATGGGTAGTTGACTGTCATGAAAATGGCAATCACCTACCTAATCTGTTAACAGTTTGGGGAGATAGGGGGGTCAAAAGGAACCCCTATGCCTTAAGATAGTGTGCACACACATCACTCCTCATATGAAAAGGGTATTGTTCTTCAAAAGAGAGGACTTGTGCTCTTTTAGTTAGCAGGTGATTGCCATAGAATTTTCAATCACCAGTCTACTAGTTAACCTGTATGGTGGACATCACCCCAATATAGGTTATAAAATGAGGTAAGGCTTCTCTTTTAGAAGTGGTGAGAAAACTCTTTGAAAATAAAAGTCAAATAACCAGTAAATATGAGGACATTGCGATAGAAGCAGGGATCACCTGGTAAAACCAGGTAAAAACAAAATCATGGACGGTAGGGTAGCTCCCTATTAACCCGAGAAAACAGAGACAAGCCTTATTGAAAGCAGAGAAGTGGTGCAACGTAACAAAATATAATACGTTTATCTTCCAATTTACAATTACTAACACTTTATACTTAATACTTATACATAGAATCCTAAATTATACTTTTTTGGGGGAAGTGGAAATTATAATAAATATAAAACCACAATATTTTTATATATTTAGAATAATTTCTCATGCTGCTGTACACCATGGTAAATAGTAATTTGCAGGAAAATCACTGATGTTTAAATGTAACTAATTCAAATGCCAAAATATGGATTTAGCACACAGGTGTGAAATTGTCTAGCATCTAAAAAGCATGGCTTTCATGCATTTGACCTCATTAACATCTGTATTTATTTTTTCATGTTCAAATGTTTTGCAGAATGCTGCACCATAAGCCTGCCTTCTTAGTCACGCCCACTCACCCTAGAAAAAGACTTCCTTATCGAATGTATGCTAAGAGCTCAGCAGCTAACCGCACTGAGTGATCTTAATTACAAAGTAACTCACTCAGTGCTGTTAGGGGTTTTACCATGTGATCAGAGCTGCTATTACATTGTTCTCATATTCACTGGTCATGTTCTTTTCAAACAGTTGTCTCACCACTTCTAAAAATGGTTTATAATGGAGCCTTACCTCATCATATGACCTATGTTAAGGGGATTACCATGCATATTATACAAAATTATTTCTGGCATGATGGGAGTGGTGACTTAGGAGGCAGTTTTATGATGATGAGGCCAAAACAAATTCATTAAAGTTTTATTGGTGCCTCAAGCGCCCCTTTAATAAATTGAACATAATAATAATAGCTATATTAATGCTCATTAATAACAGATTCTAATAAATAAATCATCAACAGCTTTTAATATTTTTTTTTCATCTACTTTGTAAGAGAGTTTGAATAGAACCACATGTTTAAATGCCATGTTTTTTTTTGGCAGATAAAATGTAAATGACAAAAATGCATAAATTTGGTGCAAATCAGTGTTGCAGACAGCCCCCTCAAAGAAAAAACTAAATCAGAATAAACTATTTTTATTTCATTGTGAATATATACTGCATTAACTATGGGTACGTAGCAACTGAGGCAATCTCGAATCAATTAATATAAAATCTGTAGGGGAGCATATTTCCCAAAATAGATTGTTACTGAAAAGCAAAACAGCATGGACGATTGAGGTAGGGAAAGAGGTCAAGCACCACATGGGAGCTGCACAATGGGAGATTGAATTTAGTGCATAAGAAGGTTTCATGTTTAACTGATTTGTAAAACAGATAAAATGTATACAAGAACAAAATATATATATATTTTAAAAACTATGTAAGTTATTTTGTTTTATGTACTTACTGATCTATTTCTCATATTGAGTTGGATGATACTAATACCAATGTGTTCACTCCAAGCATTATTGTGAGTACCAAAGTATAAGGCATGGTTTATCAGCTATGCACACTCACCAGACCTGTATTTGAAAGTGTTGTTACACTTTTCATCCATATTTTATCAGTTGGCTTTATCCCCCTAGTAGACTGATTGCGTTAGTAGTCTCTTTGATTTCTGCTAAATGTTTTTACCTTCAGATCTATTCACTTACAGCCAATGACTAATTACGCCTGTGCCTGCTACATTTTATTTAAAGGTACATTTTAGTCATCAGAAAAACTACATCTTTATGTGGGTGCTTCCTGGGTCAGTGCTACCAGGGCTGGTGCGTGCATAAGGTGGCACAGACGGCTGCCTTAGGGAACCAGAGCAGGGTAGTGCAAAAATCCAAATCCCCTGCCTCTGGCTGAGGACTCAGATTTTTTTAACTCACCTTGCTCTCCCTGCAGCTAGCACAGAGCAGGAAACTGGCAGTGAAGTCAGCCGGCCTCTTCTAATATGGAGGGGGCGTGACTTCCACTTCTCCCAGACTCCCCAGCAGTCTTCAGTGAATTCCCTGCCTCCAGCTCCTGTCTGGCCCGTCCCACCTGACCACTAGGGATAAGTCCCCCTTCCCAGGCCCGAGGTAAGCCTCAGGGAGGGGGGATACCTTTTAGATTATTTTTTTTAAAGCAGCCCCTGCCTCCATTATACTGCCCCTGCCTCCATTATACTGCTGCTTTCCCCATCATGCTGTCCATGTCCCCCTTTATACTGCACCTGCCCCCCCTGCTGCCCATGACCCCTCTCTACATCCCCTGCTCCCCGTCAACAGCCTCTGTTCCCCCTCTACAGCCCCTGCTCCCCATCTGCAGCCCTGCCTTCCCATCTAAAGCCCTGCCTCCATTATACTGCCCATCTTCCCTCATACTGCACCTGTCCCTTCTCTACATCCCCTGTCCACCCCTCTACAGCCCCTGCCTCCATTATACTACCACTATCCTCCCCTGTACAGCCCCTGCCACCATTATACTGCCCCCTACTAAAGCCCCTGCTCACAATATACTGCCCCTGTCACCCTCTATAGCCCCTGTACCCACTCTACAAGCCCTGTCTCCCCTTCTACAGCTTCTGTGCATCCCTTTACAGCCTCTTACTTCCCTACTACACATCACTTCCACTACAGCCTCTATTTACCCACACACAGCCCCTTACTACCATAAACCAACTTCAGCCCCTAACTTACTACTACAGCCCTTACTCCCCAATTAGAGCCCATAACCTTCAACTACAACCCTTGCCCCCCACTCCCACAACAGCCCTTGTCCTTCCCCATTACAGCCCTTGCCCTCCCCACTGCAGCCTATAGCCCCCTACTACAACACACTGCCAGTCCCTCTCCTGAGATTAGGTTCTGGATCTGCCCCTGCTCTGTATGCCTGCGTCTGTATGACTCTATATGACTATATGTCTGTATATGACTGTGTATGCATGCCTCTGTCTGTATGTCTCTATAGGACTGTGTATAGTTGTGCAGCACTCATGGCCGGTGCAAGGATTTTTGGCTACATAGGCGAAGATGCATTTTTGGGGTAGAGGGGGCAAAATGCATCTTTGCCTGTGTAGCCAAAAATCCTTGCACCGGCCATGAGTGCTGCACAAGTGACACTCTGTATTGAGATGCTGAACTTTCCCCATAAAGATACATTGATTCTATGAGAAATACTGATTGCCCAAATGGAATTTGTCTCCACTCTGCCACCCCGCCTCCTATGGAAAGCATTGGATTGGCTGAGATTGTCGATTCTGATGATCTCAGCCAAGGAGGCGTATCTGGGGCGGAGCCAGCACCTAAATAGTGTTTTTACACTGTAGGGTCAGGAATACATGTTTATATTCCTGACCCTATAGTGTTCCTCTAAGGCAGCCCCTAAAGGGACTTTGGTTGATTTATTTGTTGCTAAATATACACTTTGGGTTTCTGAGGGTACTTAAAATTTATTTTCTTAATCTGCACTCAAACTCAGCTATGCATGATTTGACTCAATGTTAAGAGTAGACATTCTGTTAATAAATATCACAAGCATTGGCTACCTTCAAGCAGCCATTTCAAATTTACCCAAAGTTATTAGTTATTAAAACCTATGGAAATGTGAAATCTGACCTGTTTTTGTTTTTTTAGTTCTATCCTTCTATCTCTTTATCTATCTATCTATCTATCTATCTATCTATCTATTTATCTATCTATCTATCTATCTGTATCTTCTTGGTGACATCTTGTCAAATAAATGTTATGAGAAATAATTTGTACCATTCTACTTTCGGTATGTTATTGAGGTAAGCTAAGCCAACACCTCTAGTGACGTCATAGGGCAGAGGTTAAATATACCTGCATACTTACTCTTTCCTCCTGTGTGTCATCATGGAAAGGTCTTGGTGTATAATGGAGTCTTTCTGCAGATTGGATGCAATGGGTTTATTGTGCTGATTTGTAATTGGATACAAATAATTTTGGGTACAAAAGGATTGTTGCCCTTGTTAAATTCAGTGCTATTTACTTGTTGATGAGTTTATGTCTCTAAATAAATATTTGTTAAAGTAGACGGACGAGAAACATTATATTTTATTATCAATGGCAATGCAATACACACTGTATCTCTATCGAGATATTTATATATATATATTGTTTTATTTGATGATACTTTCTATTTAAATTCTGATATTGTTTGTACACCATATTTTAAACCGGAGCATATTTATCTTTCTATTATGGATATCAAGTTGAGGTTTATGACATTGTCTTTTCTATCGAAAGTTAAGAAATGAAGAAAACTAAATTTATTTATGTGTGCCCCTAAAACTTCACTGCACAGTTACTCAGCTCTTAATGTGATTTATTTGTCTTTTGTATATGTTGTTGAGCTCAACTAAATCTTTTAATTATTAATTTGCATCATTGTAGCTAATTACAATGGTGGCAAAAATGGGTTAACTAAGTAATTTATAAAGCAGTTTAGCTTTAGCAAAATGTGTAAAAGGCAGTTTGTCATTCTTCTGCCAAGGTTACAAATGATTGGCTTCTGGTATATGAGACTGTTATAGAGGCTAATGGCATACTAAAATTGTCTTTTTCATGTCCAAATTAATTGCATTCATATGCAATTCACATCAGTATGTCTTACTTTGAATTTCAAAGCTTTGTAAGGTTTATAGGGGACTGAAGTATCACTCAGTGTTTGTGCTTGAATTTCATTATGTATTTACCATAGCTAAAATTGGATGTGAGTGAACATATACACAAAATATTTTAAGAATAATAAATGTTTCATTAGCGATCGGAAAATGTTCTGCCTGAATCACAATATAAAACCCAGTTACTTCAACTAAGAGGGTTAAAATACACATCTGAACCATTCAGCTTGCCCAGTTACTTCAACTGTCTACGAGTAAGAGCTTAAGGGAAAGCCAACTTGTTTATCATTGTATATCATTGTTAAAGTCGAACCCAATTTAAACTGAACCAGACAATGGAAGTCAATAACAACGGATCACATTGCAACCAATTTAGTGTATAGGGATTTGGCTTATTTTCCCTCACTCAGTAATTTCACTCAATATTGTTAAATAGCTTGGTGCAACCTTTTATGAATAGGTGCTTGAGGTATGTTTTATTATTAAAAGGAAACAGTAGGATAAAATTCAAATCTTTCTCAAGCTTATATTGAGAGCCGAAGTCTCTAATTGGAATGCCTTGCCATGTGGATTTGCAGAGCTGCAGGGAATGGTAGTTTCAAAACTGAGTGTCAGTTTCATTTGCTCTGTTTCAAAATGGAAGTATGGTGTAGGTGACAGGTCAAGTTTAAACCTGACACATTTATGGTAGTTGCAAAGTTTGGAGGTTGATAGATTTTAATATGAATCCGTTCTTCTGTATTGTTATGTCACCAAAGAAAGTGGTAAAGTCACTATTTCCTGACAGGTGTCAGGTGAATCATATGGTCCTAGAAACCTTTAAATATTGTAGTTGGAAAGTAAAAGGTGGTAAAATATTAATACTAGACAGAGAAATATTCACTGAAATTTACCTTTCTATAAAATATTTTTTGTTGTTAAACAATGCCACAAACCACATATTATATTTAATAACATGGCTGATTTCATGTTGTGTTTTGGCAGAGTTTATGATGTGACGCAGAGTTTATGGCGTGACTATGAGAATGACTGACATTTAATTGTTAATTTATTCAATATTTTTATTTATAACATTACCATTGGAAATGTATACAAGCAGGAATTCTTTCATGAATATAGATTAAAACCTTCTGGTGTATCCTGATCTTGGATTTGATTTGGTTGATGGGTTTTTGGGGCATTTTTTTTTTTTACAGATTGTTGATCAATAGCCTAATTGTTGCAATGCAACTTATTTTCGTGCCAGTACCAATGTAATAAAAAATGAAATCGAATTGAATATGGAAATAAATAAATAACTTTCTAATTGTCAACTGTTTTGCATTTAATGAATAGTTAGATTGTCCGTGGAAGCCAGCTATCATGACTGAATTGACACAATTATTCTTAAATTAAAGTTATCTATTTCAGGCTTTTCATATATTTTTATGGGTCTCCATAAAACACACAAATATAACTATTTAACACTTAGGGCATATTCTTTTTCAAGAGTGTCCTGCCAGTTTCTACATAATGCACAATTTAGCTCTCAGAAAATGGAAGTCAAGTATTTCGAATACACAAACAAAACCCATTGACCGAGTATTTCACTGTGTGTCTGACAGATAGCATTGCAAGAAAAAAACTCTCTGACGCAGCAGAAATAAATGCTTAATGCTTAGGTAATACAAAAAAAAAATATGTTGGAATTTTAAATACATATGCACGGTTATTATATTGGAAAAAACATAGGGTTAACTTAAAGAGCATATTCTCTTTGTTTAAAAAAAAAAAAAGAACAGTCCAATTACATTTATATTAAATCTGATGAATTTCTTCAGATAAAAACATTAGACAAAACATCAAGTTCATTAGTAGATTATTATTACATATGCAGTTTTTGTATGCTATGACTTAATTCAAGTGGACTACAGATTTTTTTATGTTATATTATTGGTGGCGTTATTAAAATTAAATCTGTTTAAGTCAATCCTGCTTTGTTGCAATAGTTGGTTGTGTCCTGTGGACCCCATGCTAGATCCCCATTGACATCCATGAGAATTTAACTTAGCAGAGATAAAAAATCATATCTGCTCACTGACTCGTAAATTTCACATGAAAAAAGATTATTTTTGAAACAGGAATATTTGACTTTGATACAGTTTTTCCTATACGTTGCTTATAGAAGCAAATGCAATCAAATATTCATGCTCAAATGCACGTATGTGAATTAATGTAGACTGTGAAAGTGCTTCAAAACCTGAGCTCATTTCCTTGTGTGTCTACATAGGAGAATACATCCACTTTGGTCAAACAAAATCAAGAATTCATGGTGCAAACTCTATCTTATTGTAAGTTAATCAAAAGCAGGATATGAACACTGATAGAGACGTGCCTTGTCGATCCATATCTAACATGGGTTTGCTCATATTCCAGTTCATTCGTTTTTAACATGAAAAACATTCTTACTTTAGAACTTTCTATATTTTATGGAACGTTTTAGGATATTCACATCCCTGCCCTGTTCTTTGCCCAGCTTTGGTAGTAGAGGAGACTTGTCAACCAAATGTATACCTCCCATCAATTTCAACTGGAGTTCAGAGCATAGTCTGGAATATTTCACATCCATTTGTGAGAAAACATGACTATAAACTGACTTGATATCATATATACATAAAATCTGAAAACTGCCCAGAAACATAGAATGTGACGACAGAAAAGAACTGTTCGGCCCATCTAATCTGCTCAATTTTCTAAATACTTATATTAGTCTCTGACCTTATCTTATCCCACACATGCTTAGACTCCCTCGCTGTGTTAACCTCTATAACATCAGCTGGAAGGCTATTCCATGGGTCCACTACCCTCTCTGTAAAGTAATACTTCCTGAAATTATTTTTAAACTTTTGCCCCTCTAATTTAAGATGATGTCCTCTTGTTGCATATGTTATTATTGTTTTGTTCATAAGACTACCCAGCTTGCAGTGTCTCCCTTTTATGCTAATAATGATGATACATAACATGCCACAATACATGGTCTCATTGCTTAGATCTATAGTACAAATCTGATAAATCTAACCTCTGCACTACCCACAAAGTTCTTCTTTGTGGGTCTGCTATAGAAAGTAAAGAGAGCATTTCCTGCTTAGAGCAGAGCTCATTGCAGAAGATGCAGCAAATACAAGGACATCAAATATGAGGATATATAGAAGTATATATATTATTGCATTCTTTTTTTTGTGTGCATTATAAACAATAAGTCACCTTCACCCTAGACGTCCCTTTAAGGTTGTTTTAAATATCTTAATGTATTCTGTAATGTATGTCAGATTACATATCTGTTCTGTAATGTATTTCAGATTACATATTATCGAGTACATCATAATATGATTCCTATTGCATATGATGACATGCTGATTTTAGTGCTGTTAAAACTGAAGATTACTGTAAATATAATATTACTTTGCTAAATTGATTTAAAAATAAGTAAACGCTATTCCAAAAAATATTTTAGAGAAACTGCATGAAGATCCAAGATCACTAAAAGCTATTTTATTAATCTTTTAAATTGCCATTGCAATCAGTAAGCTTTGCACAATTTCCTTTCTTCTGTACCTCAACAAACCAACAAATTATTTTTAATTAAGCAAATGTTAATATGCTCAAAGCCAGGATCTTAAGTGACCATTTCTAACAATAATATATGGGTTAATATTCAGAGAAAAATAAATTCCTGGACGATAGCTTTCCCCCATTTCTTGTAAACAAGACAAAACCAACCCAAGATGTATCCATTATCTATTCCTATCTCTTTCTGAAGTAGTGCAGTTTTACATTGTCCTTCATATAGCAAGCTGAATAAAATTATTAGAAAAAAAAATGGATTTTCATAGCTGAACATCAAGATCTAGAAAAGGATAAATGTTTTTTTGATAAACTAATCTCAGTACTGATTCTAGATGTATATTTAGGGCAGATCCCCAGATGTTTTAAAACTACAACTTCCATGATGCTTTGTCATTCTAAAGACATTCCAATGGCATGCAGAGTATCATGGCAGTTGTAGTTCTACAACATCTGGGGATCTACCTTTTGGACACCCCTGATTTAGGGTGTCTTCTCTCATTTCAACCATATATACTTAACAACTAAAACCATCTTTAAGTCACATGAAGATACAGTTAATAAATAATAATCCACATCTGTGCAAGCATCTGACAAAAAAGATAGCTGAATGTAATTTGATTAGGAAATACTTGAAATTCCACATAGTGATTATCAATGAGCAGATGCAAGCCATTGTATAGACCAGAAGTCAATCTTTGTAGATCACTCTGCATTTAATTGGGAGCTCAGATAAATAAAGGCCTAAAAAGATATTCAGTCTCGTACATACACAAATATGTTCAGTTGTTGATTATTTCAGAAGACGAACTACCATTTTGGATTTCAAAATCTATATTATGGTCTTAACGCAATCTATACAAGTCACATAAACCACACTGATCGCCCACTAAAAAGACATTGTTGGATTGCAGATCTCCGCGGATAGATAAAAACAATGTTTAAGAACTAGAAGCTGTAAATAACATGTAGTTTTAAATGTTCCAAGTTAGAATCAGTAGTGAATTATACTTTTGTGCAATGTCTAAGTGGACTGGATAAGCCAAATCCTTTTGCAGGCAAGTAGAGCTTGTAATTGCTGAACTGATTGCTGAGCATCAATAATCTGTAGAGTGTCTAGCGCCTATCTTTCTGTAATCACATAACATGAAGAAAATTTAAGGCAAGCCATTAAAGATAGTACAGTGTATAGAGAATGAGCAAATGGTTGATGACTAGCAAGAGAATACAGTTCTCACTCATTAGCAATCAACAATGGACAATGAGGATGATAATAATTATTAGTGTCACACTTTGAAGGTACAAGACTTTGATGAAGAATAGATCTCAAGACTTCATCACTACTAAAAGCTGATCTTTAAAGTCCAGTTTCCCTTTCTTACAATATAAATATAAATGAAGTAAATAAATGAATACGATATATTAAATAAGAGAAGTTGACTTTATATCAGATACTAAAAATACTACAAATACTATAAAATATTTTTGCTTTGGACATTTGTGAATTCATAGCTGATACCATCAGAAAACAGTAATTTATGTGGAAATACTTATTTTATTTTATAATGGCATTCAAAGAGTCGAAAAATACATATATAGGCCATTTTTCTTCATATGTCATTTTTATTGAATAAATATTTTACTAAAGAAATATATGCAGGCAAAAAAATGTACACATGAAATCAAAACAATATTGAAACAGTAGGTCAGAGTTTACATATATGCTATTGGCACAATGCTTTACATCTTGGATACTAAATAGAGGTCATAAGGTACATTTTATATAGGTTTTTCAACCCCTTTAAGACTAAAAGTTTAATCACAAGGAAGTTCCGAGAAGTTTTATGTGACTTGTTTAATAACAATTTTTGCAACTAAAATATAAAATATAAAAACAAGAAAAAAGGGAAATTAGGAGCAGAGGGATTTGTGTCCATCATAGGGTCCATCATTGTCTATCCTAGATATTGCCACTTGGGAGACATGCACTGTCTCCACATTCTAGTTCCTGTATACCTTTTGCAAACTTGGACTGTTTAGACGTCGGCAGCTTTTATAACAACCCTACAAGATGTAATTGAATAGGATCTCAATGACATAGATCATCAGTTGTCTTTAAACAGTTAAAAGCTACAGTTGAAAGATTTCTGGAGTTTCTTTGTGCAAAATTGTTCTTACTGCTACTGAAATCAATATTTATTTCATGTCAAGAATTCTAAAATGTTTCCTAAATCCACTGAGGTTACTGTTATCTCAAAATTATTTGAGAATACTGAACTGCTCTATGGTAAATATAAAGGAATATTAGCACATTCTCTCAAAAAAAAAATTAAATCAGGCTAGTGCTAAAAGAAAAAGAGGTCAAAAACATAAATTATTTAAGATACCATCACATTGGCACAATGACAAATATTTGAATATTCAAATATATTATTGCATAACTTCTAAAATGTTGCAAAAAAACCCAACAAATTTTACTATAAAGCATCAGTGCATGTTTATTTACTAAACTATGCCAGTTCATATCGAATGATGTAGCGTATGGAAAATAGCATTGCTATGTCAAATAGCACAGTGTTTAGAAGAAAACCTTAAGAATGAACACACAGTACTTTTAGGTTAAATTAGTTGCATAACTATTCTGTGCCAAATAGTGCTCGGAAAGAAAACGATTAATCACAATTTTATTTCCTTTCATTATAAAAGTAATGGTGCCTTTCAATGAAGTGAGCAGTGTGATATAACTGATTGCAATATTCCAGGAAATGTGAATCAGTAGCATTTAATTGTATTTTCTAATTATACTATAACTGAGTAAGGTAATAATATTCTTAAAATTACACACCTAATGCAAATTTGTTGTGAAATATGTATTTGTGTTTGTATGTGTTTGTGTGTGTGTGCATGCGTGTGTGTGCATGTGTGAATGTTTGCATGTGCCTCTGTGTGTGTGTGTGTATATATATATCTATGTGTGTGTCTGTGTGCATGTGTGTGTATGTGTGAATGTTTGCATGTGCCTCTGTGTGTGTGTGTGTGTGTGTGTGTGTGTGTATATAGGTGTGTGTCTGCATGTGTGTGTTGGGTTTGTGATTGTCTCTAGATCTTAATACATTTCATTCTCAATATGCATCTTTTATAAAACACTATATTGTTTAGGCTAGAGTTAGTGTCAATCATAGGGCAGAACTGGTACATACATGTCCAGGTCTGCCTAAGAGTGGTGGAATATGTATTCCTAATGCATCTAATCATCCCATCAACATTTTTTGTCATTTTTCAACTTGATGTTCAACTTCTCTTCTACTATAGTAGAGGATTAATGGGCTATTGCAAAAGGCATGCAAGTGACACTGTAGATAGTTACAGGACTCTAAATAATAAAATATATGAAACACTTGACTATTTGAAAATGCCCAAAGATCATCTGAAAAAACACACCTGTATGCTGTATTCAAGGTTTGGAGTTGTAACCTATGGTGGCAATCGAATGCCTTAATTTGAATATGAGTTTCTCTTTTACCACTTCTTCTCTTTCATCTGGAAAGGCATGTTTTGTTGATGCATTTAAAAGAATCAATCATTTTTGCTCCAAAATTGCTCTTGGTTTTATCTTGTAATCTCTTTTCCAAGATTTTTCTTAATGTTTTGTGTCAATATCTACAAATATATTAGTAAGAAAAGGGGCACGCAGTCTTCTTAAAACACTCATTATGAATAAAACATTTTTGTTTAAAAAAAAAATAAAGCTGCTTTAAATAATTTTCATTTTACCATTTTATAAAAAAAAGGTCTATTATGAATAATATGAATAAAATATGAACAAATCTCATGCAGACAGATGGCTGAAAAATATGTACAGTTTTAATATCTCCTACAACATTCAAGTGATGAAAGGCATCTGCACAAACTTAGATTTATTCTAAATCATGTTCCAATCCACATCTTTAAACCATCACACTCCAGTTTGAAAACAGTCACATTTTTGCCAAACTGCAATATACTACCCCCAGTCCTACTAAATACAGAGAAGCATTTAAAAATAGTGGGCGTCATTGTAAAATATGAGTATAAGTACTGGCTGACATTTAATGAAAAGAGATGATTGAGCCACTGTCTTGAAGAATTATGGTAAGTCTTGTCCCAGAAGATGTTATTAAAATCCACAACATTGTTGTGGGCAACAAAATATTCAGTAGACAGTCCTTAATGTTTTGTAAAGCCAAAGTAATCCTATAATGCAATGACACTTTTGTGTAGAGAGAGGTTGACTGTTGGTCTATCAAAAAAGAAAATATTTGTGTTGTTACAGTGATTTAATAACTTGTATAGAGAATGGTTACATTGTCAATTGTCCCAAGTTGATTTGAATCCTGCCCTCTTTGTAATATCTTTAAAAGGTTATTCCAACCAAACAAAAACCTGTGGTTTCATAAAATACTGTTCTTGGCTAGAGAGACCATTTTGAAAAGAAAAAGTAGTGCTTCGACACACCTTTTTCTAGCGGAGTACAGGTTGTCCCCTCAGCACAATCCCCCTTCCTTGGAGGAAGGGCAGCTATGTTAGATTAAGGGGAAAACAAGGACGACTCTGACAGCCGTGTGGCCACTGTCTGTCGGGCATCAACAGCCAGTTTTGACAGCAGGAACTTCATCTAATGATGCTGCTGGATGTTGAGATACCTCTTTCAGCTAATGGGCTAGGGTTAATCCCTGTAAGTGCATCGAAGCGCTGTAAATACAAACTCTAGGCAACATAACCACTTCAGAATACTGAAGCACTTATGGTGCTTGGAGTAACTATTAACTGATATTCAGTAAACTGAAAGCAGGAAGCTACGACACAAATATGTCACTCATTCTTTTTGATTATCCAGCAAACTGTGTTATTTACATTGTGCACTTGGGAATAACATCATACGTCTTTATTAGAATAGAGTTATCTACCCTAGCACCCTAGTTTATCCAGAATTGAACCACATATAAAGCACTTAAGCCCTTAAAGTGTCATATCTTGTTACTACCAGTGGGAGTGTCAAATATATTTATTATTTATTTATATTTTACCAGGAAAGATACATTAAGATTTCTCTCATTTTCAGGTATGTCCGCATGGACTCTTCGTCTGTTTATTTCATACTGGGTGGTTTGAGATAAACTTGCACTTAGAACATTATCTGAATAATAGATGTAAAAGTAGTGCAGGTTAAATCAGCTGGTAAAGTAAAAACTACACTTAATACTGAAACCTTTAGGGAACTGGTTTGTGACTGAAACTCATAGCAATTTCGCTGTTTGTATTACTACGGTGTTTATTCATCAAACACTGAATAACAGTCCATTAAAGGCTGAATTGCTAAATTGAAACAAATACATATCTTTTGGAATAATTTTCCATTTCTGCTTTAGCCACAGTTTGCCATTTTTAGCTTAAATTTTGAAATTCAGTAAAAAATCCGAGTTACTACTATTCCATTAGTATATCTTACATCCAAGCAATAAGCTCATCTAATGTAAATTTAATACCATCTGATATCAAGAGCCAATGGAAAATCACTTTCTTTCTGCAGAGAATGAGGCTGTTGATCTGCACAATACTACAAGAGATAAAGAAGCCTACAAAACACTATAGGTACAAGAGGTATAAAGAGGTATCCTATAGGTACAAGAGGTAGAAAAAATATTATTTAAATTATTATTTAATTAGGAATTTTTTAAAAATATTTTCTCCTAAATCTTGGTATCTCGGTATTTGTTCCAGATATCTGTTCACAGTTAAATATGGTATTCACTGTTTTTTTTTATTATGTAGGCAGTGTACAATAATGAGCTAAATATTTTAGAAATGCCATAATGTATTCTCCTCTATGAAAAAAAAATGAAATTAAAACATATTTTGGCTAAAAGCAACTTTAGAGCTTATGATAATTGCAAAGTAGCTTTAAAAATGACCACATGCATTCTATATTCAATATGTTATGTAAAATTACTATTGATTTAAAATTATAATTTTTGCAATTTACATGCTTTTAACCTCTATGGAAAATAGATCTGCAAAAATTCCATTTAAAAATGTAAATTTCCATTTTCTTTATAAATAATTGTTTTCTTAATAGAGCACTAAACAACAACAAAGTATTTGCATTCAGTATAGAAATAAAATGGAAAAATGTTTATATCAATTCTACAGTGAAATCCTTGCAAATGTATTAAACACTGAACAAAATTATAAACGCAACACTTGTTTTTGCCCCCATTTTTCATTGAGCTGAACTCAAAGATCTAAGACTTTTTCTATGTACACAAAAGGCCTATTTCTCTCAAATATTGTTCACAAATCTGTCTAAATCTGTGTTAGTGAGCACTTCTCATTTGCCTAGATAATTCATCCAGCATACTCACCGGACATGTCACCAATTGAGCATGTTTGGGATGCTCTGGATCGGCGTATACGACAGCGTGTTCCAGGTCCTGCCAATATCCTGCAACTTCACACAGTAAAACTGCCCATTTTAGAGTAGCCTATTATTGTGGCCAGCCGAAGGCACACCTGTGCAATAATCATGCTGTCTAATCAGCATCTTGAAATGCCACACCTGTGAGGTGGATGGATTATCTCGGCAAAGGAGAAGTGCTCACTAACACAGAATTAGACAGATTTGCAAACAATATAAGGCCTTTTCTGTACATAGAAAAAGTCTTAGATCTTTGAGTTCAGCTCATGAAAAATGGGGGCAAAAACAAACGTGTTGCATTTATAAGTTTGTTCAGTGTATTTATACAAATACCAAGGACTGAAAGAAGAGCTAGAAAGGATGTGGAAAGTGAAGGCAGTAGTAGCCCCAGTTGTGACAGGAGCACTTGGGGCTTTGACTCCAAAGTTGGGGTAGTGGCTTCAATAGATTCCAGGTGGGACTTCGCTATGGGAGATCACTGTCCAGAAGGGTGCAGTTCTAGGAACAGATAAGATACTGTGCTGAACCCTCAGACTTCCAGGCCTCTGGTAGAGGACCTGAGAATAAAGAATACATATACCACACACGGGGGGTGAGGGGCGAGAAAATCTATTTATATATATATATATATATATATATATATATATATATATATATATTACATTCATATTTAATACTTAAATGACTCAAAGAAGTGGCCTGGGTGCAGTGGTCCTGTTATCTGTAAAACATAGAAGTATTGTAGAGATTAAAAACTCCTCTAGTGACTTTACTGACAGCCACTAGACATGTTTCTGCTGCAACAACCGAGCAAAACTTGGTCATGTGATGCTCAATGTCGAATATCATCAATTGCAGCTCATAAGAAAGCATTGAAGTCATAAACATCAAGCCTCCTCTGTGAGGAGTACTAGATTGGACCATCGCTTAAGAAAATCATGTCTCCTTGATGATGTCACAGGAGGAGGAGAGGTAGCAATGCCGAGGTAGTCTTGGTGCTGGAACAAGGTAAGTAAAAAACATTTTTTTCAAATTATTTGATGAACAGGGGTGCCAATAAACTACATATTGACAGGGACACTATAGCAGTAGGAATTACTTTTTTTTTTCCTAATGCTACAGTGTTTCTTTTAGTATTGTAGAAAATAGCTAACATTGAGAATATGGTAATGTTGTGTAATCTGTCACTAAGTATCTCTCAAAATCAATTCAGTGGTTTATAATTCAGATAACTTTTCAAGACTAATTGATGAATTTCAAAAGATGAACACGCATTTAGGGCAATTGACTCGAATTGCAATCATGGTGACCTACTGTAGATGCTTCAGTGTTTTGATTAGTACTGGAATAAAAACAGATTGAAATGTGTAGTGCATCATCAGGTTAATCCAAGTTTTTTTACTCAAAATATTTGATCATAATCATAATGTTATCATTATGACACACTGTATGTACTAAACATACAATGCACCAACAAACCTTTCACTGCTCTAAAACATGGATGTTACATTTCATTCCAAGTTCTACCTACCATCAATAACCACATTTTCAGGATTATATGTGTCATATTTCTAATTATGTATAATGGTCTATTTCCTAATCAGAGAGTTGTGTTGAGTGGACAAGCAACTACAACATAAATGCTAAAATAGCTGTTGGTTTCCTTGACCCCCATTTTCCAAGTTAGATAACAACTCACCACAATTAACTCTTTAAATTAAATACTAGATCAAGGCATGTGAATAGTAAGGGCTGTAATTAATGAATTAATTGTAAGAATCTTGAAAGTGATGCAATGTTTATCAGGATTTCTATAGCCATCCATTAACACCAACAGTCCTGCATTTAGGTCCTTTAAATACTTAAATTGACAGACTATTATACAAATAAGAACTGCTAGAGAAAATGTTCAGTTTTCAATGGTGAGGATTACTGCTAATACTACTTACTAAAGAGTAAGTTGTGATGACCCGGAAACTCTCTGCAAAATGTTGACCATAATAGCTATTTGAAAAAGGACTAATCCAGCCGAGTTGAATTTTTTTTTTTCTAACGCTGCTATTTTGTTTTTTTTTATTATGCTGTTTATTATGTAGTTATTATGCTTGTTATGATGTTTTTATGCTAACTTACCACGTAGCAAATAAATTAATAAGTTTTGAGCTGCCGTGGAAACAGTGCTGTGATATCCTCTAAAGTAATGTGACTTTCTCCAATTTCTACAGAATAGAGTTATTTTCAGCCACTTAAATTTGAAGCTTTTGCCATAGTGAGAATAAAATAAAGACCATCACATAGCACTGTGTATTGTGTAGTATCCAGGGATATGACTATACCTTTTCCTCAGTTCAGAAAGAATTTCAAGCCACATGTTCTAGTGAAAATATTATGTCAACCAAAGTAGAAATTTAGTACAGTTACATCTAAGTTTTTAAAATTATACCCTCAGGAAAAAAACTGCAATGATTTAAGATGAAAATAAATACATATATTTTCTAACCCTAATACTAGTAGTGATATAATTCAGTTCTTTTTCAACATATTGGCAAAGCCTGCAAGGTGCAAATCTCGTTAATATAATTTGTATGGCTGTCTACCTGTCATTCTTGTGAGAACAACAGAAGGCTGTCTGTCTTGTCTAGCTAAATGGAACTATTTGGACCTGATCAACTTGAAATATTTGCCCATAGCTTCCAAAATGTAAACGCAATCTCCACTCACCCTTTAAGCTACAAAATATTAGACTTATACTTTTTCATAGGGACCGAAAACTTAAAATATTAATTTCATTATTGTGATGGTTGAATACTAGGTTCACATATATCCACCAAACTTCTTCCATAAATTGAATGAGTATAATGTGTTCTCTCTTAGATGGTAGTAAATTGCTCTTGATTTCTAAGTATAATGATAAGGACTCAGTCAGAACATAAATGCTGTGCAAAGATCGCCACATAAACTTATGAGCCCTGAATTAATTTGGTCAATTTTTGTTAATCTGTACTTTATCCTAGCAGACCACATTACCTCCAGAAGATGGATGTATATAATGATTCCTGTAGACAATTACATTTTTTAAAAGTAGCAGAAATTGTAAAGCCATTTCAAAGTACACAGCAATAATTTGCCATTAGGAGCAAAATAAATAAATAAATCAGGTTCACCCTGATTTTAGAAGCACATGAAGGCAGACAGCTCAACAGAAAGCTCAACAGGTAGACAGAAGGATGGGTGAACTGATGGACGGACAGACAGGCAGATGGGTGGACATAGTGACAGATAGTCAAACCGATAGCTATACAAAGAGTTTACACATTTATATATTTCATTGTTATTTTACATAGGTTAGTATTTTTATTACTTATACTATTTGGATTTTTTTTTTTTAAAGCCTGCCATATATGAGGAAAGGTTACATTTTGATAGAATCCTTGAAAACATTATTTTTGATTTAAATTAATTTGTGTAAAACCTGTGTAGTTACTTAATAAATATTATTAATCATTCTTATTTCTCTCAAGCTATAAAAAAAATCTTAATATGCAATGGATACATTAGCACCATGTCCTTGCTCGAAACAGAGACAAGCTAGAAATATTCCATTGAAACTAATATTTATTAAATAAATGTATCTAGGTATGGAGCTCAGAATGGGATGTCCTCTTCAGACATATTTCGGTCTGCCAACGGTGACACTTTGATAATGCAAAGTAAGAAAATGTGCTATGCTAACTGTAAAATGATCAAAGAATGGTAGAGTATATTATGAAAACTTTTGAAGAAAGAAGAATGTTATTTTTTTTTTTTTCTTTTGTATTATCATTTGTTTTAGTCTGTGTAAAAGCACATCAAAGCTCTGTTACTTTCCTAAAAGCAATTTTTTCCATATCTGGTTACCTCCAGCCAGATGTGTTATAATTCAAATTCAATCCCTTTTACAGAAATGTATTTTTCTCTGATTACACCGTTACCAACAGCCTCCTGAAAATGATTGCATTCTCAATGACACTGCAGAAGGAATGCATATTTTCCCTGATGTTATTTTTCTTTGTTATCGCTTATTTCCGGAGTGGTTTTCTTTCACGAGGATATTATAGAAATGAAGTATATGTGTAATATTGATACCATGAATGCTATTCCAAGTGCAATGCTGATTTTGGATAAAGTAATATATGTTTTTCTTACTTGATTCTTTTAAAATATTTACCAATTCTTACTGGCGAATAGAACTCTGAAGAAATTATACGTGACTTGCTGATTATAGTATTATTTTTATTTATATATCATCAGCATATTCCACTGCACTATACATTAGGAAAATGACACATAGGAGAAGTTGTGACAAAATAAATTAGCCGAGCATATAAAGAGGCAACACATGCTCTGGCAAAATAAATATACAATCTAAAGAGAGTGGAGTGTAATAAAAAAAAAGGTAAATAAACATTGTATCCAGATATTTAAATGTATTTTTGAGATACTAAAATCTATTTATTTACAAGCATAATTTACATAAAACCACTCATTATGGAAGGAGTAGTGTAAGAAAGAATAAAGGGGTCAGAGCGGACAGTGTGAAGCCACCTGACCAAAATAAGGCAAAGGTGGTCAGTAGTAGACATTGGATAATAATGATTAGTAAAGTCCCTTATTAAAGTGGTATTTTGGGGATTCCCTAACAAAACTGAGAGCAGAAGAAGTGTATTGGGAAGAGGGAGGGAATTTCATAAGAATATGTTGCCCAGAAGAATCCTAAAGTACTAAATCCTAAAGAGTTGATGGTCGTACTGTGGGAAAAAATTTAAATAATAAAATAATAATAATAAATAATCAAACCCAAGGACTGAAAGCCAGGTGAGGTATGCAAAGCTGACTACAACATTCATACTGGTTTTTAAGGGAGTAATCTGTTTTAAAATGAAATAATTATGTAAACTATATGACTACACTACAGACATGTAGATAGCAACAACTACCATCCACTGACCCTTGTTTTCACTCCTCACTTTTCAAAATGTAGTTGCTGTTTCTGTTTACGCAAATTTCGATAGCAGGATGGGTACCTTGTCAGTGCCTCAGGTGCTAATGTAAACATGTAATACATAGATGAGGACTTTGGAACGTACTTAATTTCTGGCCTTACTAAAACTATTTATGATGTTTGATAAAAAAAGCTGATATGTCTAATATATGAAAATAAAGCTGAAGTAACTTATAATAATTGGGGAATTTAAACATATGGAACTAGAAAGGATATTTGTCATTTTTTACTTACATTTTATTGTGAAATATTCTAATTGTCAGAAATAGATAATATCTGGCATACTATCTTAATTTGATTTTGAACATTGTATATATATATATATATATATATATATATATATATATATATATGTACAGTGTTACTTCCAATTTATCTAGATAGGGAGTGAGGGTTCTGTAGTACAGTATGTATATTCATTGACTCAGATCTTTTACATTTTTACTAAGGAAGATACAATTCATGTCTGACCCTAACCACAACTTTAATAATCATGGCTGACTGAACGTTACGTGAATTGTAGTTGAAATAGAGATCCCTAACCCTATGAGCATTATGTTCTGTCTATTCATTGCAAGAACAATGATATGGCTTATACTTTGAGGCTTTGTCTTCAATGCCAGTTACATTATTTCACAATAAATTCTTGTAAAGCATTCATGATAATACTTACTATGGCATCTGTCTCTGTTATATTGTGATTTTTTGTGTCCTCCTCCTTTTGTTTAGATTATCACATACTGTGCTATTGTTACAGTTGTAATAATACCATTGCAGTAATTTTTGAAGTTCACAAAAAATATTGTATGGATTTCATTTTCATCTCTTGTGTTTTCATCTTCTCATCCAGCAACAAAACTTTACAATATGAAACTGTTCCACCAAAAATAGAGATCTAAAGGGTTATCGGAAGAAAAAGCCCCACATTTCATGCAAAAGCTGAATTTGGATAATCACTAGATGTAAATCATGGTCAAATTTGGGGGATTAGACTTGAATTGCATTTACATTCCATAGCCATCTAATAAGAAACATGTATTAACCAGAAATAGACTGTACAAACATACAGAAGGAAATACCGAATGCCATGAGGAGTCCAGCTACAGTATACTCACCTTGTAATCCCTTGCACCATATAGGGCAGAATGAGAGATTGTAAATGGAAAAGGTGGACCTGATATTTTTCCTTACTTAACCCCAGTCCTTGTATTTTACAAAAAGGGTGCTAAGTAGAATAATTTACTGACCTACTCTCTACTCTTTGAAAGCTACATAACACTTCTTCTCCAAAATACTCAATCTCTAGTTTATTTCTTTTTATACTCAATGTATCTTGACCTGTTTTCATCCTAATGTGATTGAATTGCAATATTAGTCAGCCTTGTTCTGAACTATGTAACTTAAAAAAATTACATTATTTGTAACATAAAAATACCAAAGCCACTTAAAATGTATTGTTCCACTGTAAGCAGAAAACAGATGATATTATAGCTGGAGATCTACAAGTTTAGTTCACTTTGAATTCACTTCAAATTCCAGACAATTCTCACTTCAGGTTTCCATATATCAGTATGGGTCATATTTCAGCCACCACAGGACTTACATTAGCAGCATCAATATATGTGCTGTTAATGGAAATCCATGTGCATGGATTCACAAGTCTATATTCAAGTTGGGCATCACGAGTGTCTTGGAACGGTTCAATGAGATAACCAGTGCTATCACATGCTGTGACTGGTAAGTGGACAAGCAGCAATTCTATCTTTAAAAAATCATCCAGAACATGTAAATACTGACAGTGGGACAAAGAACAGTTTGCTTCAACCTCTAATGGTACAAAATTAATTTAGAGTGTTGATCCAAACACCTTGACCACTTCAGTATTTTGAAGACATATGTAATTGATCTGATGGAGGTGTAACTCTGCCTCTGGAAGCATCGGTAGCAAGCCCAGAACAAATGTTCTGATCAGGCTACTGCCAATTGTGTGCATATTTCTGTGTAGATAAGTTAATTCATTGGTTGAGAGCTTTCATCAAAGAAATGAGTGGTAGGATAGGCATCTGGTTTCTGCAGCCAAGCCAACATCATGGGGCACTTGGCATTCTCATAACCAGGTAAGAGGGCAAACAATTGTAAAAATGTTTGTTTCATTAGCAGGGAACGGCATCTGGGTACTCCTGGCATAATTTTTTTTGACAATCTCTTTTTTATTAGTTTTTTGCAAGAGGTGAGAAAAGTAACAGTTGTACAGTAGTTATACAGAAGTAAAAGTAGTTTAAAACAAGTACGCAGGACATGACTGTTGTATTACCTCCTTGTATAAGTAGCTTGTTTCTGAACAACGGAGGACTAGGTACATAAGGAGGACTACAGTAAACAACCGTGCTTCTGGGCATTTCCCACTGTGTTATCTGCCTTTACATTTTTTTCTGTGTGTTGATGTCAATGGCAGGCAGAGTAGTTCGGGTATCGGGACTTTCACTTTCACTTTACTTTTCCTATTTTTTCCTGTTTTTGTTATTCCTAGCATAATAACCACTAAGGTAGATGCAGCGGTTATGATGCTTAGAGTAACCATTTAACACTCCTTTAATGATGCTTACATTTTGCATTTAGACTTGATGCTGCTAAAAAAAATAAAACTTGGTTAGGATTGATAAAGCTCTTTTAATAACTACTGTACCTATAGAGAAGAACAAGTTTGATGATAATGCCGAAAGATTAAATAAAATGATTTTTTTTTCAAAAATCCCATAATGCTCATACTTTAAAGCAGGAAAATCTAATCATGGTACCTTAGACACCCCCAAAGGTGCTCAGCTTTCCTGAAATGTCATTTACAAACATCTGGAGTGTGAAGATGTGCCATCACTACTCCACAGCAAAATGAACTATATAGGAAAAGTAGAGGATAGCATATTTCCCAGTATGATAATTTTAGAAGATTATTAAAACAGCGACCAGAGTCACAATGTATCCTTCCTGCTGAGAATAAAATACACTGAACAATAAAAGTCAATGATCCTGTCTGGCACAACCAGCTATATCTCCGAGGGCTGATGATTGACTGAGGCAATCTGTAGCATTGATGGAAAGCATTTATGGCATTCATGCTATCCACATGGAATATTTATTGTCTGTTTTTATCTGACACAAAGGTTTTAACCTTGTTTGCCGAGTGACGCTGTTACAGGTCATCATCACATAATCGCATCATGACCGTACTGGCCCAGGTGACTTCTGTTCTTTCATTACAACAACTGAACATCACAATCAGAGCATTCTTTGTTGAATTACACACAAAGTCATTATTTGGGACAAAATGATTACTCCACAAATGAATAAAGGGTTCTTAAAAAAAACAAAAACACAAAAAAAAATATAAAAAAATAAAAGCTTAATCTAAAATAAAATATGTTTAGAGAAAAAAAACATGCAGCAGAAATGAACATACCTTAGGTTAACATAATCACACAGTTATATCAATTTTAGAAAGGAATCCTTAATTGCTAGGATTTTAATATTATATTTACTCATCCCCCACAACTCACAAATATGTGTGTGAGGTCTAAAAAAAAAAAAAAGTGAATGTAAAAATGTACATCTCTGCACTTACCTTGATCCTACAGTAAATGAGCTCTCTATCTTGACTTCCTGTCAATTATTGCTATAAACTGTGCACTCTTCACTTGGCATTTAGTAAATAGTGAGATAATGGAATTAGGAAGGATTCTCCTCCTCCACTGCAGTATGTGCCCTGGTTGTGCCTGGTCTGAACTGGTTTGTGATGTCAATAGCTAAATCTGTCATTTGTATTCAAAGTAAAATGGAGCATTGCATGAAAAAAGTTCAACATAAGTTATCACAAGGTGATTTTCTAGAAAAATTATGGTTTCCCTTAATTTAGTCCTGTTAGCAGAAGTAGAACTAGTAGCACCAAATGTATGAAAAAAACAGACTGAACACATGCTCTAAGAAAAGTATAAATGGCAGTGCGCTACTAAAGACCAATAGTCATGATATAAAAATGTAAAGGTACTGAACAAATTAAAAAAAACTCAAAAACCTACTAACGATCACTAATCTTAAATGGAATAAAATGGGATTTGTAATACGGGAATAACAATTTTAAGCCCGCCACAATGCCAACAAAGAATAGAGTAGGCATACAATTGTCATATTGTGTCTATATTTTGTGACACTCTTATCAGATATTGTTGGAATTGTGCTGAATTTTATATATTAAATAAACCTTGTGATTGACATCAGGTTGAGTTAGCCTGTGGGAAGTACCTCTAGCCAACTGAGGGAAATCTGTTATATATTCCAATAATAATAAAAGATGAATATATATAAATAACAAGCTTACCCATTGGTCTAAGAAAAAATTGCACTACAGAAAACAAAAAAAATGTTTTAGAAATCCAGTAACAGATAAAGCAACATACAGAACATGACATGATTTAGAACAGGTTTATCAATTAAAAATCAGCCTATGATAGATTGTATCTGTAGATGAACATGTAATGTCTGGGATGTGCATGACTGCCCTTTCATTCATGTAATTTGAAACGAATCCTGGTTCTTCACAGTTTCTAGATTAACAGCTGACAAAGACTGAAGAAAGAAGTAAAGACTTAAAAAAGCATAAAATGAAATACAATAAATGACAGAGCCCGGGTAAAGCAGATCTGATTCACTTAAGCTACTATAGCATCTCTTTGAATGTTAGCACATTGTAGGCAGGGTTTTTACTCAATGAGAACATTTGTTTTAGGCAAAAGATTTCTTTAGTAATCAAAATAAAAGTATCAGGTTCAAAATATAACAAATGTGAGAGTCATTTGTGTCAGTTGTTCTGTGCCAAGCATGAGCCTCACTTTGGTAAAAACACAAGTGTGAATTGCAAAGGTGACAAGAAAGGTTCATCAGATGCCAAGTATACGAGTACCAATTCAATGGTGACTTTTAAATGCATCACAGTTACCAAAGATCCAACTATTAAAGCTTAAAGTACAAAATGTCAATATGTTCTCCATATACTACAATCCAAGCTCCTCTTTAAATATCATGAAAGAGAGACTTGGCTTTTAGTCTGTCAGGATTCAGCAGACGTTTATGTTTATTGTTACTTTCCACCATATAAGCAAATATTAGATGGACTAATTTGAAGAAAACAGGCTGTTCCTATTTCCCTTAGACAACATTACTTTACACATTGATTTAAAAGGTACCCACAAAACACAATAATGATTTGGTAAATAATGGGATTGAAATAAACCAGAAAAGAAATTCACGGAAAAAGAGAAAGTGTTTCACAGTAAAAAGCAAAAGTTACAGGTTATTATTTCTTCTTTTGGTCTGTTGAGTGAGGTGGATTTCTACTAACATAATTTGTGGCTCATGGAGACTTGAAGCCATTGGATCAGCATGCATGAAATTAACCAGATTTAGTCATGAGAACATTGAAAACAAGCACAATGATACATCACATGTTGAGTACAGGGATAGTGTCTAGCCAACTACAAATATTTTACTTTACTCATACAGCACTGAAGCATGCACCACTTCCTAGGTTGTGACTATACTTGGAAACCAATCTACCATCACATGAAAAAGCAGTTGGTACAGTCACACAGGTGTTATAAGTCTTCATCAGTGGTGACATTTGGTCAAGGACTTTGTAGGGCCGATGACAACTCTTCCAACTCTTACATTCTTCAGCTGTCAATATGTCCCATTTTCTCTAACAGATTATATTTGTACTCATATCAACTTGCTTCTGCCTTAACCTAAAATAACATAAATACAATAACAAAAGCCCTTACAGATTAATGCTGTTTAATAGAAATGTGTTAAGGAGTATATGTATAGCAAAAATAATGGTCTAATTAATTTAAAAGAGCTAACCATAGAAAATACAATTTGTGCAATAAGTCTCTTGAAATAATGTTTATGTAAAAATGGCGGTTAATTCTCTGCCATAAAAAAAATAAAGTCAGATTGAATAAAAAATAAAATACTTGCAAAGTCTCACTTAAAGGGACACTATAGTCACCAGAACAACTACAGCTTAATGTAGTTGTCCTAGTGTTTATAGTATGTCCATGCAGGCATTTTCATGTAAACACTGCCTTTTCAGGAAAAAGGCAGTGTTTACATTGCTACCTAGTAACACCTCCAGTTGTAGTCCTTAGACGGCCCCTAGAGGTGCTTCCTGGGTCAATGCTGGCAGGTCTGTGCGACGCTTGAATAAAGGTACGTTTTTATAATATTTAAGGGGGGCCAGCCACCTAAATAGTGTTTTAACACTATAGGGTCAGGAATATGTTTGTATTCCTGACCCTATTGTAGATTATTCAGCTCAGTACAATATTTCCATAATGTTTTGGGGTAGCATACTTTAAAACGAGTATATTTTGTATTTGTACTGTTTGTTGGAAGTACTTTCTTCTTGTTTTATATCATGGGTAAAATTTTAATATTCTAAACAAATTTGATCACCTCAATCCATTTAGAGCATAGACAATAATTCCATCCCAGAAACAATTTGAAGTATTTTAACCTTCCATGGAAAAACAAACAAACTGTAGATATGAATATAATTTTAGTGGTATAATTATTTACTGTTTTCTTTAATACTGATCTAGCATTTTAAGTCATATTATTGTTCTTTAAACTGATTATTCCACAAACTATCACAGTGTTGTGCTTCATTTTTGTTTATGTATCCAATTGTTGTAATCCTAAACCTTATTGTTAATATAGATCTATTTTATAAGTGACACATTTGTTTTATGGCAACATAATATATACAAAATTGACAAATGTAGCAGATACACCTAGAATTAGGTGACAAACATTTGGAACCACAAATATTTGTTTGTGTATTTATTTAGTATGCTGTGTTTTGATATAAATTTGCACAGAAAAATGTTGATGGGGCTTTTAAAAATGATAACTCAGGATTACGTTGTTTATAACTGACATAAGAAATAAATCACAGCTAGCTTTGCATGCACTTCTATTGAGGGATTTATATAACATCTGCTGTGTAACTAAACAAGCACTAAATTTAGTTTTTCAGTCCCAAGTACCGTCATTTCTCGACAAAACTCTGATGCTGTGAAACAATAATAATTCACAGTTTCACCAATAGCTGGAAATGCAAGTAAGTCAACACCTAACTCTCATGTGAATTTATAAAGTGCTCCTCAATAGTTAGCTCGTTATAGGAACATCATCTAGTATCTAGAACACATTTCATGATATAAACGTAAAATTTAAACTCTAGGAAAAATGGTTCTGAAATCATTAGCTCCACTGTACTTTTGACATGTAATCCTCATTAAAATGAAAAGTTATCATGATGACATGAAAAGGGAGGGACAGACAATTGTTTTTTTTTAATGTTCTATTTTATTTTTATTCAGTATATGTTATTTTTTATGTTCTGTACACCTTTCCAAAAACCACATTCTAACCTCTCTATATATGCTGTGTATACACCGACATTTATCGGACTTACATTACAAATAAAATGGACATATCTCTTCATTACCTCTTCCCTGTAAGAATTACTTAAACAAGGCATTGAAAACATACACTGATCACCTACATTTCAGCTATCTGCTATTGTATCCTCTTACGATGACTTCCAACCTGGTATAAAGTTGCTCCAAACTGACAATAGAGCAAATGTGTTTGCATTCTTATAAGAGTACAAAGGTGGTATGAATGGCATCAAGATCGCCCAGCTGACAGCCTGTCATGGGTACAAAGCATCCCAAAAATAAGCTTTTATCTCACTGTGACTGTTATATTTGCTCTATGTTGTGTGAATTGTAAGGCACTAAAAAGAGTTATCATATAACCCTGCCACTAAAACAGATTATAACAAACCAGAACTCAATATCTAAGAGACCGACCAAAAGCAGAAGAATAGTATTTACATATTAAGAGATATGAAATGTAGACATAAGGGGAGCAGAACGCCAATAAAGCAACGTGCTATTTGTAGATGTTCATTTTTTCTATAAGCAGAAAAGAAACAAAGCCTTGTATGGTGGATCTGGGGTCCTGAATTAGCCCTAAATCCCTAAACACAAGATTCAGATGAATTGAGAGGTATGCAATGAGATAAAAAGACTGTGGCACAGAACTTAAAGCCATTACTGTATGGACTGAACTTATAGACAATCCTTAATAGTAAAAAAAAACTCAATATACAAGATAATTAAGTACTCATAAACAATAGCACGTCTGCTATCTTATTTTGAAAAAAAAAAAAATTACATTTTTTTTGAATATGTACATAATATTACTTGCAGATAAAAGTCTAGACTGGATTTTGTTCATTTATGACATTAAATTGACATACCAGCTGCAATAAAGTTGGGTGAGTTAAGTGATGCACTTAATTATTGCAAGCTACATTAACATGGGGAAATGGAGCAGCGCACTATGTGCTAGAAGAAACTTGAGAAATTCAAATGCAAATATCTAACAATTTGTAGACCATGGAAAAGTAAACAAGCTCAGCTTCAAAACATGTCTTTTATGTCAAATCAGTAACGAGCAGAATCTATGGAATCTTGTGCATTTAACAAAACAAATCCAGAAATGTAAAAAAAACTTCATAATGTGAAGACAATAATATGGATATAGGTTAGATAATTAGTTTTAAAAGTATGTATGATAGCAAAACAATGTGCAAAATAGATAACATTGTGAATAGAGTAGCCTTTTTTATAACATGGATTAATTCTACCGATTTTATATTTTTTTAAAAATACAGTTTATTTGATTTTATTTGTCTATGCATATTATATATTCAGCAACTTGATACTCTTCTGTTCGAAATAACTAGCTTAATTCATAAGATTTTTCTAGTAGGCATGATATGTTAACGCAATTGCTATTGATAGATACACTTTTCTTGGCAGTCCTAAATTTTATCCTTAATGAGTTGGTGCACTATGTTAATTGACTAATTATTTATAAATTAATGATATCCCAAAACACTGACTTTAAACATGCATTTGTGTATTGGGATCTTCAAACATGTCTGAAAAGGACTGGCAATTATAATTATAGAAAATAAACTTAAAGCCACAAATTTAAATTATATTCACTAAACAGTCACTCTTTGTCATTGCAATGGTAATGGTGCAATAAGTACCCTGGCCTATGACTGTAGCAATTTGCAAATGTCACTGCAGATACAAACTCGGAGATGTCAAAGTAGGAATTATTTACTTTCATCTTTGCAGTTTGGGATCTATCCAACTTGTTGCTATAAGTTTTGTGAACAGGTTTCAGGAATATAAAATATATACACCACAACCTACTACTTCCTGGTTGGTAGATGTTCTTTATTTTGCTAGTCAGTTTCAACTTTTCACTGTTCTTTTGATGATATTGCAATATTTGCTAGAGGAAATCATCCTACTACATAAACACCCTACATCAAAGATAAAGATGTCCATTCTATGTCGTCATAGAAAATGTGTAAAGTCTTTATCATAAAATATGTTCCCCCTAAGGCTTTGATTCTGGATTACATACTAAACACCCAATTGTACACTGTTCTTTCCAATACAGTCTTTAATAATTTTCATGATATGTACCGTGTTCTTTTTCATTGTAATATATCATGATAGATATAAGAAGGATATATGGCCTCAGCCACATATGAAGGTATCAGGTAATATTAATGGTGTTTAGAATGTAGTATATAGTATATTCCTGAACAAAAACATGGTGGTATTGTGGAGCAGATGTATTTATATAAGCAGATGTATTTATGTTTGACACTTGAGTGAAAGATAAGAAATGGATAAAAACATGAACATACAAGATGATGTGGATAAAGTACAGTTTACCAATCTAGTAATTCCATTTCCCTATGTGTCAAAATGTTTTTTATTGAAAGACATTCTTTAAAGTACAGGACAAAACCATTGTTTCAAACAGATATTTCTACATTACTTTTATTTACATTGTGACTTTGTGTATTATGTCTATGTCCCCATGTCTTCATTTTAATCTGTCCGTCTGTCTGCCAGTCTATCTATCTATCTATTTATCTATCTCGTTAACTGTAGCTGAATAAAGAATATGAGTAATAGATACAAGTATATGGGAAGGATGTATTTTATGGATAAGTTCACATTTTACATTTTTCAACCTTTATTGTGTCCTCGTTAGCATTGACCAGAATGTGTTTTTAAATATTTTGGTTAATTCATTACCAATGTTAACTCCAAATTATTTTATTTTGCTTTGTAATTGCCATGTTTATAGGTTTTTTTCTTTCCTTTATTGTGTGTGTAGCATTCCATCCCAGGTCTGTAAAGCATTAATTCTACAAAAGTATTGTAAGAGATGTCCTGAGGCTTGTGGAAAATTAGCAGATACTGAACTTTTGACCCTGCTCAAACAAGCCTAATGTGTTACCATTGCTATATGAAGCAAGCTGGTATTGGATAGTCTTATGTTATTGCCGGGAGAGTATACTGGACCTCATGAAAGAGGTGCTAAAAAAAAGCTGCCTAATTTCACACCGGTAAAATTTAGACCTATATGTACAGCCAAAGTGAGAAAAATCAGCTTTTTTTGTAGTTATTGTTGAGTTTTTACATATTTTATCTGTTGAATCTATTTGTGTAGCTAATTTATATCAAACCTTAGAAAATAATTGTAGGAGCTTATGAAATATCAGCCAGTATTCAATAGACATTGGTCTTTCTTTTACTGGCATGTAATATTATTGAAGTAACAGAAAATTAGATCACCATGATCCAGAGGTCATCTGGATATTTGACCCCATACTGTCTGATTTTACCTGTAATCTGTAAGGATGTATTCGAGATATGTGTCAACTGTGTGTAGTGAAGTAATTTGATTACATTTTGTTTCATTCATATTTTGCCTCCACAGTCAGTATTAAATTGGAACCTGTAAAAGAGACCATAAAATGGAGATCTATGCAGCCAGGAGCATTAAGAACAGATCCTCTGCTCCCCATATTAGACCACAAGGAGATGAGCAACCAAGTAGATCAGCAACCAGATCTTCACTCACATTTACATGCAGAAAAAAATATGGTATGGAGAGAAAGAAAAATAGTTGAGAGACTCATGTGAAACATCACTAGCCTTAATGGTTTCAAATTATCTTCGCACATATACTTCACGGCATACCAGATGCTACACAAAACACTCTAGTTTGTGGCCTCTAAGGATGTATCACAGTGCCTGCAAGATATTGGTTTAGATTAGTTAAAAAGTTGCATTAAATTCTATTTCTTTGTAGAATTTGTAATAGATATTCCTAACCACCTGTTTTTTTACAAAACATTCACAGTTTTCTTTTGTGTATCAATGAAATAGACTGCTCATTATATCCCTAAATTAGAATTAATTATTCTTGGGGGATCATGGTTTTAGAACATAGCATTGATTAGATGTTAAAGAATGAAACCTAGTTTGCACATGTCCTACACTGATAGATTTAAATGTTATTTTCATCAAAACATGTCTCGCCTTGGGCTCATTCAACTGATTACCATTTACTGATTTCTCAAAACTCTTGCTATTTAAATTTATTTGCTTTCTTACCTGGAAGCTACTTTCTAGAGAATGAAAAAAGGAAAAGATTTCAAAAAGGATTAGGTCTGAGAGAGCAAACCTGACCCTGATGTTCTGTTTGAGAATTGAAATGCATTGGATGGATACTGTATTAGCAATCCCTTGCCTAAAGGTAATTCTAGACAGAAATTTAGGTGCTGTGATGAATCATGTCATGAAAATATGTTTCTCCTTATTTAATCTGGGTTATATGCTTAACAACATCCATAATTCTTCAGGATAGGTCGTGAGTTTGCATATGACTTTCTGTTGTAGTGATAAGATACTATAACCTATTTATCATGCAATAATGCCTGCTGGATTAAGAAACGTTGAGACTTTTTTTGATGCCCTTCGTGCTCTTCCTTCTAGTTAACAAATTGATCATGCATTCATAAGCCAGCATTGTTTTAAATAGTGCAAATAGATGGACTAGGCAGGAAAAGTTTGCATTAACCTCCTGTAAATGTCTGATTATTATGATGAGAACCATATGCCCAATTAAATAAGGTTTGCAATAAATTCTCTCTAACATCATTCGGCCATAAATCTTGACACGGTTTCAGAAAGACTGCAATAGCATTTCTCCATCGAATATCATTTGTAGACACAAGACAATACCAGCTCAACCTATTTTTCAGGGTTCATTCCTTTATCTGACTCTGACAATTTTTGTATAGCACAGACATAATTTAATATTTTACATACACTTTTTTTGTAGTATAAAATATTATACTATTTGATACAGCTTATCACTTAACAATGAGAGGACACTCAACTTGTAGAATCTATACTGAAATAGAAGAAATAATGAAGTCTTTGCTATTCTGTTTGGCCTATATTTTGCAAGTGGACTGCAAGGTACAAAATAGCATACAAACCCTGGTTCAAATAGCATATAAACTGTGGTAAAATAGCATGCAAACCCTGATGAAAATAGCATATAAATCTTGGTGATTAAACTTTGGATTCAGACTGTTGAATTTAGCAAGATCATCAGTGTTATCATCAGAGAGCCCAGATTGGTCAATTATTTTGAGCAATACTTTACAGGTTGATCCTAAAGCCTCTACAACTGTAGAGGTAATTTAAGAGACATTATTTTTAAAACTGTTACAAGTTACAACAAGATTATAGTTACTAGTTGAAGTATCTAAGTTATAAAAGTGGGGGGCAGGGGGAGTTTCCAATTGCAGTAAATGCAATTAATAAAAACTACAGAACAAGACATTTGCAAGACAATGTAAATGGAAACTAGATGAGACTATTTAAGATTTGTCTGACTGTATACTGCCAGCCTGTCATAGCCTGACTTGGCATAAGTCATACTAACACTTTCTAATGTCTTCTATACTGCCAAAAATAAAAAACATTTAAAAGCATAAACATATAAACATGTTTGGGGATCCATGAGAACCCTTTTTCAACACAAGAGAGATGAGCTGTTCTCTCACATCTATCTATTGCACATCAGATGGGGTGTTTTAAAATATAAATCTCAGGGGTCCAATGAAACTGACCCTATTTTTACCCAGAAAGGAAAGGTAAAGGATTTTTCTGAACTATATTCTGTTTGCATTTTATCTTCATTCACATTATTTGTCATATTAATCCCCTTTACTCTGACTTTATGGATACATTTAGTTTGAGGCTGCCAAAGCATAGTTATCTGCCAGTAACTTTAGGTTTATTGTTAAAAATGTTATGTTATTTTTTTGTGTATGTGTGACTTATTTTGATATTATAACAATATATTTTTTAATAAAGTTCGGTTCATAGTGATTTATATCTCCCCCCAAGAGAACCAGGAGATGCCCCTTTGTGTTTCTTTTACTACCGCAGTCCCATTGAGTGTCTCTTTCTACTCGCAAGTCCCTCTGTGTGTCTCTTTCCCCGGCACCTTTGTGTGTCTATTTCTCTCTCCATCTTTGTATGTTTCTTTCTCCCCTCAGCTCCTATGTAGGTCTCTTTCTCCCACCCAGCCCTTTTGTATTTCTCTTTCTTCCCTCTGTGTGTCATTTTCTCCCCCCCCAGCCCCTTTGTGTGTCTCTTTGTCCATCTCTCCTCTGTGTGTCTCTTCCACAGCCCCTTTGTGTGTCTCTTTTTCCACTTCCCCAGACCTTATGTGTTCCTTCTCCCAAGCTCATTTGTGTTTTTTTCTCTCACAGCTACTTTGTGAGTCTCTTTCTCCCCTGCCTCTCTGTGTGTCTCTTTCCTCCACCCAACACCTTTGTGTGCCTCTATCTCCTCTTTGACTCTCTGTGTGTCTTCTTCCCCAGCTCCTCTGTGTGTCTCGGTCTCTCCCAGCCCTTTTTGTGTGTCTCTCCTCAATTGCATGCTTGCTTACCTCCTTGTAGAGCATGGACCATGGTAGAGGATCTTTTGTATCCTCTACCTGATCTGACAGGAAGCTGCTTGTTGCTCCCAGTGAGCAGCTTCGTGTCAGACCAGATAGAAAATACAAAATATCCTCTACCATGGTCCACTTGGCCATGCTACATGGGATGACTAGCAGGAGGGGAGCTCTGTGCTATGCACTCCCCTACTGCTGATTACCCAGATATTGTGTCTCCAAGCCAGAGCACCCTAATGCTGCCACCTGTGCAGCCTTCTGGTTGCACTGGCCCTGGTAGAACAAATATAATAACTAAAAATATTTTAATGAATATTCAGACATGTGAGATGTAACATTAATTTAGTCATAGTAGTCTTTTTATCCCTCTTAATCATGATTAGAAATATTATTTCAACCTGGGCTTTCAAACATGGAATGATTGAATTTACATTTGTATTGAGAGTACATAGAAAATATTTGTATTTATATACAAAACTGTGGTATTTTCACTTGCACAATTAGCAGGCTGTCTGTAATAAGTTCAATTAATTATATTTTTGGGACAGATCGACAGTCACACATAAAACCAATTACTGATAAAATGGGCAATCTAAAACCATTTCTAATTGCTTGAAAGGCAATTGTTTTCAGCTGCTAACTACAAGAAAATCAATTCCCATTGATCATTTCAAACATCAGACAATAAAGTTTTTACCACAAAGTACCGTACTCTATGATCTGCAAAGATCTTAAAGCCTTTCCTATTTTTTCATTTTATCTATGTTTTGATGTAGCATTTATACTAATGTTGTCATGAACATTTTTTTTTAATGTTATTGAGCGAAATTCCTTAATGTATTAAGTGTCGAAGGACAGATTTAGATTATCTGCCTGAGTGATCAAGCAAGATTGAATTCTGAAAATAAGCATAGAAGATAGTAGTAATACAATTACGATTTAATTTATCAGCAGACTTGCTGTATAAGCAAGTCCCCTGTATATTAGTCTGTTACTGAGATATTATTATAATGGTCTTATCTTGTTCACCAGATTTCATTTGGACTAAATAACTGAAACCTAAATAATGATCATTAAATATTGGGCATATTAAGAACATGTTTAACAGGGTAAAGCACTTTAACATGGCCAAATAAACAAGAGCTATTCTAATGAAATGGTAATTTAGGGCTGTATAATGTAGTGCCTTTCTAGTTAATAAACAACATAGACAATTTGAACTGCAAAGGATGAGACACAGGTACATATGGGTGTTATTCCACTCACTTAACTATTGTCTATGACCAGGTTGCAGGTGTACAGTAATATCAGCATTTATTAAGCTAGTTTTTGTAAATAGATTCATTAATAAAAAATATCTTTGTGGAATCAGACGGGGAAGAAATTAGGATAGTGGTCTTCTTTGCATGCAGTACTAACTGTGACCAATACTGGGGATACTTCAGATATAAAAAAACAAAAACAAAGTTAATAATCAATACTACCAATGTTCTGTTGCCTGTAGTACATATATTGCAAAATCACCATCAGGCACTGGGATCTGAATATAAAGTTATTGATTACTGCAAAATCAAAAATACCACATCATTATTCAAACTGAAGGCCTTTTGAAAATTGTTAGAATTTTAAGGATTGTCGATCTTTGATCTTAGTGAAATAGATGGCAAGTAATGGATACTCGGGGAAGTCGTGAACTGAGTGAATTTATCTAGTAGACACACAGAACACAAAAAAACTATTGAAGTGGGAAAGTGATGCAGATGTAATTGACTATGACTGACTCATATCTATTATTAATACTACAGCAGCACACATATTAGAAGGTAGAATACTCTAACAACACACTGGTATTATGACACATACAATTTAGTATCCATATAGAGTCAACACTCATTGTGTATATTGTAAACAGTGTCCAGATTACCTTGTGAATGGGGTTATCCAATCAGCTTTTATATTTATTTACTACTAGAATTTACACCCTATTATTTATTTATTTATTATCAGCATTTATATAGCACCAACAAATTTCGTAGCAGCTTTACAATATTCTAAGATATTCTTACAATATTCTAACAATAAATAAGACAATTACAAAAGATGATTACATGAACAATAGGTTGAAAAGGACCCTGCTCTTACAAGCTTACAGTCTGTAGGAAGTTCAGTATAAAACACAATAAGACAGGAGATAGCAATCAAATAAGGTGATAGTGGAGCAGAGCTGGAGGAGAGAGTAGAGCGTTGCTCTTTAAGAGAGAGCAAGGGGCAGGTATGTGAGGTAGAGGTTACTCTGGGAGGTCATAAACTTTCCTTAAGATATGGGTTTTCAGGGACTTTTTAAATGACTGAAGACTAGGGAAGGGTCTGATAGTGGTAGGCAGCCAGCGAGAAGTCCTGCAAGTGTGAGTTGGCCGTACGGGTGCGAGCAGCAGACAGGAGAAGGTCAGGGGCAGAACGTAAAGACAGAGAAGGGGCATACCTGTAGATCAGTGAAGAGATATAAGAGGGGCTAGTATTGTTCAGTGCTTCATACGTATGGATTAGTATTTTGAATCGACTTCTATTTGATACAGGGACCCAATGTAAGGACTGACAGGTATGTGAGGTATGAGAGGACCAACTGGAGAGGAAAATCAGTCTGGAGGCAGCATTCATTACAGACTGTAGTGGGGCGCTACAGGAGAAACACTTGTAAAAGGCAATAAGGGGATTGTGAACCAAGATAAAACAAGGGTATCCCCAAATCTAAGATTACTCTGTTCCTTTAAAAAAAAAATAAAAAAAAAATTAGGCAGGGCCTTTACACCATCTGTTTAAGAAAGCTTAATTATGAAAATTATTCTCTAAACAAGCAAAGCTAAACTAAGGCGGTAAGGACAGCAACTTTCCTTTATACTATAAATTTACCGATCTCAAGACATGTCTCTTTATTGAATTACCATATTTCCTTTCCTCATCATAAATCTTTATGCATTGTAACATAAAATTAAGGATTATTAGATTTTGAAGAAAACCGCATTGTGCATATGCATTATACCACAAATGTCAGACCAAATTAATTACATTTTTGTGGTTTTTATTGCTCAAAGAAGGGAAACAAAACTGAATTATGGATTTTTTTCACAACGGTCCAAAAGGGCAACTCTTCTATGAAATAATGATTTCCAATTCTATTTTGGAGTACAGTGCCACTATTCATATTCCTTTCATATGATATTCCGTTGGAATGGAAAGAAAAAATAATAATAGATTTTAAAAATTTAATTCCGAATAGTAGATTTGGTTTAGCATATGAATGATTTATGTTTACTTGCATCTTCACTTGAAATAAAAAACCTATTACAAAGGTGCATTATCATTATCAAAAAGTTAAAACAACATTATTTATAAATCAAACCTAAGTAATGTCAATTGAGTTAGTACATTTAACTACTTTTCCAAGAAATAAAAAAAGAGCAAAAGTTCGAACTTTCATATATATTTTGACTAAATGCATATTTGTTCTACCATGATTGTTTGCACAATTCTCAATACTGCTTTTTGAGTACCAGCATTTTGTGACATACATCTCATTAAACTTCTCTTATGCTGTTTATCGATCAAAATACTACATTATAAAAAGGATGTTTTGAGCCTCATTAAAGATTGTATCATTTTACGAGTTAGAGTTGCTCAGAACAAATGTACACCAGGATATAAACATTTTTTTCAAAACTAATTACAAATATGTCTTAAAGGAACACTATTGGGTCAGGAACACAAAACGTGTTATTGACCCTATAATGTTAAATAAAAGACCATTTAGGTGGCTTGTCTCCCCTTAGCCCCCTTAAATGGGGTTAAAACATACCTTATTTCCAGCGTGGAGAGCATGGAGATGCTGAATGGCAGTGCTGTCTAATGTGCAGCACTGCCCCAGGAAGCACCTCTAGTAGCCATCCCAGGAGTGGCCACTGGAGGTGTTCCTAGGAGGCAATGTAAACACTGCCTTTTATCTGAAAAGGCAGTGTTTGCATAAAAATGCCTGAAGGTAATGATTATATTCACCAGAGCAACTACATTAAGCTGTAGTTGTTTTGGTGACTATAGTGTCCCTTTAATATTTTAAATAAATCACAAATATCAAATTACAATGTAATTGAAGCTATTGCTCTATGATTAGTGTGGAGGGTGAATTTGCATTCAGTTAAATTGCATTTATAAAATACTTTACACTTTGTAGACAGGGCATAAGCAGCATTAGAGTTTTGTTGAAATTCCAGAAAAATATTCCACAAAGGACAATGTTTGTAAATAAAATCCCTTGTATCCCATGTGTGGTCCAGTCTCATTACTCGCATTGTGAATCGCCTTGGTCTTTAACAATTCCACTGAGCAATTCTGGTCTCAAAACAATTTTAAGATTTCTTTAATTAGCATCTACTTAATAAGCTGACGCTTGCACACCTAAACAGAAACGTTAGTCAACTAACAGCATGCTATTTCAAGAAATACTGAAATGAGGATATTTTAGCGTTCATAAGACCATGTGGAATTAATGATATTGATATTCTAATATTAAACTATATTTAATAGGTTACAACTAGAGCAGCCTGACCCATACTTATTCAGTACACATTTTTGACTAAAAACATCTTCAAAAAGCCGTTCCTCTGCAGCCATCAAAAAATAGGGTATTGCAACGTGCTGTCTTGTATAACTATATATTGTTTAAAGTCACTAAGTCACTAATCAATCCATGTGATCTTATGGAAGAATACTTGAAGCCATTACTGCAATACTCATCTCCTAATGTATATCCATCAAATACTTTGAAAACTGAAATACAAGAATAATGTTATATTTATAATAGATAAAGAGGCGAAGAGTCTGATAGAGAGACTGATCAATAGATAGATAGACAGACTGATTGATTGATTGATTGATAGAAAGACAGATATACAGACAGACAGATTGCTAGACAGATAGACAGATGTGCAAAGTAAATAATGTGCTTTAACAGTCAACCTATGCCTTTTATTACTCTAAGTGTGTCTATAAAGTTTACGTGTCCATAGCATAGAGCTTGTTTATGATGTGCCCCATAATCTCCAACAATAGTTCATCTTTCTTTATAGATAAGGTGTTGTGACGCACTAAGAAATAAGAAGAGTGTTCAGGAAACACTTTGAGGTGCTGCGAATACGTGGGCGTAATTGACAGGCATGACAGTAAAGTGAGATTAAAAAGGAACAACAATGAAGAGCTTGAGTCTCTTTGAATGCGATGTTTAAAGTTAAATTGATGTTTTCATTGGAAATGTACTTTAATTGCATCGGGCTTACCATAGCAATGATTAGACAGTTGAGAAATCATTCTCAGACAAAACAGAAAACCTTCATGATTTCTCATCCAATACAAAAATCATCACATGGGTTTGGACCACTAAAATGCACCTCCAATACACACCATAAAATATACCTAAAGATATATAAAATATAAAAACAAAAACTAACTGATACCAAATAGGTTTCTCCTAAGTGGGGGTTAACCCCTAGTGAAAAAATTTCACCAAAAATCTACAAAAAAAAAAGAAAAAGCACGAGAAAAAAAGGATTATGTGAAATAGCCTTAAGAGTGGATTTCCCTACTGCTAATGGACAACAAGGGTGTAGAAACAAATGACAAGTGTGTCACTCGAATTAGTAAAAAACTTAACTTTTAATAGTTAAAGGTCTAAAAAGGGTGAAAAGCACCTATCACACATGTAGAGTGTTGTTAAAAAAAACGGCACATAAGCACCTGTATAGGACTAGGCAATATATAACCAATATTGGGTTAAAGTATGACGTTGCTGAAGTTACACATGATATCTATAATAGCGTGACATCTTTTTGGGACTGGCAGCTATATAAACAATGTTGAAATTGTATGAATATATAACATTGCTAAAGAGCAGATAATTTCTTAAAGAGTCAGTCCCAGCTTTAGCAGAACCGTAAAACCTGTCCATACAGGGTTAGGACGATGTATGTTCAAGTTCATAAATATCCTGAATATGGATAGTTTAAATCTGAGTATGGGTTGGATAAGATTTTGTTTGTCCTTGAAAGCATGACAGGGCTATGCCTGTCTGAGTGGTTGTTAGAATATGTACGTTCCACACAAATGTTATTTAAGGCAGTGTTGCATACTATAAACCAACTATGCTAGTAGTGAGACCTGTTAGGGTCTTCATGAGGTAACTGTATACTTATTTGTAGATCATACACATATGGCTCGTTGGTGGTCTCTAATAGGATTTGACTCATACAGTGGGTACATCATTAGTAGATAACTTCTGTGCCAATTTTAATCCATTGTCAGTTTATTTAGTGATTTATGTAATGGAACGAGGCCACCCTAGTACGGGGGTGAGAGATTCAGCAGTGCTAGTCTGCCGTGCAATATGTATCTACCAAGGACAGTACTAGTAACAAAGGTTGAACCCCCAAAAAGTATCCCTGGTGATATATTGTATAATATGAGAGTCAGAACAATGTATTCCCAAACTACAACAGTGTATCTTTATGCAAAAACCAATGAAGGTAGAATTGTACTAGTACTGTATGGGGGTGATTATCTAAGCAGTGCCTTCACTCCGAGCAGTACCTCTATGTTCGAAAAGTGCTGCTCCATTTTGGATTGAGTAGATAGGGTCAATGTATATAAAGAATTAATGTCCTAAGTTAATTATAAACGCCACTGCAGTACTGACGTACTATTACCCCTGAGATTATAACTGCTAAGAGTGGTGTGATAGCTAGGTGGGAGTACAAAGCCAAATAAAGTGAATTAGGAGGGGTAAGGGAAAGTATATTATAGATAGGTGAATAGCTGAATATGGGGTTTCCCTATAATCAGGATCCCTATCCACTTTTGCCTTTAAGGGCACCCCTTAAATAAAAGCTTGATATAAATTCACTGACTAAGGGAAATGCAAGCCTCCTCCCTTCCTTGTATTTTGAACAAACTTAGATTAGCGAATAGTAGCACTATAAAAAGGAGTACTCATTTTGACAAAAGCTGCTTATCTGATAGCAGCAGCTGGTATCCAAGTTAGGAGTGAGTGGGGCCGTGATGTAAAGGACCGCTCAAGTAAGTTAGAAACGAGTGGTGCCATTATGAAGAAGACCGCTCATGATTCATCAGGAAAAGGTAGGTCATTGATGGTGCAGTGGCTGTGGATAGCGCCAGTCAGTGCCCCTGCACTAGCGCTATCCACAGCCCCTGCACCATCAGTGATCTACCTTTTCCTGATGAATCATGAGCTGTCTTTTTCATAATGGCACCACTCGTTTCTAACTTACTTGAGTGGTCCTTTACATCACGGCACCACTCACTCCTAACTTGGATACCAGGTGCTGCTATCAGATAAGCAGCTTTTGTCACCCTTACCTTTTGTGTCACTATACCCCACTCCCTCTAGCATGTAAGCTCCGAGCAGTACCCTCAATCCCTCTGTTCCTGTGTGTCCAACTTGTCTGGTTACAAATACGTGTCTGTTAGTCCACCCATTGTACAGCTCTCCAGAACTTGTTGGCGCTTTATAAATAATAATAATAATAATAATAATAATATCTCCAATATATACCATTGAATACACCTCCAATGTATACAACTAAATACATCTCCAATATAAACCTTTAAATAAACATCCAAAATACAACATCATATGCACCTCAAATACATACCATTATATACACCTCCAATACACACCATTAAATACACCTCCAATATAAACCGTTATATACATCTCATATACACACCATTATATACACATGCAATACACATACCATTAAATACACCTCTAATATACACTATTAAATACACTTCCAATATACACTATTAAATTTCACCTAACTAAACCACATGATGTTATATGTAGTTGTAGTAGTAATAGAAGTAGAAGTGTTGTTATTTGTTTGGTTTTTTTTTTTGTCTTGGCTATTTTTTCCTAAATTTTGGAAATCAATTGTTAGGTTATAATAAGTCAAAACGCTGTGTTGGCCAATCAGCATTTCCTCATAGAGATGAATTGAATCAATGCATCTCTATGGGTAAAGTTCAGTGTCTGCATGCAGAGCATGGAGATGCTGAACATCAGTGCTGCACACCCAGGAAGCACCTCTAGTGGCCGTCTAAGTGACTAATACCCAAAAGGGTATTGTTTACATGAAATTACCTGCTGGGACATACTATACTGACTAGAACAAATACATTAAGCTGTAGTTGTTCTGGTGACTATAGTGTCCCTTTAATGCTTCGGACACCAGGACAACAACATTTAGCTTTAGTTGTTCTTAGATGACAATAGCGTCCCTTTAAACATAGTAAAATGATAATGTAAAAACAGGGTTTGTCCTCCTCCAGTATAATGTGTGCTCCGTATGTGCCTGTACTGAACTGGGTTATGTCGTCAATTGAGATTATTTAATATATATATGTAAAAGGAAATGGAACATCATGTGAAAAAAAGAAAAATTAGAAAATGTTTTAGGTAATTTCAATGCGTTATTCATTTGTGTCATTTTAAAGGAAAGTAAATAATGTGGGATAAAAAGCAAATATCAACAAAATAGCATCCCCCTTTCATCGTCCATCATGGGCAATTTTATCTTAAAAATAAGTTTGTTTGATGTTAGCAACAGAAGATTCATAAAATCATGTTGTTTATATAGTGTGTTACAAAGCATCATTATGATCTTCTCTCTTCCTAAGATGATGTCACGATATTATACATCTATCATTGAAGGGCAGAGCAATTTTTCTTGCACACTTTACGTACAAGAAAACTGGCTCCCTGCCATATTTCTGATATTCTTGAGTAATGTTGCATCTAGCAAATTGCCAGACATCTCATGGTGGCATATGTTTTGACTAGTTTATTTCTCTGGAAAATTGATCATCTTCACCACTAAATATATGTATTAACTCAAATCTATTCAATTGGAGCTCTGGCTCACACAATGAATACATAAAATTTTGACAAAAGAATATTAATGAGCCTCCGAAGAACCATTTGACAAAGTAAATCAATACTCTTTTTTGGGGAATACCATGAATCAGACAAAAAAAGGATAATATTTATTCAGGGAAAAACTCTGGCAAGAACAGTACTAGCATAATCTTTAATATTCTGCAATAAAATATATAAGATTGAAAGATAACAATAAAAATGTTGTCATAAAATTATAATATATATACACAGTGTACTGGATATATAAAAATACTACCAAATCAAGAAACCCTCAGCTAGTAAATAAATTGGCAATTAACCAAAGTTTTCATATGCATTTAAGGTTTTTTTAATGTATCTTCCTTATTTTCCAATTTGGTTTTAGGTATTTTTTTTTTTTTTTTGAAACAGATTATGTAATAACAGGGTTATTCTACATATACAAAATATTGTGTAACATTGAGAAACTCCTCGTAAAGGGACTCATTTTCCAAACAATGTCCTAAGGGAAGTATAGAGATGGAAAAATAAATACTGTGCCTTCTACCTAAAAGATCACGTTTCAATGCCATAGCCTTCAGCATGCTGATTAATTAAACATTATCTTGTCATTATTTGGAGTAGAGAAAAAAGACAGTTGCTAAAATGAACATCTAATTTCACAGTTTGGTGACTTGTGATGTGGAGACTCTTTTAAAAATAGGGGATAAACATGAAGAAACACCAACTGCTTTACATTTATTTCACTACACCAGATATAGTGGTACAAAACTTGCGTGGACAGATATATTGTCAATCAACCCCATCATGACATATGACCAGCCAAGACCGTGCAATGGGGAAGGAATGTTCCTGACTCTTTGTCCTTACACATATATTTTACTCAAAAGAATTATTCTAAAAAGCATTAACCATACACGTTGAATAATATTATGATCTACCGACAAATATTGATCCCAAGTCAACTGCAGGGGTCATGATGACTTGAGTATGTCTAGGGAATATATCATGTTTAAAAAAGTATTATAGTATGCAAGTCAAAAAAACTATAAGGACAAGGAGGATATTGGAACATGCAAAATACTAATGTTTTCATTATCTACAGGGTTATTTTTTAGCAAAATATATTCTTTACAATTTGTAGTTTGTAATTTCCATTCATGTTACTTACCTATATAGATACCATTACATATTCATGCTGCGTTGACCGATCATGATATGTGGTCAATCTATCAGTATTAATTCACCTGCTGAAATATGGACATACAAATGTATGCTACCAATATGTACTTACGTCATGACACAAAGAAAAATGGCAACTTTAAATAAAATGGATCGATGTTATAGGTGCATACTCACATGGGTAGCTCTTTACACAGACCCCATAGTTTAATCCTTTATGTTATATAAATCAAATGTTTGTGTGTTAACCACAATAATTAACAAAATTCTATGTTTGTAACACCTATGCATCTGTATCTACTTTCATTTCAAAACAGAAATTAGCATTATAGAAAAGGATGATTTTATCAGAGACTATAGAACTTATTCTCAGTAACATTAATTTTCATCCATATAATAAAAAAAGTCAGTTTTATTTGGTTTTCCTACAAGTATTTTCCAATTCAGAAGTGAAAGTTAAGGTTTCCATTAATTTAGTGCCAGACATCCTTGGAGTTTGGGATACGATGTAGCAGTGTTATATTATCCTAACTCTTCGGGATATTACACTTATGGGATTCATGTCACATGCTAGTTTTAAATAGACTGAAATGCACCCGGAGATTGTGATCTGAAGTATCTAAACAGTCACACAAAAAAGAGAGCAGGCCATTTGGCAACATAAAGATAATGGTGGTCGGTCAAAGAAGGAATAGAGCTACAAAATACACTTGACTGGAGTGTCAGAAGAACAAGGATTAATACTTTATGTAATACTTTAAATAGTAATATAATAGTATACCCAGTGGTAAATTGTTAAAACATAATGTTTATTAATTGTCTACAAATTAATAAAAAGTAATAAAGATGGTGACAAAATGTAATGTGTTGCTTTTATTTAAGGGCTATTGTTATGTATAATCTAACAGACAGAGCTGTTGCTACAGCTGAATTACAGAGACCAATCTGACAGTGATTATGTTCACGTTTTTTTCTATTAGATGTCTTATCATCATTACCACAAAATAGTCATAGGTTTCTTTCTTTTAATCGAAATGGTACAACATTCTAAAGGTCATCAAATCTGTACATAATGGACTGCAGTTCGAAACCAACCAATAGTTGGAGCTAATTCAACTAACCAGAGTATGAAATAAATGATATGTGTATTATTGTCAATACTATCAATATAATGGCAAATCCATTTGGACTCTCAAGCTAAAAAGAATGCTAGGTAACTATCCTATGCCCTCGGGATAAGATCCACAGCTCTAGCAATAGTTAAACTGTTCTAAACATCATCATAATGCTAGAACTAAATACTGAAAGATGAACAATATGTTTCTTTAGCAATCAACGCACCCTTGCTCAATGATTTGCTTAGTACACTTCACATTTCACTCTAGAGCCCATTAGCACACTAATACGCCAGAACAAAATTCTTCCACTACATATTTTCATAGTGATTATTTCAACTCAAGTATGAACTGATACAGGTAATATATGCCTTTGTGTGTTTATATACCATGTGATTATATTTAACACCTGCAAAAGGATTCCAGACACTAAATAAATGCACAATTTTAATACCACAAAAAGTAGATTTTTAATAAAGATTTTACAGGCCAACAGGAATTAAAAAGTAGATTTTTTTTTGGTTTGCTTCATTGAATTTTTGTGACAAATACTCCATTGATCCAGAATGTTCTGTCTATGCATGTTCTATGACACAAAATGCATGCTTAATTTTGGACTATACCCTGTGTCGACTCAGTGGTACACTTAAAGAAAGTGTGTCCCATGAAAATATTTCAGCAACTGCGGTTATTTAATTCTAATGAATTGCACCTAATTGCTGATCTGTGTTAAAATGAACACAGATGTTTTTGTCTCTCTATTAATTACATGCTCCAAAGTCAAACATAATGATGCTGTTGGAACACAAACGTTTGGAGTGCTAAAAAATAATTAGCATAAAACACCTGAGTTTATTATTATGATCACAATTTGAAACAGTTTATATTACATTATAGAATGTAACCGTAAAAATTTAAAAATAAAGCAATATTAAACATGTAACTTACTAAAATGTCAACATTTATATAATATTTTTTGTAGTACAACACAAAGTTTTGACTATTTATTTGAAGGTGTTCATTATTCTTTTGACTCTTCCTTTTAAGAGAGTCTTATCCACTACGCTTAGAATTGTGTTTAATCAATGAGTTGTTGCTTTTTTAATTAATTGTGGCAAATGTTCAATTCTGCAATCAAGTCTCCAAACTTTCCAAGCGAATAAAGCCTTATTACCTTACCCCAGTCCTCAAGTACCCGCTAACAGTCCATGTCTTAGGGATAACCAAGTTGTGTCTAAGGTGTTTTTAGAAAAAAGAAAAAAAAAACACTTTAGACACAACAGGGTTATAACATAAAAAACAGAGAGAAAGGGCACACCTTTAATACAGTTTGTATCAGAAAGAATACACACAATAATATATAGTTAAAAGAAGAGAGAAGTAAAAAAATTGAATATTAAAATATTAAAAGTTCAAAATAATAATCCACAGCCAATAGAGTAGATTCTTGTAGATCAATGGTGTTTTTTTTTTCAAATGAAGACTTGTATTTTCAGTACGCCATATGTGGAGAGAAATGGAGAGGAGATCCAATAGTGCAGTATGCCAATATATATATAAATATATATGTAAAATAATATGATGTACTCACAATTTCCAGAGCTAAAATCCAGCTCTGGTATGAAGTGCGTAAAGTGGAATGATCCCCACTCAAGGCTATATGGAGTAGTAATTCCCCAGAATAAAAAGAATAAAATATATAGTGCTCACTGAATAACTGGAGTGTAGATAAAAGAGAATATGAAATGTACTCACAATGTACTGAGCAGACTTCACTGCTCAGATAATAGCGTATGGGTGGTATAATCCCCACCTAGGGATTCTTTGGCGTTCCTTACAATGGTGTAAATCCAAATAGTCAGGTTAAAGAGGGTTAAAAATTATAAAATGAAATAAAAATAGGAATGTGGCTACAACAAATGTGTTTTGGAGGCCAAAATTCCTTTATTACAATAATATAAAATAAATAAAATAAGATTCTAAATGCGTTATCCCTAAATCATGGACTGGTAGGGGGTACTTGAGGACTGGGTTGGGAACCACTGCCTTAACCACATGGAAGTCTCTGAGACTTTTGCCTAAAACCCTTTTATGTCCTATAGGTTTCAAAAGCAAAGTGCTATCTATGTAGGCTTGTTTTCAGGCTAATGAGATTGGTTTGAATTGTAGTTTTCTTTTATTCTATTTTGTAGTACACCTTTGAAAATGTGGTACAGTACAAAGAGTTATTGAAGATGTAGACAAGCATTTAATAACAAAAATTCTAATAATAAGATAATAAATTAAATAATTGTAATGCAAAAGCTCAATTAATTATTTGTAGTTTTGTGTAGACCCTTTTTGGTGAATAGAATTGATGATGTGCTTGGTGCTTCTGGCATCTTGAAGTGTTAAAACCTTTATAAATTATAAATAGCACTCGTTGTTTTCATGTCACATTTAATATAAAAGAATAAAACACACTCATTGCAAAATGAACTTGAACTCTTCTCCAGGAGCCATCTTAGTAGAGACATTCATCGTGATATAGTTTAGTGATTTTTTGTGACCTTATTTGTATTTGGGTTTTTTTTTTGCATTCCCCTCTTTGGTGAAAACTTTTCTTGTTCACTAACTTTATCAAAAAGTATAATTATAAAGGATTTACCTAACAAAAGAACAGCGAAGAATTCTAATGGGAAAGGAGTCGATCACCAGACTAACAATGGCCAATAGCAATTTTAAGTTGTGACATGTGTTGGATAGTGTGTCTTCTAACACAGAGCTTGTCTCAGAATTAGGAAGAATTATTAAAGGGACACTATATTCACCAAAACAACTTTAGCTTAATGAAGCAGTTTTGGTGTATAGATCACGTCTCTGCAGTCTCACTGCTCAATTATCTGCCATTTAGGAGTTAAATCACTTTGTTTATGCATCCCTAGCCACACCTCTATTCATGTGACTTACCCAGCCTTCCTAAACACTTCATGCAAAGAGTCATCTAATGTTTACACTTTTATTGCAAATTCTGTTTACTTAGAACTTCTTTTCTCCTGCTCTGTTAACAGTTTTCTAGATCCTGCAGGAGCTTATTGTGTATAATTAAAGTTAAATTTACAGAGCAGGAGTTGAAAACCTTAAAAACAAGTCACATCTGATTGGAAATTAAACCATTTTGTTTTCACGCAGGCTGTGTCAGTCATAGCCAGAGGAGGTGCGGCTAGGGCTGTATAAACAGAAACAAAAGTAATTTAAATCCTAAATGGCAGAGAATTGAGCAGTGAATTTTCATAGGTAAGATCCATACACCAAAACTGCTTCATTAAGCAAAAGTTGTTTTGGTGCTTTTAGTGTCCCTTTAATTACTTCCATTTGCTGTTACATATCAACAATCTCTTTCATCAGTACCCTCATTCTCTCTAGTTGATCGCCTGTTTTTGAAACACTTCATTTGTGAGTGTCTGATTTTATGTTGAGGTGTTTTTTTTATATATATTTATTTTTGGCTTGATCCAATGTTGATATTTCAAGCTTACAAATATGTAGAGAATAATACAATAGCCAGATTAAACATTATAAGAAACAGTATATATGTTGAGTTTTTTATACCTATAAAATGTAATGCATCATGCAATTAATTGGTTTCTTTGGTAATATCTCCAACTATTTTATGCGAATATCAAAAAATGTAAAAAGGAAATAAAATGTAATATTTATATAACAAAAAACAGACATTACTATCACATTTTTATAACATAAGCTAAATAATAGTAACTGATGCAGTTTCTATGCAAATGAAAAACAATAAAGGTAGCACATTTGTAACAGCATACACTCATGCAATCTCCATGCAAGCCATAACATGGTCACAAAATAAATTATATACCATTTTTCTGAAAATGCAATTTGGGCTTTGAATTTGGTTTTAGGTTCCTAGAGAAATCATATTGCAGAAAGTTGATCTGGGATTTGGCTTCTGAATTTTGACAGCCAGCTGAGTCCAGGTTTTTTTGTTAAGTAGTTAACCCTCATTACTTTGCATATTATTACAGAACACAAGAGAGTGAATTGCTGTTGAATTATATGAACATGCAAAAATACATAGCTTTCTATTATGTAAATAACTCTCTGAATTGCAATCGTATTTCTGTTTTAATTCTACAGAGCATCCACATTAACAGTCTATTTACCTTTCATTGCATTACCAAGTATAGCTGTCTAATGTGTTTATTAAAAAGATTTGCCAATTTATAAGCACACTATTATATTTTTCTACCTAATCAACATATTTGTTTTACAGTACTTTAAGAAACGATTTAGGCTGTAATTGAATGTCATGCAGGGATTTTTATGTCTTACTTGGCAGAATGAAAACACATTTAAGATAAGAGGTGCATAGCTATTAAACTAGCCTTCATAATTTAATATTGTAAATATAACAAATGCATTTCTTATTAGAGAAATGTTATCTTTTCATCTTGAAACTTTTGAAATTAGGCTTTGTTCTTAATGTCGTACTTTAGAATGGCTAATGGCATTTAATTTTATTATGTACTGAAGAATATAATTCCTTGTGGAATGTACATGACAACGCATCTGAAAATTAGTACATTTACTGCTCTTAGATATTGTAATAAAAAATGATCCAGTATGTGAAAATCTGGGTTTTATAGCAGTTTACATCTGATGATGTCTAAAAATTATTTTTTTTCTTTTTAATAGAGACTTTGAGTTACTTTTCACATGTTATCGCATGTTTAGTTTATAACACTGGGCATCAATGAAGCAAGATTTCTGAAAGAATATCATACAGAATAGCAGAGAATTTAAACACAGCTACCCTTCCTCAGGCTTAATGGGATTTTTAGATTTTTGCTCAATAAAATAAATTCTTCTTATGGGAAAACATGGGAACTCTCTTCATGTTTGCCTTAAGGACTCCATCGTAGCGGCTGTTAGGATCTTTGGGTTTTATGCTGTGAATTTGGGTAGTGGGAATTGCAATTGCCTTTACTAATATTGAGGTATTAAGGTAGTACTGCTTATTTCCAGGCTTGCGATCACACACCTTTTGAAGTAATGTTTCATGCCACTTAAAACATTTTATTGGTGAGGGTCACCCTCTTCTAAACAAACAAACAAACAAAACAAACAAACAAACAAACAAACAAACACAGTTATGCCTTAATCTCAGAAGGGAGTTATACTATATATTATAATATATTATATATTATATTATACTATATATTAAGCACAGATGAAGTTACAGCAGATATTCAGTAATTATTTGTTTATTTTTATTTTTAATGCAAGCTTGTTGTGTGCTTTGACACTCAAATATAGTAAGACACCAACTCTTTCAGATGCCAATTAAGTCAGCAGGTGGGCATGCAAAATAAATAAATAAATAAATAAATATATATATATATATATATATATATATATATATATATATATCGCTCAACAAGTATATATAAAACACATACCCCTTCACTTTGGGGATATTTCAGATACAATGTACTCAAAACAAGAAAATGTTGGCATCATAGTGGAGAAGAATCCTGCATTGTGAGGCCAGTCAGGATGGAGGGTTACTTGTAAATAAGATTAAGGTCATGGAATGGGAGGGAGGGGGGGGGATGAGAATGGAGTTAGCCAAGCGTACAATTCTGAGTATACTCTATGTCTATTAACATAGTTTCTATGAATGTTAGGGGTCTGAATTCACCTCAGAAACGTGGATATCGATATGGACTACTGGAAGAATATAATGTTGATACAGCCTTAATTGACCCCTTAAGACCAGAGGGCGTACTATTACGCCCTATTTTAGGCAGCTCTAAATGCCGCCGGGCATTATAGTACACCCTCCGGTCTTTCTATACTTACCTGGTCGCCGGCGATCCCACGCCGGCGATCGCGGTTGGGGGGACTCCCAGGGAGCCCCCCACGGCACGTCCGACCCCCTGGAAGCCCCCTGGCCATGTGAGAGTGAGGTCCTTGCGAGGACCTCACAATCACATGGCCGGGATAGCTGGCTGCTGTATTGCCAGCAGGGGGGCTGCCTGTAATGACAGGTGGTCCCCCTGCTGGCTGGAAATAAAATTAAAAAAGTTAAATAAGTGTAAAAAAAAAAAAAAAAAATATATATATATATATATATATATGATCTAAGTATATATATATATATATATATATATATATATAGTATATATATATATATATATATATATATATATGATCTATATATATATATATATATATATATATATACACATACACATACACATACACACACATATACTGTCTAGGTGTATTTTACTATTAATATATATATATATATATATATATATATATATATATATTTATTATCAAATTACACATAGACTGATACTGATTAAATATATATAATTATTGTTCTATCTATATTTATATATAATATAAAAAAAATAAATATGTAAATACGTTAAAAAATACAATTAAAAAAATAATTAAAAAAAAATAATTAAAAAATATAAAGATGTGTGTTATTTCGTTCTAACTGTATTGTGATATCAATATATATATTTATATCAAAATACACGTAGAATGAAATAATATATATATATCTATATACATAAATATATACGTATATATCACTATATATATATCTATATATAAATGAAAATATTTAAAAAAAAATTATATATATATATACATACATATTCACATTCGTATATATATACATATATTAATTCTACATATATATTTATATAATATTTTTACATAATTAGGTATCTTAATTAATTACAATTAGTGGGACCTGCCTGACAACCCATGCCAAAAGTAAATGGAATTTAATTTGCTAGCACTATATTTAACCCTATAACTTTCCAAGACACCATAAAACCTGTACATGGGGGGTACTGTTCTACTCGGGAGACTTCGCTGAACACAAATATTAGTGTTTCAAAACAGTAAAATGTATTACAACGATGATATCGCCAGTAAAAGAGAAGTTTTTTGCATTTTTCATGCACAAACAGCACTTACACGGACGATATTATTGCTGCGATACTTTTTACTGTTTTGAAACACAAATATTTGTGTTCAGCAAAGTCTCCCGAGTACAACAGTACCCCTCATGTACAGGTGTTATGGTGTTTTCAAAAGTTACAGCGTCAAATATAAGGCTTGCGTTTCATTTTTTTCACATTAAAATTCGCCAGATTGGTTACGTTGCCTTTGAGACCCTATGGTAGCCCAAGAATGAAAATTACCCCTATGATGGCATACCATTTGCAATAGTAGACAACCCAAGGTATTGCAAACGGGGTATGTCCAGTCTTTTTTAGTAGCCACTTAGTCACAAACACTGATTTGATCTTTTGCCTAGAGAAGTTTTTAGTTATCTTAGATTGAAAAACTTTATTTAAAAAAAATCATTGTAACAGACAGTCCTTTGATCGATTATTTAAATAAACACTACAAAAATAAGATCACCTCTAGAGTTGCTAATCTCTTTACTCATTTGCAGCCACAGGAAAAAATTCCACCCTGGATTAAATGGGAAAAGGAGATGAATGTTGAATTGAACTACAAGGATTGGAAAACAGGCTCATTGCTAGTAAGGAAGAACATGCACAGTATGAATTTAATAGAAACCCATTATAAACTAACACTGTGCTGGTATCTAACTCCTGTTAGACTACACAAAATTTACCCTAATTTGTCACAAACGTGTTGGAGATGTGTAGCTAATGATGGCTTCTTTCTACATATTTGGTAGGGTTGCCCTGAATTAAAAAATACCATCAAGGCCTTACAGATGTTTCTTTTCAACATTCACCTCCTGGGAAATCATATCCAGAACTGCTTAATAGTACATCTATTCTTAGCAGTTAAAGTTTGTATAGCACGTAGATAGAAATCTTGTGGTGGTTTAATATGGGCAGAGATATTGCAACAAATAGACTACCAATATAGAATGGAAGCAGCATTTTCTTTGAGAGCATCTTCAATACGCAAAATATTTGAAGCTATGGGCCCCTTGGAAACATTGTAGAGAGAACAATAATGGTTTAGTTTAGAAGGGATGTTTGGTTTGACCCCCCCCATCCCCGTCCTGAACCTAGGATGTGTGACGAATGGCTGATAGTTTGGTGTATGTAAGTCTTATACATATTAACACATAATAACTCTTAAAGAAATGCTGAATGTACAAATATAAAGATATATGAGTATAAATATATATATACAGCATAAATTGTATCGTTCCTGCACGGAAATGTTAAATTTTAAAATATGTATGTCAAGTTTTTCACTTACAGAGACACGTTAATGCATATGTATTTATCTATGCTTTTCTATAATTAATTGATTGTAATCAGTATTTATTTCTGAAAAAGAAGAAAAAGAATATATAAAAAATAATAAATATATATATATATATATTATTTTTTATTTATTTATATATATTTGGTATATATTATATTACTGAATCACAGAATGACATCAGCCAACAACAGTATATTAGTGGATCGCTCAACAAGTATATATAAAACACATACCCCTCCACTAGTATATGTGAATAGGTGCATGTGTACACATACATATATATGGGTCTATGTATGTGTAGGCACATTGGTATATGTGTAGGTACATGTATTGGTACTTGTGTGTGGATGTATGTGTAGGTGTGCATGCACATATTTTTGGGCATTTGGTTTAATTTATATGTATATTGTATGTACTTGTGTATAGTGTGTATGTTCTTGTGTATACGTGTACATATGCACTACTTGTGTATATGTACATGAGTGTGAGTGTGTACATGTGTCTGTGTATGCTGGATATAGGCCTCCATGCATATACGGTAACTCTTGAATAGGAATTCATGCATTCTTTATATTAATATTCCCTCCTTCTAGCACCATCTTCTGCACTGTTCGCTTGTTTGCCTTTTTTCTCTCTCTCCCTCCTCATTCTGTGATCTTTGCATAAGATATTTACTACCCTCTGCAAGAATGGTGTCTACGTTCTATCAAACCTGTCTTATCTGCACTCATGTCACTTTAACCCCTGTATCACAACTCAACTTTGAATTGTATATGTTGTCTTGCTTAGAAATGCTTCATACTTGAGTTGATACACCATACTGTGATTATGCCTTGCATCAAAAATAAAAAGCTTTTCATGCAAATTTTGAGATAACAAATAATTATTAGGACTGACTTGCACTTCAGGACTTAGGACCAGGGCCGGACAGGCCCATCGGGATACCGGGAAATTTCCCGGTGGGCCGCGGCACCTGAGGCTGGGCTGACAGCCCTTATCATTGCTCAGGCTCCTGTAATCCCGGCCGGCCATGTGTGAGCTGTGCGGCCGCACAGAGCCCCATGGGAGCAGGGGGAGCCAGGCAGCCGGCACAGCTCACATATTGCCGGACGGGATTATTAAAAAATACAATAAAAAAATATTGCGGCGGGGGCGGAACTAGCGTGCAGCGGGGCGGAGCTTAGCATGCAGTGGAGGCTGAGCAAGCGTGCGGCGGAGACCCTGGTAACTGCAGCATGGGAAGCAGGAAGGAGTCCCTGCATTCCCCAACAACCAACCTCCAAGAGCTCCAAGGGATGTGGAGGTAAGAAGCAGGACAGTGTGTCTGTGTGTGACTGCCTGTGAGGGTGTGACTGTCTGTGTGTGTGTGTGACACTGTCTGTGTGTGTGTGACTGTCTGCCTGTGTGTGTGTGTGAGACACTGTCTGTGTGTGTGTGACTGCCTGCCTGTGTGTGTGTGACTGTCTGTGTGTGTGTGACTGCCGGTGTGTGACTGTCTGCGTGTGACTGTCTGTGTGTGTGTGACTGTCTGTCTGTGTGTGACTGTCTGTGTGTGTGTGCGGGACTGTCTGTCTGTGTGTGTCTGTCTGCCTGTGTGTGTAGTAAGTCTGTGCGCACCGGGTTCGCCTATGTTTGACTGTCTGCCTGTGTGTGTGGCTGTGTGGGTGTGCGGGACTGTGTGTGTGTGATCAAGTCTGTAGCGCGGGTGACTGTCTGTGTGCACTGTGTGTGTGACTGTCTGTGTGTATGTGACTGTGTGTGTGACTGCGTGTGTGTGACTGCCCGCCCGTGTGTGACTGTCTGTGTGTGTGTGTGTGTGTGTGTAGTGTGTGACTGTCTGCCCGTGTGTGTGACTGTGTGTGTGTGTGATTGTCTGCCCGTGTGTGTGACTGCCCGTGTGTGACTGTGTGTGCGGGACTGTCTGGCCTGTGTGTATGTGCGTGTACGTTCAGCTCTGTCTCTGTATGTGTGGATGTTTGCCTCGGTGTCAGTGACTGTCTGCCTCTGTGTGTGTGGATGTCTTTGTGTGTGCATCTGCTAGTGAGTGAGCGAGCGAGCTTCTGTGTGTGTGTGTGTGTGTGTGTGTGTGCACGTATCTGCTAGTGAGGGAGCCTCTGTGTGTGTGCACCTGCTAGTGAGTTTGTGTGTGTGTGTGTGTGTGTGTGTGCCTGATAGTGAGTGAGCTTGTATGTGTATCAGAGAGCTTGTCTTTAGGGATCATATGTGTGTGTGCGTGTTAGTGAGCTTGTCTGTAAGGAGCATGGGTGTGTCGGAGCCTGTCTGTGGTGAGCATGTGTGTACAGTGAGCTTGTCTGTAGTAAGCATGAGTGTGATTGTGAGCTTGTCTGTAGTGACCATATGTGTGTCAGTGAGCTTGTCTGTAGTGAGCATGTGTGTGTCAGTGAGCTTGTCTGTAGTGAATCTGTGTGTTAGTGAGCTCTTCTGTAGGGAGCATGTGTGTGTCAATGGGCTTGTCTGTAGGGAGAGTGTGTGTGCATCAGTGAGCTTGTCTGTAGTGAGCGTGTGTGTGTGACAGTGAGCCTGTCTGTAGTAAGCTTGTGTGTGTATCAGATTTTGTCTGTACTAAATTTGTGTGTGCCAGTAACCTTGTCTGTGTTTGTCATTGAGATTGTCTGCCAATGAGCCTATTTGTGTGCATCAGTAAGATTGTCTGTGTCTGTGTGTGAGTATGCTTTACTGTATAATTTAATTACCCTGAAAGAAGAAATGTATCAATAATATATATATATATATATATATATATATATATATATATATATATATATATAAAAGCTGTTGTACCTTGCACTCAGGCTTCAAAGTTGTGTGACCGGGTGAATCACCAGGGCTCCAGTATCCAGGCAATTGAAATAGTTGGCTGCACTCTCAGATTTCCTTAAAACGTAACTTTTATTGAAATATTTAAGAGAAAATCAACGTTTCAGTCCCTCTTGTGGATTTTCGTCATGATCTTCTCTTAAATATTTCAATAAAAGTTACGTTTTAAGGAAATCCGAGAGTGCAGCATGTAAACACCCTACATAGCACAATGATTTATGGGGCTTGCATAGATTTTTTTCCAGGGCTGCTTTGTATCCCCAGTCCAGCCCTGCTTAGGACATTCTGGCCTCTAATTATCATTTAATGTAAAAAAATGTCTTTTGCTGTTGGGCTGTTGAAGGCTTTTTCACAGAACATTATTATATCATACGTATTTATTAAAATGTGAATGCATTCATGAGAAAGTTGTGCATTCTAGTGAGAGTGCATTGCCTAAAAGAGCAATGCACGTGAGAAGATGACTTGTAAATTGATAATAGCCACTCATCAGCTAATTTACAGTAAATCTAGTGTGTTGCTCTATGTATTGCTCAATAGACATGTACATTCAGATTCCAGCAATTAATTAAAATTTGGGCCGATCGATTGGCAAAATGTGTCTCCAAAGCACCATACAGAAGTGTAGAATTTTCTACCTGAAGAGGTGGTTTTATCAGAGTCTGTAAATATGTTTAAACAACAATTGGATAAATACTATGAAAAAATTTAACATACAGGGATTTACATTTTAATTAGTGGGGTAAAAGCTACTGGATCCAAGGAGATATCCGACTGACATTCTGGGGTCAAAAGTAAAGTTTTTCATAGTTGGTTGCACTTCAGACTGTGTTTTCATAGTTGGTTGCGCATCAGACTGTGTTTTGTGCCTTCTTTTGGATCAACAACAAAAATCAAATGTGAGAAAGGCTGAACTTGATGGACACATGTCTCTTTTCAGCTATGCAACTATTTCACTATGTTTAGTACCTTTATGAACATTAAAGCTTCCTAGACATTTTCTGTGGCCATGGTGTCCATTCACTAATTAGTGAATTGTGGTGACTTGAGAAATTGTATTGACAATTTAGGATAAAATAAATAAAAAAAATAAAAATAAATAAAAGCTTCAAGCTGGAAAAAATATGTATATCCAGTTTAACAGAATCTGGGATTTTTTAATCGCTACTCTTTTGATGTAGATAGTGCAACTTGCAACACATATCAAAACAAGTTCGTGTTTAGTAGATATATACTTATGAAACACATGTTGTGTTTTACTCATTAATTTTATTGCAGGTACAATGTTATTCAATATCTGGAAACACGAACATCTGATGAACCCATCAAATTAAAAAAAAGAATGAATATAATTTTGATCCCCAGCAATGATTACGCTTTCAAAAACTGATGTTTTCTTTTTTTAAATCAACAAATATAATATTTGCTGTTTCTGGGTTTCCTTTTTACATTTTAGCTTACGTCAATTATTGCACATTTGATTGAAAATGATTATATTAGACTTGTGCGCATTGAATAATTTATGACAAAAATGCAAATTTAATATAACATGGCATAATGTCTTAACTGAACTAAACTTGGCTCCTATCACCATTTAGTTAAAAAAACTGTGAGAAAGTCAACTTAGTGTTTGGGAGATATACAGTGTGCATTGAATTTCACAGCATTCTTTACACTGCTCAAATAGGCACATTGCTGTAGACAGCAAATAATCCGATTTAGAAACAGAGGACGCAAGCCATACTATAAAGAGACGTCATCCCTCTGGCTGTATAGCCTGAAAAAATCTGAAGCCATGTTTATTTAAGTTCATGGCATCAAATAATAATCAGTTATGCAAATTTTTCTTCTATGAGCTCAGAAAATAGCAATGCCATCAAAGAATGTAACATGCGTGTAATATAATCTAGCAATTGGTTTAATTGAGTTATGTGCGGTATAAAAACGGATTAGAGAATCTTTGTATGTTTTAAATTTAATTGCGATAACAGGAAACATTCTTACAGTTTTTAACGTCACATAGTTACATAGGCTGAAAAGAGACATGTGCCCAATAAGTTCAGCCTTTCTCACATCTGTTTTTGCCGTTGATCCATCAGCAGGCAAAAAAGAAACTTGAAGCACTTTCAATTTTGCAACATACTAGGAACAATTTCCTTTTTGACCTCAGAATGGCAGTCAGATTTATCCTTAGATCAAGAAGCTAATACCCCACAATTTAAGTTTAAGTATGCGTCCACTTGCTGTTTAAATATCTGTACAGATACAGATATAAGCACTTCTTCAGATAGAGAATTCCACATGCTTATTGTTCTTTCTTTCGCCTTAGACTAAACCTTTTTTCTTCCAGTCTAAACATGTGACTTTGAGTCCAATGTTTGGTCCAGTTTGTGGTCTATATTCATATATGTGTATATTCGTTGATATTAATTTTATTAGATTTATTTTCTTCTATGAACTTTTAGTTGAAGTTACCTATACATCCATAATGTAGAGAACCTAATCTGAAGAGTATATTTGGAGACAGATTAGGGTGAGCACTTTGAGTGAGTGGTAACTGGTTAGGAAACAGTAAAGGTTTTGGGGTTAGAAAATAGAGAAATGGTAAGGATTAGACATAAGAGTTAGATTGAGGAATTAGTGAGGGGTTTAGGATTATTAAATAGAGAAAGGGTAAGGTTTAGGAAATTGAGATGGATTATGATTAGGAAATGAGGAACAGATTTTGGAAAGAGAGTTTGATTAATGTTATGAAATCAGAACATGGGTTAGGGAAGAATGAAAGATGTTATGTTAGGAAATAGGGACAGGGTCGAAAATTTATTAGGATTCAGGAAAAACCATGGAGTTTAAACCAGTGATTTAGGGTTTCAAAATAGATAAGGTGTATGAGTTAATATTAGGAAATCGAGAGGGTGTAAAATTAGAAACTTCATAGAAAGTCTGAAGTTACGAAACAAAGATTAGGACATGATGAGTGGTTTTGGACTTTGGGTTAGGAATTAGTGTGCAATAAGAAATTCATTAAAATTTAGGAGATAAAGAAGGATTATGTTAGTAAACGTAGAGAAGGGTTATGGTTAGGTATTTTAATAGAGAGTTAAGGGAAGAGCGGAGGCTACTTTCTCTGTCATCTTCCAAACCACTGCATTCTTCTTAATTGTCTCAAGATGCTGTGGTATAATCTCAGATGTTATTATACACCACTGATTTGTTGGCCTCAGTGTCAGTTAAAAGCATGTGTTGACCCCATGTGGGCATTTATCAGGAAATTATTCTCAAAAATGTTTTAGAGAACACTAAGAACATAAAGCACTTGTTTGGAATTTGATCAGATTTGTCTCTCCTTTCTTCTGCCCTCCTTACAATATGATTGGTCCCACCTGAGGATACTTCTTCAAACAAAGCAATCCTCTACCATGATGTTGACATGCTGGCTTCATTAACAGCACATCAGTCACTCTGTTACAATATTGAGGAATGTTTGCTAGGGTAATAGCTGTGTCAGGCAGCAGGAGAGCCACCTGGGAGTTTTCTCCTGCTCTCTTTATCACCCAATTCTTCAGCCTTAGAGACACCATAATTTAATATAGATTTTTAGAAAATCTATGCATTTGGTAGAAATTCTGCTAGCACAATTTAGAAAACAAAATTATCCACTTTTGGGTAAATTAAATTGTGTGTACTGTGATAGGTAAATGTTAAGCTTTTTATGAACTCTGCAAATTTGCATGTATGCATTTGTTTCAAGCACCTCTCTTGAGAAAATGTCATGTAACGTGTGCAAATGACTTATTGTTAGTATTTCTATTTTCACATTACAGGGCAAATCAACAACCAGTTAATTTTTCCCAGAACTTTATTGAGTATGACGTGTGTTTATAACTGATAGGAAAAAACAAGATATATGTTTAAAGGGACACTATAGTCACCAAAACAAATGTAGCTTAATTATTATTATTATTATGATATTTATATAGCGCCATCAAATTCTGCAGCGCTTTACAATAGGTGGACGAACAGACATGTAGTTGTAACCAGACAAGTTGGACACACAGGAACAGAGGGGTTGAGGGCCCTGCTCAATGAGCTTACATGCTAGAGGGAGTGGATTAAGATGACACAAAAAAGTTAATAAAACAGTTTTGATGTATAGATCGTATCCCTGCACTCTTACTGCTCAATACTCAGCTATTTAGGAGTTAAATAACTTAGTTTAAGTAGCCCTAGGCACACCTTCCTGCGTGTGACTTACACAGCTTTCTTAAACACTTCCTGTAAAGAGTCATCTAAAGTTTGCACTTCTGTTTAATTTAGAATTTCTTATCTCGTTCTATGTTTGCTAGACCTTGCAGGAGTCACCTGTATGTAAGTAAAGTTCAATTTACAGAGCAGGAGATAAAAACTTTTAGATTAAGTTACATCTCATTGAAAATTAAACCATTTTGTTTTCATGCAGGCTGTGTCAGGTGCCACTAGAGCTACATAAACAGAAACAAAAGTGATTTAACTCCTAAATTGCAGAGAATTGAGCAGTGAAACTTTAGAGGCATGATTTATAAAAACTGCTTCATTACACTAGTTGTTTTGATGACTATAGTGTCCCTTTAAGTATATGCATTGCTAAATGTTGGTATTTTGGAAAGGTGAAATAATATTAAATACACATTCTAGTTAGCTGCTGTTTAATGGAATAATGCACCAACAAAACACACAAAACACTTATGAGCATGTTAGAAAAACAAACTACATTATCATGCAAATTAAACAAGGAAAATTGGAAATGTGCTCATCTGAAAAAGGAGAACAGGGATATAAAGGCAAAATATTCAATGAAATATGTAATAAATACAAATCCAGCATGCTTGGATTGAGAAATGTAATAGTAAGTAGATTTTGAGAAACACCTGACTGGACAAACAACAGACATAGGCAAATGTCATTCAGCTTGGTTGCTTGGTTAAGATATCATTCTCTCTGAGAGTTATTCCACATAGGTTTGAAAACACACACAAAGTATCGTTGCACAATATGCAAATTTATTTTCTTGTGTCACATCCTGTTCCTCGCTGCGGATCATTCTAGATTTGGCTTCTGGTATCGAGTACTGTTTTTACAATTCTTTGTTTAGTTTTTCTTGTTTTTTTGGTTTTCTATTCTTTGTCTGGTTTTCTTTATGCTGGGATTTCTGGGTTCATTCTTATATTCCGTCCCTGGATTTCCCAGTCTCTTAGATTCATTTAAATGTTTGTTTTATTTGCCACACCCATTTGTTTTCCATCATTCCTTTTTGTTTCAGTGTCCTGCAGGCAGCTGCTCAAGGCTTCTGCCCTTTCTTGCAGGTAAGTGCTATATATGCCTTCCTTAGTTGTTTTAGTGAACATTCGGCAGAGTAGGACCTGCCAGATATGGGGTACATTGGCGTTGTTGGCAGGCTCATGCAATGTATGATCATATAATGTGACTAAATCCCCATGATTTTCATATATAGTACTTGGTTACTTCTCCTCTTGTTTTGCCTATCATATCTTGTCTTGTTTTATTTTGTATTCCCAATCCATGTACAGTCCTGTCCTGTCCTGCCCATGTTATGTTCATGTTTCCCTCATGTCTTGTGTACATGTTCTGGGTTTAGCTTCCTATCCTTCTCTGGTTCTGGGTTCTATTAGTTCTGTCTTGTTTCCATGTTTGGTGCCTATCTCTAGTCTTGCCTTGTTTCTGTACTGGATACATTCTTGCTGCAGTACCTCCCTATTCAGCTCTGGGGGGTCTGCTTAATTCCTGCTCCTAGTTCCTGGGATCCGCATAAGCTGAATCAGGGTTCTGGTATGTGGCTGCAGAAACGCTGGTGCTTAGCACCAGGGGTGTGCTGTTACACTGCACCAGACCCTGCTAATCCACCTCCACACTGTGACTCCTACTCTAAACATCAGGCATACTGGGTCCGGGTCCTCGCACCGCCGCCCGGACAGTGTCTGGGTCCGTGGCACCGGACCACCACCCTGACATCTTATGAGTGGCCTCAAAGTATGTAATGGTAAATGGATGAGACAGCGCTGGTCAACTGATAGGCAGCAACCCTTAAAGGGGAATCCCTCAAAACCCTTTAAAACAAGACAGATAAAAGTAACAAATAGAAAAGTGTCACGGTAGTTTACCCCTACACGCAAGATTTAGTCCAACAATCGACAGATAGAGCAGATACGACTTACCGGACCTTAGAATGGCCGGACTCGCCGTATAGCAGAGAATAGACAGAGTCAAGAACAAGCCAAGGTCAAGGGAACAAAGAGACTGCGAGAACAAAAACTAGCCAAGGTCTGGTACACAGTAGTCAGTACGCCGGCAAACAAGACAAAACAGGGATAGAGAGATAAACGGAGTCAGATACAAAGCCAAGGACAAGCACGAAAATCACAACTGAACACAACAAGTGCTAAAGGGAACTGAAACAGAAACCATGATAGGGCAGGGAGTTAAGGGAGAGGTAAGTATAAATACCCTAAACTTTACTTTGAATGGCCCCTGTCATATCCACGCCCCCAAAATGTGAGTGTCTGGGGAACGTGGGATGACAGGGGCCAATGGGAGCACATTTCATCTTTTGGCTCCCCCTTTAAGAGCATGCCCGAGACGCGCGGCACGCTCTTAGAGCTAGGCGGGACACGTGACCACATCTCGCGGTCCGTGCCCGCCTTCATTCGAGAGCCGCGTGCGGCGGGAAGTGAGGACCTCGGCCGGCCCCAGGGTAAGGTAAGTACCGCTACAAAAAGGCTGCGCCACATAAAATATTAAAAACAGTATAAAAGAAAACAAAGTCCAAATAAAAAGAAGTCCAACTTGTATGTCCTTACGAATAGTCTTTTTAGGAGGCTGGTACAGTGGTAGGGTCTTCAGATATAGTAGTGGTTCCACTTATATAGAAGATAAAAGAGAGGGACAACCAATAGTGCAATATGTATAGCTCAAATGTGGACGTAATAGAAAATAATGATAGAGAACTGACATTTACAAGAGCTTATATCCAGCTCTAGGGTAAAGCGTGTACAGCGGTATAATCCCCGCTTATACATATTGCATTATTGGTTGTCCCTCTCTTTTATCTTCTATATAAGTGGAACCACTACTATATCTGAAGACACTACCACTGTACCAGCCGCCTAAAAAGACTATTCGTAAGGACATACAAGTTGGACTTCTTTTTATTTGGACTTTGTTTTATTTTATTCTGTATTTAATATTTTATGTGGCACAGCCTTTTCTATTTGTTACTTTTACCTCAAAGTATGTGTCTGCATCACTAACAGCAATTCCTCATATCTATTTCATACACCTTTATTGTAGGGTTCTTATGATGAATCTTACCCTGCTTACAAGGCACCCTTTCCTGAAATATGTCAATTGTATCTAGGAGATAGATGCTGGACACTCATGCTTTCTGTAGATATCTGAGTAGGAGGCATACATCTTCTTCGTGGCACAGCATGCATGACACTTTCCTGCTGGTATAATACTGCCTTGTCTTCTTCCTTGATGTAGTTTAAATCATAGGAGGACTATCTAAGGTCTACTTTCTGGTTATTCAATAAACCAAATAAATAACATTTGCAAATGTTAAGGTAGCCAAGCTGTAACTATAGCTGAATTGAAAAAATATATCAAAATCAACTATTGTGACCTACATTTTGGAGTTAAAACAACTAGATTTTAGTAATTACCCCTATGCATCTCTGTAATTTTACATAAATAGATTCAGCCATGGACCTAGTTGGTAACAAGACTGAATAGGAAATTCTGAATGCACATATCCAATGCCTATGAAGGCAATCTGACAACTTTTAATCATCAGTTCATCCACAAACAAAAAACTTTGTACAATTTTGTAAATAAAGGTCACTTTATATAACAGCGAGTTGTTTTGTCTGAATAACATGATTTTACATGTTAAAAATTTCAAGGTATGTTTTTGTTAAAAATAAATGGATTCTAATTGCTTAATAAGTCACTATAAATCAATTTTATTATGTTTTAATTAGCGGGCAAACTGCACTTTTAATCAATATAAGAACCTGAATGTATTAATGCAACCAAATATAACTTTGCTACTTTACCCAAACATTGGCAGGAAAGCAAATATAAAATTTATGTTATTTGACTTTGTCCTTGCTGACATCTAAATAACTATACATATATCAATTTATTTGATGTAGCCAGAGGCTATTTGTTGCTGTGGAAAGGCAATATATCTTCTTAAAAATCCTATTGGTTTGTTTGTTAGAGCTATTGGTTTGTAGTTAAGGAACATTGATCTAGAGGAAAACAATTAATACGCAATTTCCATGTGTTTCTGATTAGTGTGACAATGTTGGATTAGAAGAATGTGTGGAATCTCTATTATAAGTCTTCTGAAACTCTATTTTGTTATTAAGGCATATCAAATAATCCATTTGGGTATTTCTAGAGGGCTTTATCATGTATTACTGGCACAATACTTAAGAAAAATCTAGATTATTTACAGTTTTTCCACATCTACGTGACCATACATGGTTCTCCTTGTGCACGTATAGCAGTCAACCCATCCTCCTAACCATTTGTTTGCTTGCCTGGTTATCTTTCTGTATGTTTCTGTCTGTTATACTAAATACAATTATTTTCTGTATGTTGTATTTTGTGCAAAACCCCACACAAATGAAAAGTTTGATGAAACTCATTATGTGTGTTGCCAGCAAGCTGTGTGCACTGATGACGAATTAAATTTCTGCATAGAGGTTCAACAGAATTCCAGGTTGCCTATGTCATGTGTGCTGGGGGGCCCAAGTTCCCCCCGGCACAAAATTGAATATATCTCTGCACTCAAGCAGAAACGCTGCACATACAAGTTCCTACCACCATTACCACGTCTTAAAGTAGCAGTTGTCATGGTGGTTGGATTATCCCTTTAATTTAAATATACATCCCTTAGAACTGACAGATACTAATACTAATGAATACTGACAGCTAACTATAACATTTTCTACAGCAGTGCATAGTCAAGAGTGCAATCAGATGGCTATGGAAGGAACTGTTGAGTTATATCGTGCATGGATTTAGACACTTAATACCTATTTTATGAAAATACATCTATGGTAGAAGATTTAACTCATTGATGTCACTTGGCTTGGGCTTGTCAACAGTTTGACAGATCAGTGAAAGTCTACATATACAGTAGATTAGTAGTAAAATGATCACTACTTTAAGGTCCAGTGTTGGTACTGTTTGAAGTGACATACAATAGTACATTGATATCTATATTTTACATACCATGCATTTTCAGTAAGATTTTTTTATTTATTATATATAACATAAACAGGTTTATTAACAGTGAATCTTTGAATTTACTTTTAATTCCTTTCTTAGCGAATAACCTTGTAAGAAAATCACAGGGTTTTAATCTTCCATCATAACACACGCCATTGTAATTTATTTTTGAAAGTATTATTTATATTGATTAAAAATGTATAAAGGTAAATGTTAAGATCAGCCATCTGATACTTACATTAACACTACGAGAGCTAACTCTGGATAACCGTCAGTAAATTACTCTAGCAAAGCAAATCAATATATTAAAATACCTTTAAATTGAAATTGCTAGTTCTCACAATTAACAATTTATTCTGCTTAAACTCCAAGTAAGCTCAAATTGCCTATAATGATACGTTGTATTTTATTATATTCTAGTGTGTAGAACTTGACCAGCTTCTGCTGTTACACCAGCAAGAAGTCAAAGAATTATTTGAATATTTTAATACGTGTGATGATGGGATTCTATTCTATTTATAATTAAGCACTTTTAACTGACAGATGTAATACATGGGGACAGTATGTTTTGGAAGTAAGCTTAGGCTTTAAAACAAGTAGAGATAATTGCAAATGAAAAATGAAAAGAAGCTGCCTAGCTCACTAAATTAGTCATTAACCTTTCAACTTAGAGATTCAGAAAGAATCCTGACCAGCATAACTGGAACGAGACTTGCAGTTGTAAATGATCTTAATAAAATTAATTTGATCATTTCTGATTAATTCTTTTTAGTTCCATTTTAAACTTCCACGAACTTGGCTGCAATCTTACAAGGACACAGTAAATGATTGCAAACACATCTTTTTCTAATTTATCTTTTGGTGTTATGAACAAGAGAGATGGCTCCATTTAGCAAGAATTTACTGACTATTTGTGTGACCCAAGTGGGTCTTCAATAGATAAAACGGTAATATATGAGATATTCTATATGTACATACATTTTTTTTATCTTTCAAGTTTAAAAAACAAGTGAGAAAACATATTTTTTTCTTCCCTCAATTCAAAGTTCATATGTTACCAAAACACAACGTTTAGTAGAAATATACTTCATTCTCTGAAGAGCAACTTAATAAATACTTTAGTATAAGATGTATTTGCAAAGCATGCTTAAAAATATGTATTTTGAATTTGTGTTGGGCAAGTTAAAAAAAAGACTCAGAAAAAACACTTAAGAGGTAGATTTTATTCCTGCTGAGTCATTTCAAAAACTCAAACTTTTTATTTTTAAAGACCTTCGGAGAATGAAAACTCAACAAATCATATTTTTGCTAAATTTGTGAAAGTGCTTTTTTTGTGCAGCATGCAAGAACTGCAAATAACAGAAGTGTGTGAGAGCTGAAAGTTTCAAAAATATATTCACTGACAATAAAAAAAATCTAATTGAAATTATCATGATTATAGGTCACAAGCTTTAGAAGAATATCATAATTTAATTAATGATGCAATTGTGATGAGTGAAAGGGGTTTCAACATATGTGTTATACTTAATGAGTGTGATTCATTGCTGAATATGCCGCTAAGTAGAAATATACACTAATAATAGGTTGTCAAATAACTTTATATGCTGCAGACTCTACAATTAATAAAATATATGCATCACATTTAAAATAAATAAATAACTCACTTATTATGTTTTTAAGAGGTTGTTTTCTTCTTACGAGGTTATTATGCACACCATAGGCCCATTATATTTACATAGTTACCTTAACCCCCTTTCTCTCTGGAACATATATTCCTAAATAGAATTTTGATGATATATATCCTGAAATCATCACCCAACTTCATCGTTTCCTTGTGAATGATTTTCATATTGCAGAGGAAATTCTTTTTCTGCCACTTAGTGTCGCTGCATTTGTGCAGAAAGATTGAAAATTGTTCTTGCCTTTTGCCATAATTTTTACAGGTTGGTTAATCTGAAATATTACTGTCTTACAGTTTGGGACAGGTAAAAGGGAAGGAGAGTTCAAAGCACACAGAGCACGTGGCAGAGATTATATCAAACATAGCACAAATCTTTAGTGTAACTGTACTTACTGTATCTGCATATTATGTTAATACCTTGTTGTTGAATTGTCATTCTAGTGTTATTTTTAGGATGTTGCATTCCCCAAAACTGCTTTAAGGTTGTTTATTGAGTCATGAGTAGGATGCATAATCATCTTCATTTATCATTTTTTTTCACACTAGTACGACATCACATCATTTGCAAACTGTAACCCAAGAAAGCTGTCTATCCCTCTTGCTCTTTAGTGTTTAACTTCTCCATTGTAACAAAATAAAAGCTGCAAGAACAATGTACTCACGGACTTGATAGTTAACCAGAGAACTGATGTGATATTAAGCAGCTGCAAAAAGATCACATTTGCTCAACTTTACACAGTAATCTTAAAGTTATTTATTAAGTGAGATTTTAAAGTAAATTCAAAATTTCTCATGTTAGTGAATAACCGTGTTGAATGCATTATCAATTTTCTTTATTTATAATCCTCTAAAAATCATGCACATATAAAAAAAAAAAACTGAATTTATGGACACCAATCAATCTGAACAGTGGACTGGGCTTGGTGGGTGTCGGTATCAAATCATTTCTTGTATAGCACATCATTTCTAAAGATTTTGTGTAAATATAAAAAGTATAAGTATAAAAAAAAGTATTTCTCTTATTTTTTTTTTCCAAAAACAGAAATTACTAAATAAAAGTAACAATATAGTGTATCGATTTTTCCATTCTGGACATAACATTAAACCACAAGATCATGTGACCAGCATCCCTTTCATCATGCTAATTTGGGAGAGTTGCCAAATTAATAAAATAGATTAAAATAGCAGCTGGAACCCAGGAAAGTAACTCCTACCAATCTGTATGTTCCATAAGTCAGGCAAGAACATAAATATGAGTACCGGTGATTGTCTAATGTTGGACATCTTACATTGCACAGTGTGATATACAGAATGCCATATAGTTTAGATTGCGTCATCTGATGTTGTCCACAGTGCAGCAGGACTGAAAACATGATCATGAAATATTGTAAAATTGTTTACAGTTTATTAATGTGAACTATTCTATACTCATAATACAATTATCTTGCATCGTGTGGGAATATCTATTTCCTTGGTTGGTGACAGAGGATATCCTTCTCTATAAAGTTTCAATTTGAAGATGATGCATTCCAAACCCACAATTTAAAAGGATTTGCAAATGGCTCTAGTTGTGATCCATATACAGAACAGTAGCAGTGCTGTGGAGCAGCACATAATCCCTAGCAGAACAAATTCTCTTTTACACCCACAGTAAACATAATGACATAACAAACAAAAGCTTTTGAAAAAATTGAAAAAAAGTTAACAAATGTTGTGTAAAAAGAAAAGAGAATGGGGCCATGGCTTAAAGCTTAATGTGAATGGCCACATAGCCTTAAGTTCTCATCTGAAGCTTAACAGATGTGTTCAGAGAAATGGACCACAATACATGCACAATATGTAGACAAGATCACAGACCTTGAAGAAAGCTCATGAAGGAACAATCCCTGCTGTCCTACATCCAGGACTTTTTTGTGACTCTAATTCCAGAAGCACACCCAGACATGCTGACCGTGTACCATTGCCCACTGGATAGGGAAACCAAAGCATATACCTAAATCTACCACAGGGCTGTGATACTCAGAGTACACAACTATTACATAAAGGAAAGGATTTTGCGGGCTGACCCATTAATCCCTATAATGGAAGGCTACTCAACCCTACAGATTTTTGTGGATATCTCTCTGGAAACATTTTAGCAAAGGAGAATGCTCTCCCCCATTACAACTACCCTAAGAGAGAAGAATATCCAATTTCATTGGAGCTTTCCTACAAAATCATTAGTCTAATGCAATGGGACTTTAACATTGATCAAATCAGTGAAGGAACGAACCGCAGCCTTCAAATCATGGGCATTTCACTGTCACTTCCAGCATCGGAGAAACCCAAAGGCAAATTAAACCTCACCCCAGAATGGCAGAAGGTTCCCTGAGCACCTTGAATATTGGATTGGTGCTGAATTTAAAATACTTTATTTTGGTTACTTTTGTCTTACTTTATTTACTTTATTTGTTATATCACTTGGTTCTATAACACCCAAACAGCTTTATTAGTCGTAAATACTTTAAGATACAAACATATAACAGGGATGTTAAATATAAATTGTATTGCTTCTATAGTCTAGCCAAAACAAATGTGGACAACTTACAATCATATCTTCTCTAGTCAGTAATAGAGATAGTTTAGGTATCTTGAAATATGGGCCCAATTAAGGTGCTTGACTCCCTTTTATGGAAATCTTCAATACTTTATTTAACTATGAAAATTGTTACTTGCAATGTTAGGGGGCTTAACATCCCACAAATATGTAAAATACTATTATATGATCTGAAACAATGGGAATGCAATATTGTTTACAGGAAACCCATTTGAAATTTCTCCCTTAGTCTCCCTTGTGCAGGATGTTCTATCTCACCCAATTCCACTCCATAGCTCAGCAAAGTAGCCGAAATGGAACATGTCTTTAAGCGACCTAAGCTTTCAGTTCAGCTACTGTGGACTTAAATTTAAATAAACCAGTAATACATTTTCACCTCAATGGGAACAAACCAGTGTTATCCTGAACTAACATCACAAATAATGCAGACACTAATGTGCTTCAAAGTATGAACATATCCTGAATGTCACTATTCTCATTAAATATAATAATAACTTAATGAATGTTAATTTTCATTGCTATGCCTTGAATGAGTGTTTATAGAAAAATGCAAACATGTTGAGTAATTAAAGGAGGCAGAACAATAAAGGCTAGGTTGCGCATAATATATTTATTTATGGTATTAGCAAAGGGATCCTGCTGTTGAATTCTTTGGAAACCATCAGATCAAGTAGAGTAAATTAATGTCCTTGGTTCAAATAAAGAGATATTCTATTTAAGGTCAAATATGTTACATTTGCATGATGTGTCATAAAGTTCATAGCATCTCAATATTTAATCTCTATTTCTAGCTAGTTCAAGAACAAGTCTGATATTAGAGAAGGATGAATGGGAATTGTATTAAGGCATTGCATAGTATGTTTTATTATGTTTTGAATCCACGCTCTATTACAATCACTAATATATAATTCCATTAATTATTGAGCATATTGTCCATATAGCACAACTATGCAATAAATACACAATCTTCTTAATATTGGTTGCCAAATTACAATTCCTTTCTGGATGATTGGGACATGATGATTGGGACATGACAATAGCTTAGCTGGAGATCTATCTATCTATCTATCTATCTATCTATCTATCTATCATTTATCCATCTATTTTATTAACATATCTCAATATACTTGATTTGATATCAAGACTTCTAGTTAAACACTTCTGACTTTCTAATATAAAGCATGAGCAACAAGCAACATGGAACCTCAGTCCCCTCTAAATAGCTCAGGATATACAACCAAGCGTACGAAATTACATCTCAATGTGACATACTTTCTCCAAGGGACGAATGAATTTGCCTGCACACTTGTCTTAGTTCAATTACATTATAAATATCTGAAGGGATTCTATTCTCATGTTTTGCTCAATGGTCTCTTAACCCGGAGCTTATGAATGAGAAATAGCCTCTCAAAGGTACATGTGCATAAAAGAATGGAATCCAGGGGTTCTCTGTGAAAAATATAACATTTAAAAAAAAAAAGTCATTTTCTCTTTCAAGTTAAAATATCACTCCTAAGAGAATTTTTTTTTATATAGTTGCATACTTTTAATATATGCCTTTTTTTATTAAGGAAAACAATATTAAAAAGGTAACATGGGCAAAAAGGATGGCATGTACATGTGCAAACAGTTAAAATTGAGTGACTTGAGTATTTTTTTTTCGACCCTTACTACTACCACCTTAGCTGTTTGTATTTTAAAAGCCCTTTGTGCTCTTTCATCCCATAATGCACTATATATGCAATAGCTTCAGCTTGAATATCCAACTACCAACATCTACAACATGTCATGGATGTTCTAAGGACAGCAAGCTCTAAAAATTGTGTATTAACATTAACGCCATTCCATTGTAATCTAGGATTCTTTAAATGTCTAATAAATTATGCACAAGCTACTATTTTTTATTGTAATGTTTCAAGTCTGTTAACTCACCACAAGATGCAGTTTAATTAATATTTCCCTGTGTGTTTTTCTTTCCAAGTTTATGTTTAATTGCCTTACACCACTGCTTATCTATATTGAAAAGAGTAGTATATGACGGGCAAAATAAGAACTTATGTTGCGATATAGAGCTATGAAATAAAATCCAATTAATGCATCCCAATGTCCGTTATCCAACTAAATAAAAATGAAATAAAACAATAAATTATTATTTTTAATAACCCACAAGTATACATTATTCTTTTTAGGCATAAAGATCTTCCTTGTTTGCCAGACTCCCTGCTCTAGATTTTCCAATTGTATTTAGTAACAATGTAGTACTTTTTAAAAAAATGTTGAAAAAATTTTTTTTGTTCTAACTGAGTCCTTAGTATAAGTGGGAAAAAAACAACTGTTTTACCATGATATATCTTCTCTTCAACACTAAAGAAATATACAGGTTTAAATTCACACTTCTACTAACATTAAGCTAGCGCCCCCTCTCTTTAAATAATGGAAGTGTATCCAGCATTGACTCTAGGTAGAAAAACCAAATTTATTAAAATGCCCTCTGTAAATGACAATACTTTCAATAATACGTTTAAAAGTATTCATAGCCCCTTTACAAGTAATTTTAACTATTGCATGTCGAATCTCAAAGTGAGCCTTCTTCAAAATTGTTACTAGAAAGGAATGTACAATAATGCATGCAGTATCTAAAATGCTAGAAAACTGACTCACACAGAGAGTCACATCGTGCTAAATGTAAATCTGTTTAGGAGTTTGCATTGTGTTCAAAACCTCTTTCCTTCATTAACTAAATTATTTCTGAAATTTGAGTCCACCACAGTCTAACACTTGTTTTCTTAACAATACAAGAAAACTATCTGTCACCCAACCCCCAAGCTTTGAAAATATCAGCATGGCCAATGATTTCTCAAAAGTTTAACCCTTTTATCAACAGTAATAAGAAATTCAGTGCCAAAGAATTCTCTGCACTGTGTAGGTGCCCAAATTGGTTATTAGATATGAAAGATTAGTCATTAGTTCTAACTAAAACAAATACATTGGCGTCATACCTAGTTAACAATAACTATCTTAATTATTTTGGTGGTGCCATTATATTAAGAACATTATGTCGTTTAAAAGGTAGATTTAGTTTATTATTATTTTTTTTTATTAATGTTATTTTTAGTGGTTAATCTTAATTTATGAAGGTGGTAGGGCCATTCAAATAAGCTAACATTTGCTGTACACAAACTAATTGCAAGCAAAGATCATAACCTCTGTATAAAAACACCATTTCTGAGAAGCATATTTTTCAAAGTGTCATAAGATACCAAAGAGCTCATTAATCTTGTATCGTGTACAGTTGTTAAAGAGAAATATATACAGTTTGCATCATCTTTTAATTATATTAATTTATGTAGAAATTCAGCACCTGTGTTCATATCGCTCTACATAAATCTTACGGATGTTATCATTTGGGTCTTTTACGTATGAAATGGCACAAACTGTGCCGATTTAGCTATCTGATAAATGATGCATAAAACTTTCAGGAAATATGGCTAAATTTAAGATGAATGCTGCATGATGACATATAAAAAGCAGGACAATGCAATCCTGTATATTACTGTGTGCCAACAGATATATACAAATGCTGAATCCTTTCTTAAAATCAAGTATATTGGAACAAGTTCCACTCACTGCAGAACAAGTAGGACAGCATTCTCCTGAAATGGATTTCTCTACAAAGCATTTATACTGATTACCTAGGAAACAACACTTCTCTCTAAAAATGTTTGAACATACTTTGACCAAGTATGTGTATTGGGTCAAGACCACCTATGACATAAATGAAATATTCGTCCTTCCAGAAATAACTCTCATACCATATGGTGCATGAAGAGGGGAGCTGAAGTCCTGTTTCCCCTACAGAACAACAGCAAAAAGAGGAATGTCCAATACTTCATAATCAAGGTCCTGTCTTTTAGTTATGATGTCCTTGGTGGTTGATGGGTCAGTCTTCTTTAAAAAAAGTCTCAAATGTCAAGGGCAAGGCTCAGTCAATAATGTATTTTTATATACACATTATAAAACAATAATGTATTTATATACACATAAATCTATTTTACGCTTCAAAAATCATATATTGTCTTCTATAAAAGAGTGATGAATGCTCACCCTTCTGCCGTTAGATATACTAGATTTTCATTTGTTGATAGCACATATATTTATTTAGAATGTTGGTAGGTAGAAGCCCACATTTTGTATAGTGAGGTTATAAGTTCATTCACAGAAAAATGGGCTGTATTACTATGTAGTGTTTGTGTGTACATACCTACTGGAGTCAGTCTGTCTGTCTATCTATCTATCTATCTATCCATAAATCCATCTCTCTCTCTCTCTCTCTCTCTCACCTCCCCAGTGTCAACAGCCCTAATGTATTCCCTGCTTATAAATATTTCTTCATTAACAATATAAAAGTCTGTGTCGGTTACCCGGCTCCAACAGTCATAACATAAGGTGCAACATATGCCAAAATCCAGTACATTAGACATGCATGTATTATGATTATTGTAACGTGCCCTTATGAGACCTCCAGCTGGTGCTATATACATTGCCTTCCCATCCTGCATCTCACAATGACACACAGTGATACAATGTTACAGCAACTTACAGCAAAAACACACCATGTAGAAGATACTGGACCAATTCTACATAAACATTGGGGTTTTCAATACATGTCACTGTAGTAGGTCAATGGTTGAAAAGTTACCAGTCTGAAAAAGGACCACATTCCCTTTATAAACAAAGCTATATCCTGATGGGCAGTGTACAGACAGTGGAAGGCAGTCAGTATTAACCCAATGAAAGCCAGAGTCCTATAGAACCCTTTACTTTAAATTGTATTCCAGCACTGAGAGTGTTAATGGTGATACTGTAGACGATAACCTTAAATGCATCCCTTGCAATACAGAATCACAATGATGAGCGTTTTTTCTTGCATGCACAGGAAGAAGTTTATGACCTATTGTTGTGGAGTAATACTGCTTTAAGTGCAAGCATTTATCTAAAAGCTGCACAAAACAATAACAATTCACCTTTTCCCCCAAGCATTTACTACCATCTACATGTGAAACCCAATGATAGCAGAACAAAATTAAGAAAGCAGGACAGCACTAGCAGAGGATTAAAAAAATAAAATAATACTGGACAAAAATCAGTCATAATAGCCTTAAAATGCTCCATTTCAGCATTGCATGTACAAATAACAGACTGCAAACATGCCCATTACATTGCTATAAACACCCATATTTATTAAAGATTGAAATGCTTTCTAAATCTCTCTCTGCATTCAGTTATACACTGACTGGATTCTGTGTCTGTACTTTTACCAGCAATCCTAGTATCTACAGAGAAACAAAACCACAGCATCCCTCACAAAATGGGGTACCACACTTGCAAGAGAGCATCTTCCCCTCTGCTTGAACGTTAAGTTTCCAAGTTATGCCAGTAAATGAAGACTCCTTACCTCCTTCAGATCCAGCAGCCAGCACCTTAGCAATGGGAAATAACCCTGATATTGTCACCAAGGCAAGAATAAACTCAGACATTGTTGCAGTGTGAAAGCCTTTGATTGCCTTACTGCACACTCAGTAAGTCAGCGGTGAGCCTTGAATCTAGTGTAATTTACAAATGTCAATGGAAAATTCTTCTGTTAAATGAGCCAGCCTTCTCCCTGCTTCCAGCAGGATTTGTAGGTGTGTGTATGTATGTGAGAGTCTGTGTGTGTCTTGACTTTTCAATGCAGAGTACGCCTGATCTTACATCACACAAGAGGGGCAGTGAGCTGCCTGAGAGAAAGGGATTCACTGATTAATCACAGAATCTAGCATCTACACCCCTTCTCTCTACATAAATCACCTCTATTACTTAGTAAGAGCCATTTAACACAACAGGGAAATACATTTGTAAAGTGAAGCATTGCACAATGCAGATAACAGTTTTTTTTTTGGTTTTAAGGGTATCTCCTTCTTGTGTCAGATTCTATGTCTTTCCAAATGCATAAGCTGTTATGTACACTGCCATTTAATAATTGCATGGGATAAAGCTGCTGGTTTTAGCTCTGATTATGTTTAAAAAGCAGTTTTTTGCAAGGGATTTGCTTGTATGGCAAACTGCAAAAAAAGCAGCATTTTCTGATAGTAATCAGACACACCAAGAGCTCAGGCACATGCAGGCTGCAATGGACTCATTCATTGTGGCTGATTTGTTTAATTTATTTTTTTATTTTGGGCTGAGTGATTAATATGCTGGTATGTTGTGCTATGGAAATTGGACAAAAAAGAATGATTCAGCATTAAACTGTAAGTGGTCATCATACTGCATGTTGATGCATAAACCTTCTGCTCATAATGAACAAATAAATTATCATCAGTGAATTTACACTGGGATCCAATGGGTTAACCTGGAACCCAGGAACAAGCCTCATTCAACAGCAGGGTAGGTGGGCACCACTGGGTACTCTAGTAGCTAATATTAGCCCTTTCAGCACCCAAGGGATGAGTAAAATATAAACAATGCCTTGTCCCTGAAAGGGTTAAAACCACCCCAAATGCCACACATATAACACTGAAAGTGTCTTACCATATAGTTATTATTATTTTATTTAAAAAAAAAATTAGATTTATATATATATATATAGTTTATTTTGTTTCATTTTTTTTTTTAAAGACACAGTCACAATGCAGTGTTTTTATAGAGAGATAAAGATGTGAGGAAATTGGTTAAGGTTGTGCGTGTGAAATCATTTATATTTTGGGGTTGATCAGGAAAATTCAATTTTATACATATAATGTAGGTATAAAAAGTCACACCAGAGGTTAACATTTGTGAAATATGGAGAAGGAAGGCTTGTCACTGGGCCACTTGATAGATGCATTCTGAACATTTTATTGAGCCACAGATCAATAGGGTATGAAGATGACATATAGACATGTATGTTTACAGAAGTGACCCAAGTTAATGCAACCTTTTCATAATATGATGTGTTATGCAAATCGTAAAATGTGCTTTCTATTGATTTTCATTGGCTTTTAACAAAACCACACCCATTTAATTCTCATGAGCCATATCAGGGATCAGACTTTGTTTAAATCACACACAATTATTCTCTTAATCAGGGACTGTGGAGAACTGACAAGGGATTTACACATTTGAAGCAGAATAGCTGAGCTTGAAAAATAAGTGATTTATTTTTCCGTTGGCTGTTTTTGTTTAAAATTTGAAATTCCCTTGTCAATTCTTCATAACACTCAGCTTATTAAATAACTCCCAGAGATACATGGTTTCCCCCCTTCCCCCAGAGAAATATGTACACTCGTGTACTCTGCAAAGCAATTCTAAAATAAATGTAGCCCTTAAAACCTCCGACATGTTCCATCACTGGATCTTTTTACCAGCTTTCCATTCTATCTCTCTACATCATGGCTGTATTTTAGCATTCAGGAGGTGGGAGGTTTGATCACTGGTTATATATTTATTTATAAAATATTTTACCAGGATGGATACATTGAGATTGCTCTCGTTTTCAAGTATGTCCTGGGTCTTTGTCCACAAAACATTGCATTGTTACAATAGGATACATAATTACAAAAATACAATATCCAAAATATATATATATATAGAAGGCTTGGCCTGTAATTGTGGGAGGTACAATTTTTCCCTACTTAAACCCTGTGAGCCCCTACTCACCTGTCAGCGACATTTCCAGAAGTGCCCCTCCCACTGCACCCTCAATTTATACATCATTTCACCTTGGTGGGCCCTCTTTTACAGGTCTAAACTCACGTCAGTTTCGGCACACCTCAGCTGACTTTGCTCTTTCTAATACTGTTTCTTTTTTATTATTTGTTTCCTTACATCCTCGAAATGTGCCATACACAAATAGATATATATATATATATATATATATATATATATATAAAAATATATGCTTATAAAAGGAGGTGTGGTGGGTGGGACAACTTCCCAGACCTAAGACGGTAGTAAGGGAAGGGCTGGTGCTCCTTAAGAAGGGGAACCAAGCCCCTCCCACAACTTCAGGCCCCGCCTTCCATTTGTGGTCAGGGCATAAAGCCGTAGCATTAGTAACATAAGACAAACAGGGGATGGAAAGGTCAATTGTGGTGTGCAGGAACTGACAAGGTAGTAGGCCTGAAATAAAAGAGGGCAAAAAGATGTAACCAGTTTATTCAGCCTACAATACACCATAGTATATCACATAATCATATTCTTAAATGCTAGGCGCACCTCTTGTACTGGCTGAGGAATGTATCTGGTGTAAGCCGTGGACTTCCACCGGCCCAATATTTTAATGATGTGCGCAGGGATATTCCTTTTAGAAGTGGTAGTAGCTGCTCCTATTCTAAATGAGTGACCTGAATACTCGGCTGGGTTCAAGCCTAACCGAACTAACAACATTCTTACATAGAGCATGAACTTACTCGTAGTGAGCATATTACCGTGTAAGCCTAGCAGTGGTTGTGTTGAAGCCATTGCAAAGAAGGAGAGGTATTGGTCTAAAACTTCTACAGGGCACCATTTATTACTAGTGGGGTAATAGGTAATAGTGACCATCTGTCCTTTGGCGCTAGTTTTTGTATGGTGTAGGGACAGTAAATAATGATCATGTGATTTTACCAGGTTTGACCTTGTGATGAAGTTGGGGGAGTTGTAGTTAGCGGTGGTAAATTCTTTGGGCCGAAGAAAACCGTAAAAAGCTAAATAGATGGCTGTTTTAATGAATTGATTAGTATGAGTTTCAAATGGTGAAGTGTCTAACAGGTTTGACAGAGACTGGAACAATAGATCGTGGATGGATAATCTGGATGGTGTGGGTGTAGGGGTGGAGTCTTTGATACCTTTTAAGTATGGCTTTCACCTGGTAAGATGACAGAAAGCTTTGTCTATGATATATAATTTAATGGTGTTGAAGATGGTTAGGTGAAGGTGGCAAAAGGAAATGAATGCGATCATTGTTTCCAAGGAAAATTGGTCTGTGATATTAAAGTCCAGCAAGAATCTAATAAAAATATGAAAAGCCCTGCCATATGCCTTCCTGGTGTTATCAGAAAGACCAAGTTGAGAGAGGTGATACCCATGATTGAGTAGTTCCTTTAGTCCCAAACCATCTCCTGCCACCGCGGTACCGGAGTTAGTATCAGGGTAGCTGTTGGTAGTGCCGCCCGGGAACTCCTGAAATTGCGATAAATGAATAGCAGCGATATTCAGAACCCCAGGCACGTGTATGCAAGTTAAGAGAAAACTGTGTTTTGCAGCTAGCAACGTGAGAGTACTCATAAATCGCATGATGACCAGGGAAGAGGAACGTCCCTTGTTTACAATATGGCGCGTTGCCATGTTGTCCGAGAAGCAATGCACCGTATTCCCAGACCAGCAAGCTCCCTATTTAACTGCTGCTGCCACAATTGGGTAAAGCTCAAATAACGCAGAGGTGTCCTTGAACTCGGGGATCTCAGTAATTTCCCCAGGCCATTTGCCCCACATCCATTCATTGCCAAAAATTGCGGCAAAACCTTGCTAGGTAATGGTCAATGGCTGAAAGGACGCATTAAGTCTTCTCCCCGGGGAGGCTAGCCTGCATATGTACAGAGTCCAGCACAACCCCCAAGAAGTTGATGATCGTATCCGGACCTTCTGTCTTTGTTGGTGAAATAGGTACTCCTAGTTGTGTGAACAGTTGTGTTATAGAAAGGAGGCTACTGGGAGGTAACAGGTTACTTTCTATGGTCAGAAAATCATCTAGGTAATGGATAATGGTGATACAGATGTTAAGCAGCATCCAGCACAACGTCTCAGCAAATATATCAAAAATCCTGGGGCTGCTCTTAGAACCAAACGTGAGACGCGTGAAAAAATAATATGAACCATGCCACTTAACACCATGTAAATGCCACAGGGATGGATGGATAGGGAGTAATTTAAAAGCGTTCACTATATCCGTTTTGCTAAGCCATGCCCCCACCCCAGCCGAGAGGATGGCAATGACGGCGTTATCTATGATAGCATATTGGAGAGAAAATTCTAGTGATGGAATAAGCGAGTTAAGACTTGGGTTAGGTGATGCATGGGGAGCAGAGAGGTCAAGAATCAACCTTTGCTTATTGGAGGATTTACTTGTGACCAGTCCTATGGGGTTAGTTCTCCAAATCACAAAAGGCGGGGGGAGTCGAAAGGGGCCAATTAAGAACCCTTGGTCAATTTCTTTCTGGAGAAGTAGGTCAATTGTGTCAGGAGATGCCTGGGCTGTCTGTAAGTTTTTACATTCTAGGATTCCAGTAGGCATATGAATAATACCTGTGTGAAACCCCAAAGTAAACCCTGCCACCAAAAATTCTACGAGATGTTGAAATGGGTGACCACACAATAACTCTTTCAGCAGGGAGACATTAAGAGACAAAAGGTACTGCTTAGGATATAATTTATTTGAACACACTACTTTAGAGTGAGCCCGGAAACATTGGGAGCAGACATGAAGTAGTCTGCAGGCACTGTATCCGCAAGTGCCAGCGTTAAAGTTGCTACAAACTTGTGCTTTTCCCCAAAACACTATATCGCGTACCAGCTTACCCTTCACCACCCTGCCTGTTATCCCAGTGGGCATCATATGATTAGGGGGGAATAATGCATTCACCTCCGGCGAGTTAAGGCACAGATTCACCGTTTGGGAGTTCGATGAACAAATGGCCCAAGCTGGAGTTTTGAGGCCCACAAAGTGTCAACAAAAAAGCTCCATATCAAGCATATCCTAATCGGCTTGATAATTAAACTGGGATAGAGCAGCCGACGCCTTTGCGGAAATAGCATGGTGGTAGTCGTAAAAAGACGTACCACCGTACTTGTGCCCCAAATCCACCAGCTTGTGGAGATAGAGTTCCAATTCTTCCCTCCTATCAGGATATACAAAGCCAACACAAATTCGGGTATGGATAGCTTGCGATTCAACCTAGGGTCCCTAGATTTTAACACAACCGACACGTCCCCATATGCATAAGTTTTGTTTTCAAGGACATCTTGCGAGGCAATAGGAAGTGATACCAGATTGATATCCTTCCCTTCCAAGATGTCCTTCTTGATGTTTGCAGGCACCATATGTGCCGGGTTAATAATATGCGGGTCTTTCAGACCGGTTGGAATATTACCCGGTAGGGGCTCTGGGCGAACCGTAGCGACCGGATTCCCCAGTGCTCAAGGTGACCGTTGCTGGCTATCTGCATCCATCTTATCAAGTTTGGCAGTAATACGACCCAAAGAGGTCACGACTGAAGACAAAACAGTATGTAGATCAGCTGACTGGCTGCTACTGGACCCTTCCCCCGCCCCGAGTTATCAGTCTGAGTATTCAGCAGTCTATATAATTCGGCTTTCCCAGCCATAGCTGGGAAAGGAATGTTCCTCTTTCTCAGTTCGGCAGTGATCCTAGGAATGGTCCATGCCCTGAGTGATGCAGGGCTTGCGTTGTCGTCACCCCGGGATGGAGTGACCGATCTAGCCGGTGTACTGGGGCTGGACAATTTTTCCCCGCCTTCAGGTATTTGAGACATGCTACAAAACAAAATAACATGTTACCTGGGGCACTACCCAACCGGCTGATGCAACTAATGCCAAGCGGCGAAACTATTAAGTAATAACGTGACAGGTGAGGCCCTGCTAGTTGCCAAGCAGCTTTGAGAGGCACTATCTTTGATTTGGCTCGTGTGGGGTACGTGGCCATTGACATTATGGCGGGGTGATGGCGTCTACGTGACTTGTAATAGCATAAGACAGAATGGGAGTGACAAGTGAGGCCCTCTATGCAACCGAGCGAGGCGGCTACCTATGAATTGGCCCGAGGGAATGCCGTACCTCCGAAATGAGGATGGGTGTTGGCCAGTATATAACTGTACTATGAACCCGAAAAAGAGTAGGGAGGATGGGAGAATTATCGAGAGAAACATGACGTACTTGATGAGCAAATTGCAAGGTAGTAGGAAAAGGTGATACAGGCGATCTGTAGTAACCTACAAGAGTAATTGTGAGTTTTCAGGATTATATCAATATGTACCCATCATTCCCCCTGCTAACAAGATACCTACCAGTAAATATTCCAACAGTAGGAGACTGGAACCAACTACTCAAAAGGAGCAAGGATGCCTATACCTAGTAATACAGAAAAATATACATAAGGACCCAGGTCTTGCGAGACCATCAGAGGATAATTAATCGTGATTACTGACCTATAGCATGTGAAAAGTTAGTAGAGTAGCAGCACACTGTGGATGCTGTTGATACTGAAACATAAGAGGTCCATAATCACTGAAATGCTAAACATCGCCCAAACCTGAATATCTGCCCTGTACACAATTGCAGAACATTTGATACTCCTAGATGGGTACATATAAAGTACGTGCTTAGATATAGATGAACTAGAGACAGAAAAGTAAACACAGTAAGTCAAGGTATCACAATTCTTGTAACCACACTCCTGACCACCGGAATTATTTCAGACATATATCCTAACAAGCATATACGTGCCACAACCTACTGCTGCCAATACCATCCAGACCATTAGCACCAGTAGCGTTGTTATGACATATGTCTTCATATATCTTGTGACAATGCCCAGAAACCTTAACTATAATTTATGCCACAAGCAATAACCCTTATGACCACCAGGGGTCAGTCAGACATCTTAAACTTAATACAGAAAATGTGCTGACAACCTGTAATCAGGATTAAAGAAAAAAAAAATCACCAGCTATAATGATCCAGCCACCGGAGGTCGCCCTAGCACCTATAACATATCTTATCACCTAATATAGGACAGTGTTTCGGCAACTGAACGGCAATAAGATAGCCAGGATACGTGAAGACTGGCCCAACTGAATAAACCCTGTTCCCCATTGTTATACTAAATTTGTATGCCGTACCCGAATGCCCGCATTCGCCTAAAATGTGTCTCGAAATGCGCTACCATGCGTGCGCCCGTTGACCCTTGATGACGTAATCGGCCGTGCCACAATTGCGACGGCCGTAGAACTTACGATTTTGCGACCGGATGCCGACACGAGACGTCCCGCGAAACCCCTTGTCTGATTTCAAAGTCAGACAGCCGAAACCGGAGGAACAGGAACCGTTGGGACCTGGGAAGCTGCCCACGAGATGCAGGTAAGTAAAATGGAGTTTGGATCGACTGGAAGTGACGATCCCTCGCCACAACTCTCCAGACCTAAGACGGTAGTGAGGGAAGGGCTGGTGCTCCTTAAGAAGGGGAACCAAGCCCCTCCCACAACTTCAGGCCCCGCATTGAGGTGTGTATTGCCATAGATCTCTTAAAAGATTTTAGATTGAATGAAGATTGGACTGTGTCCCTGAGGTTATTCCATAATTGCGGTGCGCTGTAGGAAAAGGAGGATCGGGCTACTTTATTTTTGTATTGCGGTATGCTAAATATCGTGCTAGTAATGGATTGAAGGTTATAGGAGGTGGGAACAGTTGGGGAGAGCATTCAACTCAGGTAGGGTGGGAGCTTCCCAGAAATGCTCTTATGCACAAGGCTGGAAAGATGAAGAGTGCGTTGGGATTCCAGCGACAGCCAGTTTAGCTCTTTTAACATGTCACAGTGGTGGGTAAAGTAATTACATTCTAGTACAAAGCGGCAGAATGAATTATATAACGTAGTAAGTTTATTAAGGTGGGTTTGCGGTGCAGGTGCATAAACTACATCCCCATAATCAATGACCGGTATTAGCATCTGTTTCCTTACTGTAGGGCTTAGGCAGGATTTGTTTCTTTGCAGAGTGCGAACGACACTCGCGTTGACATGTATAATGTAGGTGTTTATCTATTTAATATTTTATTAATATCATTATAAAATGCTTTACCACAAAGTATGTCTTGAGGTTATTCTCATTTTCAAGCTTAGTGTAACTGTATTTGCTGTAGGTGAGCAAATCTTGGGTCCTTTTTAGGACGCTGCGTACATAAAGGAACAATCAAGGCGCCCTGGTTATGTGATTATGGTGACAGGAGTGCCCTAGTGTCCCACCAATGTAAGGAGACAAATCATTAAAAATGATTTGACTTCTTCCCCGGGATATGCCAGATGCAAGTTCTTGCCTCTGCTACTTCCTATTGGACATTCCTGCATTTATCAGTCTTGTGCTGCGGTTCTTTATTGATCTGTTAGTCATTGGGGGCTATTGTAAGAAGTTCTTGTGACCCAGCCTAACTATATGGAGTGCTGACCCATCTTATCTATTTCCATTACTTCCTAAGTAGAACCAGAAGCTTTTACACTGGAGATTTTATCTGCCCTCCTAAGCTAAGCTATGCAATGCGGCGAGTTATTTCTCTCAGCCAATGAGCTAAGCCCTACACCATGAGTTAAGCTCAGATAGAGAGCTTCTTGCTTTCCAAAGAAAATAGTGGAGGTGGGAAGAGGCACCAGCTAACTCCAGGTAAGTAGCCAAACCCCTAAAGCACTTTAGTTTACTGGTGTGCTTTATGTGTGAAGACTGTGTCCTCCTTTTTCATGTTACAAAAAGTGCAGATTTCAATAAATATTAACACATTTATAAATTAACTTTGACAGTCAATCAGACAACAGGTCCTGTTACTTCCTGTTTGTTTAGCTCAGTGGAGCTAAACTCAAGAGGCAGCAATTGCCCAGAGCACCTGCCTTGAAAAGACTTCTCATTGAACTGCATTGGGAAATTTGTGATTGGACAGCCACAGGGAGTATGGGTGGAGTTAGAAGGGGAGGACTTGCAAAGGCTGCAGAGAAGGGATCAGAAGCTTTTGCAAGCAGCTTGTATATGCATCTCCAATGAAAACAAATGCATAATTAAATGCATACATGTTTTCATTGGGGGTCTGTCTACTAAAAGTGATTTCTATTTTTATTTGGGCAATAGAGTGTCCCTTTAAAGAAACCAAAGCACATAAATTGGGGTCAGTGTTCAGAAGGCTATAAAATAAAATCCAATGCAAACTGTATTCCTGTAGTGCATACTATAATTAAAAAATGAAGATACTCTCTTATGAGTATGCATGTTTGACTCTATGTGCCATTGATCTGCATTTGTTTCAAACACATATTACGATGAGGAAGATATATGATTTTTATGAATTGGAAAATGCCATTATTGTTAGTATTCGCCTTAGTGGCGCTAACATTTTAGAAACAGCCAGTCTCCTAAAATTATCACATTCTACAAACTCTGGAGTTTAGAGACATTGATGTGATCAAGATACATACATCTGTTATTGAGAGAGTTCAGAAAACAATGGTCTCATTCACTACAGATAATAGAAAAGACAAAAATTCTTCAAAAATGCTCTTTGTCCCAGTGTTTAGTTTTTTTTTGCATTTTGAATACATGTCTAAATTAAGAGGTTAAAACAACAGAAGAACATGTCAGAGTCCACTCTTATTGGCTGTAAATGGGAAAATCAGACTCAAGTGGGTCCATGATTACTAAAACTAAAATATTAGATTGAAAAGTTTGCCTTGCCTAATAGACTTTGATTAATGCTGTGATATTGATCAGAAAGCACATGAAATCACTGATCCATCTTGCTTTCTGTCTATAGTAGAGGGTGTTGGTGGTGATATAATAGTGTGTGAGATGTTTTCTGTGCACTCATTAGATGCCATAATACTAAACAAGCATAATGTAAATAGCAAGGCATAGCTAAGCATTGTTGCTACGGTTTTAGACCCATTCAATGTGACAGCCTTTCAAAGAAATACTTCCTGCAGAATAAAGCATGTCACAATGCGTGCATTATCTAAAGCTGGCCCCAAGAGCTTGACATCAACTGCCGTTATTCCAATAATTGGCACAATCCTCAGATTTCAACACAATAGGGCACATATGGGAATATAACATAAACATGAGGTAGAGCAATGTGCAGGAAATATGCTAACGATAGCAAAGAACATGCAATGAATAATTCTGACTGTTATGTGTGTATATGTTTATTTAAGGTATAATAAGCACAATACCAGTCCAGTAGTTATATAAGCTATAATAAGCACAATACCATTCCAGATATTTACATCACTTGATTGGCAGGAACAAGTCATTTGGTTGGCTTACCGATGACAAAGTTGATTATCTTTACAGAGTGCACGGCAAAGTCAACCGGTATGACAAACAAAATACATCTGTGATAAGATTGTGTCTAGTTGGGTGATCCATAAATTTTTTGCAATATGCAGTTACCCCAAAAAAATAATACATGTTATGAATTATCAATCTGACAATCAACCTTGTCACCAGTGGGGTACCTCAGGGATCTGTACTTGGACCCATTCTCTGTAATATTTTTATTAGTGATATTGCAGAAGGTCTTGATGGTAAGTTATGTCTATTTGCTGATGATACTAAGATATATAACAGGGTTGATGTTCCAGGAGGGATAAGCCAAATGGCAAATGATTTAGGTAAACTAGAAAAATGGTCAGAATTGTGGCAACTGACATTTAATGTGGATAAGTGCAAGATAATGCATCTTGCACGTAAAAACCCAAGGGCAGAGTACAGAATATTTGATAGAGTCCTAACCTCAACATCTGAGGAAAGGGATTTAGGGGTGATTATTTCTGATGACTTAAAGGTAGGCAGACAATGTAATAGAGCAGCAGGAAATGCTAGCAGAATGCTTGGTTGTATAGGGAGAGGTATTAGCAGTAGAAAGAGGGAAGTGCTCATGCCATTGTACAGAACACTGGTGAGAACTCACTTGGAGTATTGTACGCAGTACTGGAGACCATATATTCAGAAGGATATTGATACCTTAGAGAGGGTTCAGAGAAGGGCTACTAAACTGGTTCATGGATTGCGGGATAAAACTTACCAGGAAAGGTTAAAGGATCTTAACATGTATAGCTTGGAGGAAAGACAAGACAGGGGGGATATGATAGAAACATTTAAATACATAAAGGGAATCAACACAATAAAGGAGGAGACTATATTTAAAAGAAGAAAAATTACCACAACAAGAGGACATAGTCTTAAATTAGAGGGACAAAGGTTTAAAAATAATATGAGGAAGTATTACTTTACTGAGAGGGTAGTGGATGCATGGAATAGCCTTCCAGCTGAAGTGGTAGATGTTAACACAGTAAAGGAGTTTAAGCATGTGTGGGATAGGCATAAGACTGTCCTAACTATAAGATAAGGCCAGGGACTAATGAAAGTATTTAGAAAATTTGGCAGACTAGATGGGCCGAATGGTTCTTATCTGCCGTCACATTCTGTGTTTCTATGTTTCTAACCTGACTTTCAATTTGATCACACTATAGAAAATGTATAAGATGAAGAATCAGAGATTGTTTTTGTTGTTTGTGAGGGCTAATTTGATACCTCCTGCTTGATTTACATTGCTTCATACAGTGAAAATATTTTTAGTTTTCAAGCTTGTCAAATGTTACAATGTCTGGCGAGTGTACTCACACGTTTGAATGGTGCCATATATATTTGTAAAGGTGTGACTGTATAATGTATCTGGTTGCTTTATTCATTGCAGTGAAGAATTTTTGCTTGTGAAATTGATAATCATTTATGCTTTGAATAATTCCGAACATCTGTCAACTAACACCAGATGACAACATTTTACAGCCATTTTCTTTAATGTGTACAAAACATGCAATATTTATGACTTCCACAGTAAGATAGATATTGCTCGGCTTGTCCGATCTAAACAATATAAGCAGTCCAGATTCTAAACCATCTTAAAGTAATTCTACTATGCAAATGTCAGGCATGTCAAATATTGACCACAATTTCTCAAACATTTATTTGTTATTTGTTATTGGCTTACACATGTGGAAGATCGCATGGGACCTCTGAAAAAATGTAAATGTACTAAGACAAAAACTAAAACTTAAACAATTGACTATATGTGCTGGTAATATTTCAGAAAGTATTATGCACCGAGTATCCAATACCTCACTTCCTTAAGAGGAATTGTAAGTAATTTTTCCAGTCAGTAATCGTTGACACCATGGTCAATGTATTTTCATCTGATACAAATATTGACCATATTTTGCATCCACAGTTTGAATCTCTGTCTTTGGGTCTTTTTCTGGTTTAATTTTAGGAATAAATTATAGATCATTTAGGTACATATTTGAATTTGCCACGTGATATTTTATCTGAAACATATTTATATTAAGAAATTACCGACTTTTTTAAACTAAAATTAGTACAAACAACAAAAATATTGAACATTGCGTTGATATAATATTCTATGGAAACAAATACAATGGTTTGATTGACTGTTCTAAATTTTGCCCTTTGCACCACAATTTCTCCAGTTTTGATTTGGTCAAGAATGTACTGATAGGGGCACTGATTTTGTTCTTCTGCACCCGAAATTATCATATCTCATTCTGAGAACTGAAATATCTACCTACAGTTGACATATACAGGCTGTAGTTGCTACACTAACAGGCATGACAGTCTGACACATTAAAAGGAATATTGCTACAATTTCACATTCTTAAAAATACAAAACATCCTTATAAAACTATAATTTAATAAGGATAGAAGCTTTAATAATAATAAAAAAAATCTCATTATGAAATCTGAACACATTTGGCTTTAGGGACTTTCTAAACAGGAACTCAGTTATTGATTTTGGGCTTCCAGTTAATCAGTTGTCTATTGCTATAGGGGCTTGGACTTAAAAACGACTTAAAAGTAAATTAAGGTAAATTGAAAAATGGGAATGGAAAAATGTGCAAGTGAGCACTTGAAAAATTCAAAGGCCATGAATTGGGCCTTATTTAGTAACTATCCAACTGTCCTGTAGCGGAAAAAAACCTAAAAAGCATTGGTATTCTCTTCATTTAACCCCTTAAGGGCACATGACATGTGTGACATGTCATGATTCCCTTTTATTCCAGAAGTTTGGTCTTTAAGGGGTTAAAAGGAAACAGGTATCTTTAACTTTTCACTGTGTAAATCAAGCATCTTAAACATTGGCCTCCCCGTATGTTGCTAAACTCCAAACTCCAAAGTCCACCTATTTTATTAGAAAAATTCTTGGATTAGCATGTATTAATAATATTTATTATATTAAAGTAATTAACCTATAAAGTCACTGTTATCATTGACTAATTTTCAAGCAGAAGTTCTTTTCATCAACTCAGCACTGGGTACCGGTATAGTAAATCTCTAAAATGCTATTGGTTCTAATGACTATGTATGGAACTAAAAAGTAAGAGTTTGAAAATCAGTTTATGCAGTGAAGGTAGACCTGCGTGCTATTTGTATGCTTACTATTTAATATCTATTATCTAAGTATAAATATTTGAGGTAGAATTCATTCATCACTAATAGCATTGTAGATGCTGAAAATTCACAGGAGCATAAATTGCTGAGTTATATAAGAGATATTAATGGCCAACAGTAGGCTGTTGGGAATCACCTCAGAAAATCAATAGAGGTATATAAAAACCATAGCCCCTAACCTACTTGATTATTCCCCTTGCAATTATTTCAATGTCATTGACTTCTTTAACTCATTGCATTATCTCAGTAATTGGCCAGGATATACCACATGCGCTTTCAGGCAATGTATTACATTGCTCGCTGGTATTAAATTCAGCATTTGAGACACATTTGTTCTAATGTTCTAGTGTTCTAACTTTAACAGGAGTAACTGAACCCTGGTTGCCTTTTACAGTTTGTAGCATATGGTGGCAAATGATTCTTTTATGGCAGAATTACACATATTCAAACACATCAGTAATACAGCACCTCTGATCAGAGCAGTTAAAGCTGTGGAGAAGTTTCTCGACCCTTTAAGCGTAAGATGATGTAGCAGCGTTCTGTCAATGTAGAAGTCAACAGCTTGCTTATGGTATGTTAGAAGGATGAACATCATTATGGTAAATTCTGACAAGTAAGCCATTTATCACCACATTGTGCTTTGTGTATGTTCTTCCAGTTTGTTTGAAATTACTATGCACAATGCTGTTGAATATATTGGACCTTTAATTTGAGAAATCAAGAGCTGCTATTGTAAAAAAAAAAGGTTCCTCAGAAACTACATGTGTCGAATGACATTATGAACAGATATTGCTTTTGATTTAGTGGTGGCACCAGCTAATATTCTAGCACCATCAACTTACCAATGTTCTACTTACTTTATTTATTCCAGAAAAGCTTTACATACAACCACTTATCTCATTAATCCAAAATGACAGTTACTTCTGTAGTATTCCCATTTCAATGCACAAACACTATCTACATTTTTCAGATCTATATACTACCAGAATGCAAACCATCCCATACTTTATTGCCGCAAAACTAATTTAAAATATTCTAGTTCAGGTGTAGGCAACCTCCAGCACTCCAGATGTTGTGGAGTACATATCCTCTGAGTAAGCATTATGTATATGAGAGCATCATGGGAGATGTAGTCCACAACACCTGGAGTTCCAAATAACACCTTACCCTGATCCAAACTATTAGCTCTACTATACAGGGTGACTCCAGATGTTGTTTACTACATCTTCCTTGAGCCAACCTTATTGATGTACGAGCATTGTGGTAGATGTAGTCTATCTTCTGTCCGTACTCCCACCTCTGATTCTCGCGTTCAAGACTTCTCCAGGGCTGCACCGTTCCTGTGGAACTCACTTCCCTCCTCCGTTAGATGCTCACCCAGTCTCCACTCCTTCAAAAAATCATTAAAAAACAACTTCTTCATAAAAGCGTATCAATTAAACTGTTAATAGCTCCTGACTGATTCCTCTCTTGCAACTATCATTAGTCTAATACTGTCCTTACCTTTTGTGTCACTTTACCCCACTACTTCTAGCATGTATGCTCATTGAGCAGGGCCCTCAACCCATCTGTGTCCAACTTGTCTGGTTACAACCACATGTCTGTTCGTCCACACACTGTAAAGCGCTGCAGAGTTTGTTGGTGCTGTATAAATAATAACATCATAATAATAATAATGGAGTCCACAACATCTGGAGTTCCGAAGATAGCCTTACCATGATCCAGACTATTAGGTCTACCATACATGAGTTTATTCATCTCTTTATTCAGAGTCATTGACTGTACTGTATATTGTGTTTCATTTAATTTAACAATAAGCACAATAATCATTTTGGCATTTAAAAAATATGAAATGGTGAGCAAGCAAGATTAAAGCAATCTAAATAGTGAGAGAATTAGTGGGATGCAATCTGGAGTATGCATTCTCATAGTGAATGAATCAACAAGATACCGACGTATGATCAATAGGAGAAAGGAAAAAGAAACCAATATTTTTATACCTTAAGGTAACGCTTTAATATACGTTTGTATTTCGGTGCACAAAGGATTTTTTTCAAATAAGTCACTAATAACTAAAGTCTGAAAGGCACTGTTGTACATCATTTACACTTCAAAAAACTGATTATTCTGACAGTGTTCATGTTCTTTGGATACTAAGTTACTTTTTCATGACTAGCTGATGATATCAGTACCTCTGACACTATACCTTGCACATTAGATATTTTTTTTCTTTTTAAATCTACTATAGAATGTAGTCAATTTTAATAACTATAAAATATTCACAGTATTTATCCGACATTCGGCATGCAACATGCACTTCTTGAACACAAGAACGATGGAATCTATTAATGCAGAGTAATTTGTGTTTGGACATGTGACAATGGTTCCAGTTGATTCTTAACATGACTCTGAGATTGATGGAGAGATTGTTGAAACATATTCAATAATGGCTTCAATTGAATTATGTTTCCAACTGATAGCTAAGCCAATATGTGTTAATAAATGACAATATATAACAGTATATCATGGATAAAGTTATTATTATATAGTCATAAATCATTTACACCTTTTTAAGTATCATGTAACTTGTACAACATATTTATCAAACAGCTAAAGTCACCATCACTGCAGTACTTATGGATATCCATAAATTATATTATGACAATGCCATTTAAAATTGATTGGCAATGATTGATTAGGTTTTTGATCTTTTTTTGAGATCAAATTAATATTAAACAAGCACAGGAAACTCCTGTGACCGGAAACTGGTATCAACTGTAACCTTGTACCAAATTCAGCCATTAAGCTGTTTTCCTGAGCATGTAACAAACTTAGCAGCAATAAAGAGGGTTCCATGGGTCTAGTTTAAGACCATATTAGTGTAATGTAAGGAAGCATTAGATCTGTCCAAACAAAAATTTGTTCCACCCTGTCTTTATTTCCTGCAGTCTCACATGGCTTTGTTCTAGTAGCTGTCGGGGGTGAGGTGACATCACAGCTGGGCATCCCCAAGCTTTTTATGATATACTGCAGGGGTTGGCAACCTTTGGCATTCCAGTTCTTGTGGACTACATCTCTCCTTATGCTTTGCCAGCATTGTGGATGTAAGAGCATCATGGGTGATGTAGTCCACAACATGGTGAACTGAAGGTTGCCTACCCCAGATACAAGGTGTTATGTACGATATACTCATCATTCTCACACTAAATACAAGGCATTAATGGGACAGCAGGAATGCAAAAACAGCCAGATCCCTTGTCTTTAAAAGCCAAGACATAAATATACCTTTTTGAGGATTTAATAGCTCGGTCCCTCTGTACACTTACACTAGCAAAACTGCAATTATTTTAAGTAGTTTTAATGGACTAAACTTCATTTTCACATTATTTTAGCCATTTTGTTTACACTCGTAATTGTATTACTGAATTAATTTGCAATTAATTGTTTGGAAAAATGAGTTTTGATATTAAGAGGTTGATGGAGCAATTCTCCATTACTTTGCCTTCCAGTGCAACAATAAACTGATGTCTAGAGTAATGAATAGCAAAATAGAGCGTATGTGGTCAGAGAGTGAGTTCATGACTGTCCCCAGTGCCAGGACTGTTCCCATCAGTAATAGAACGTAATTAAGATTAAATGGAAAAAGAGAAGAGTTTGTGAACAGAGAAATCAAAGTTTGAATACTGTTTGTAGTCTGCTTGTTTTTTGCAGTTCATCTTTTCTTTTTCTTACTAATCAGGGTTATTAATACTGACAAGCTAAATAAATGAATCCATCAAATTAGGAGATATTATGAAATATCTTATTGTGATAAATTAGACATTGTAGAACTAATCATTCTTATTTGCCAGTCAAAACAACACATGAATATTAATTATCCACCAGCGGTAATTTTAAAATGAGCAATTATGAAAAATGTGATCTTTGTTCATACTTTATGTTTTCTTGCTTCAAGAGGATCAGTCAGCCTTTCCCCCAAAGAAAAACGACTGAGTTGGCATTTTACTGAAATACCGACTCAGTCAATAGATATCATAAGACAAACTAGGTACCATGAATGTGGGATACTGCTCACATAATTTAAGGCCAGGGGTATTACACACAAGGCCAATCTGAACCTACAAATTCCAAGGACATCATGTTTGGTTTGAAAAAGGTCATTTTCAGGTAAGTTTCTCTTTTAGTGGATACATTTTCTGGTGATTTTTAACAGTGTAGAGATTTTATCTGTACCTCCCTGAATGTAAAAACAATCAAAATTAAAAACGATAAAAAAAAAACATGTTGTCAGGCATCTAACAATATTCCATTTTTTTTTATTTATAAATGAAAACATTATTGTTTTACATGACAAGGTAATGAATTATGTCTCAAACTACATTTTTTTTCATGACAGTTTTTTTCTCCGGGAATAAAAACCACAACTGACAGCAGGACCCTGATATACAGCTGTAAACTACTGCCCAAAAGGCCTGCATTTCTTTCTGCCACATTTTTATGTATTACTTTTTTTTAATTTCTCTTTAATTTGAAGGAACATTCACTAAACAATGGATTATTAACATGGAATATTTATTACTTGGCATGTAAAGTTGGGTAAAATGGGGATCTCGTTGTGGTGCGGATGGGCCCTGCAATTAAAGTAAGGACAGTGCTCATCAAATCCCTGATCTATTAATGTTCCAGCACCACTTAGATAGACATTTTTATTAATGTTTAGTGGAATTATACTAGTGGATTGTGCATCATCATAAATAAAAATGTAAATTGTCCCCAAGCACACTCTAAGTGGTACATGCTCTTAAACAATGACATTGCCAACAATTTGTATTATACTTCAAATGTCTTTTATTTTTAATGAAAGTAAACATTGCACTTATAGATAAAGGATTTCCCTTTGTGAAATCTTACTGCACAATTGGATATCATTCATTTTCCTCATTTTATTAGCTTGTGTCACATTACTGTGTATTATATGTAGAAATATAGAGACATAGAATGTGACGGCAGATAAGAACCATTCGGCACATCTAGTCTGCCCAATTTTCTAAATACTTTCATTAGTCCCTGGCCTTATCCTATAGTTAGGATAGCCTTATGCCTATCCCACGCATGCTTAACCTCCTTTACTGTGTTAACCTCTACCACTTCAGCTGGAAGGCTATTTCATGCATCCACTACCCTCTCAGTAAAGTAATACTTCCTGATATTTTTAAACCTTTGCCCCTCTAATTAAGACTATGTCCTCTTGTTGTGATAGTTTTTGTTCTTTACTGTTGATTCCCTTTATGTATTTAAATGTTTCTACCATAAGAGAATGTAAGAGAATAACACATGTGAGGGTTCTTCTGTTTAGTGGATAGTATGGGACACTCGTCTTCTTTTTATCCTGCTCCCTTTACAACCAACCACAGCATGGCATTAAACCTAGAACATGGTTAACACCCCTGAAATACTCAAAATTATTTTTTATTCCGCCAACAAATAAGTGGACTTCACAATAGTTTGACCATGATAGGTCTTTGTCAAGGCCGATTATGATAAGGTTCAATGTTTCAATGTGTGAGCATCTACAATAACACCCTAGAAGAGGTGTGAGTGCTTGCTCAGTAATCTGATGTTTTAATAATGGCATAGACCGAAGGAACACATCTATCTTTCATATCTTTTTTTTTAATGTTTTATATGTATTTTAGTTTTACCTTTTTCCACATTTAGCTTGTTGCTGCTAACAGGTTTTTTCCACTGACAGCATTCTATGTATCGATTGACAGCTCTTTGACAATCGCATGTCAAGCAACACTTGACAACCAATAAGCATCAATATTACGGTTAGAGTATATTCAAAATAGCTTAATCTGACTTTTTTTAGACCTAGAATAAACTTTTTATTTCTCTTTCCAAATAAGGTTATTTGTGGATAGTTAGTGTACAGGCCAGTGTCAAGCATCCAATTTTTATTTCAACTTTCTTTCCTTAAAAAGTTGGTTGAAAAGTCACACCTTTGTACGTAGACTTGTATGCCTTCAAACAGTTTCTGCTATTTAATTTTTGTAACATCTCTACCTCTTCCCCTTAGGCTAAGAGAGCTGCAGTGACTTTCAATGCTGTTTTTACAGAGCAGCATTAAGAACATTGAACATAAAAGAAAGCAGATTGGAAAATAGAAAGGTGTAGAAAATCATAAATAAAATAATGTCCCATTTAAAATTACAGTATATTTATGATACTTAATAATAAGTATTATCCTTAATTCAAAACGTTCATATTTTCCTTTTTTATGTAGATGCCTTCTAAGTAAAGTAGTATTCTGAATAGATCAAGAGTTTATAATGGCAGCAGAACATTGACAGAAGAACGTGTTATAGACAATGCATCCTGGAGTTCAATGCTATGTCAATAAGGTAATGTGTGCACTTTTCACGGGAAAATAGAATATTCAGTGAAGTTGCTAAGGAGAGTTATTGGCAGTACTCACCATAGTAGTCTGGTCCTCAAGTCTGACCTATGTTACCAAACAGAAAAGTTGCCAAGCAACTGCTGACATGGGATAAGAGGATAAAAAAGAAAAGAAAAAAAAAAAAAGCCAAAACAAGGGAAAAAGCCAAAGTCTCTCACAAAGGAAACTTCATCATCACAAAATCTGAAGCTGCGGAAAAGCTATTTGTCTGCCTGGCTTTATGTAACCTTGTTAGCTAAGGATTAACAAGACCAATATTGTTTTTGTTTCTTATACTTGGCTGTTTGTTGAACAATGTTCTAAATGGGAATAATTATGCAAAGTACAAAAAAAAATCGTAGAAGATCCAATAATGTTGTCTGTTTTCCAAACACCATATTTGTCTTGCTAGAGCCTTTGATACATACATTGAAATTGATTAGCAACCACACACTCAGAAGGCATATTTTTCTATTTAAGAACATTAATACAATTAAAAATCAAGTATTGATAAAAAAAAACTTTGTTGATCTGATTATGATCACAAAATACAAGGAAACTAACAAAGGTGGGTGTTTTAGAACCTTAAAATGTATACCCTAAACTGTAATTAAAATATATATAGTCAAAGTGGAAAAAGAAATACTATGACATCAGTTAAAGATGATAAAGTACCAGAGTTCCCGTAGAAGTCAACTTTGCCCCAGATTGTCAATTTCACCACCTATGCCTAACTTCTAAAAAAAATTAGAAATCTGTTCAAAATTAGAAACCTATCAATTCACATATATGGGAAATGACAACTACATTAAAGAGGTCTGACTTCACTACATGATGTTGTTTCCAATGACAACTCCGGAGGAGTGAACTGTCTGCAGGCCTGTCTTATAGGGCATCTAGGATCTAATGACCTAATGCAAAACCAATGAGAGACATCATAAGTCCTGTTAGAACAGATTGGACATTTTTATTTCCCTTTGATTGCGGTGCTAAATCTCTATCCAAGCTGGCACAATGTTAAGGATCCTGGCAGTGACGCATAGTCCTGGACTTCATATACCCTTTCTCCATTGGCATGGAAACTACGTTTGCCACACATGCCCCATAAACCCTGAACCAAAGACATCTATACTGGGTAAGAAGGGATAAGACGAAGATGTGAATATTGTGGGGAGATGAAACTTGACAAAGGAAGTGGAACTTGCCTCAAGCTTCACCCTTTTTCAAGATTTGTGAAAGGTAGGAAATTACGTTAGACATAGTAATAGAAAAAGTATAGAAAGGAAGAACAGAAGAACAGATTCAGAGAAAGATAAAAAAACAGGAAAAAGTGATTTTTGTTGGTGATAGAGCTGCTTTAACAGCTGTATATCTAATATAGTTGTATGATTCAACAGATACTCAAGTCTAGTACATCTAACTTATCCTATAAATTACTTTTGTTAATTAGGAAAAAATATAAAATGTAATTAAGATATTTTATTGACACATTGTGCTTCAACATATTCTGCAAATGCATGCCTAAAACTTCATATATCATATGAACATATGACCTTTGGCATTAAAGTAATACTCCAGTCTACAGTTGACTACCATTTTCACCACATTCCATAAGCTGAAGTGGTTATGGTGCATGGTGTGTACATCATCTAATGACTACAAAGTAAAATAAAGTTTGAGAAGACAGCTCCCAGAACATGCTTCAACAGATCATGCTGAAATGGCACCAGCACTACTCCAGACAGCATAACCACTAAATTGGTGGTTGTGGTTCTTGAAGTGTTCTTTCAGTTTATACATTGTGTGTGCATAATCCAAATACTTGCATGGCCAAAGGGAAGCATGGTATAGTTTCCATTTACAAAATAATTTATATCAGTTAAATATTTTCATAAATTATTGAACGGATGGCATATTTGCCATGCCTCTGTCCCGGAGCTTCCAAGAGGTACAGAGCCTAAACTCCCCTGGGTTAACGGCCAAGGGAGACCCTGGTAAACCAAAATATAAAATAGAAGCTAAAATCTACCTGTACAAAGGCACAGAAAAATAGACAGGGTTGGAGGTGATTCTCCCGTATTATATATGTTGTCCAACAGGTGTGAGTGGACTGGATATAACCCATTGTAATGCTGTCATGGATGTGGCCGTGATACTGTATGAATTATTGCTGTTGCTGTTTCGTCTGTAAAAAATATTTCCTGTAGATTTTATAGATTCAAGTACGAAGCACTGTGAGCATAGAGTCACACTGGCTCACAGTTGTGTTATGTTAGTTAATTATGATTAACATCATATAACTACGCCAAACCCCCAAAAACTTTTTGAAGGTTTTTATTGTTCTAATATTTTAAGAATCTTGCTCCAGAGCTCTTCTTCTTCCAGTTCTTATTCTTCAAACCCCTTTTTCTTATTGGTGTTAGCCAACCTTTTAACACATACAAAGGCAATAACATATTTTTAGACATAAAGTCAGCTTGAAATAGCCACCTCTTTGTTTTCCATTTCCTTTAACAATGATTTCTGACTCTTACTATAAATAATGTAAGTAAATGGGTCAGTCGGTGATGTTATGTAAATTAATCTTTTCAGACATGATTATCATCATCTTCAGATACACTTCAATGTCCTTTACAGTTCTTGTAAACTCCATCAATTTTAAAGTTTTAAAGCCAGTGGTGCATATCAACACTTTTTTCTTTTTAAGGAATTTATGCTACAATGCTTGGCATTTAACATGTACGGGTTTCTAAATTTGCCTTTGGGTCATTCTAAGCAAATTGACAATGCCAACAAAATGTTCATCAGCAATGAAGCTTACGGTAATACTAATGTGTAAGATGTTATACTGACTTAATGCTATATATCTCTCTGAACATGCAAGTGCCAGATACCATTATTGTAATGGATTTAAAATACTTGGAGGGCTTTAATTAATGACTTGTAGGTGGCAGAACAAAAATTAAATATGTAATGCATTATATGTGCTTACTAAGTTTTATCTATCGATCTATCATCTATCTATCTATCTATCTATCTATCATCTATCTATTTATCTTTCAGTCTATCTATCTTTCAATCTATCTATCACCTATCTATCTGTTTGTCTGTCCGTCCGTCTGTATGTACGTCTGTCATTTTAATGGGCAGATCGTGTTTTAGATGACACAGATTGTGATGTCATTTGTGTAATAATTCCCCATAACAAGGAGGTAATAGTACACAGATTACCTCTGTGCTATTTGGAGTATCTATTCTTGGGTAGACTAGGTCACACATCTAGGAAATAGAAGCTACCAGGATGTGAACTCCCACTAATCTCAGGCAGAACTAGGACATGCCTTAAAGTAAAGTCATACTTTTAACCATTACTCTGTCCCAACACACTGCAATATAAACTGCATCCCTACATTATGGTGACACACTACACAATCACACTGTTATAAAAAGTTACATTACACAACTACACTACCTTACCTTTGCAATGACACAATCTATATATATATATATATATATATATATATATATATATAAATAACAAATAACAAAAGCCCTGCACTCCTACTTACTGAAAAGTATTCAGACCCGGTGCTCGATTGCACTATTAAACATAGAACCAAAATAATCAGCTCTCCCAGGATTTGTAAAAAAGAGATAATTCTTTACTCCACAGGTCGACGTTTCAGCTCCAATTGGGAGCTTTCATCAGGACAGCAAATTATTTCGGTTCTATATATATATATACCAAGAGTTTTATGTATACATATAGAACTCTTGGTGACTGTCATCCATAAATCTTGAATCTACCTGTGAGTGGAATTGTATCTGTACTACCTCCTCAGTCATATTTTGGATTGAATGGGATTGTCTACAGAGCTTGATTTCTTTTGATCTCACAAGGCGATGTCACACTGCAGAGTCTTATACAGAAAGCAAATGATTTTTTGTTTTAAATAGATAAATGTATATTTTTTTTCTTAATCTATTAAGGATTTTTTAAAAAATAGGAATTGTAAAGCTTGCCTTGAGGGTGTCACTTTAAATGAATATTGCTGAGAGAGACGTCTGAGTGCTTTTTTTATAATGAGGACATGCTTCCAAATACCATTTTACAATTGAGGTCTGTGATGTTCCTCTAGTACAAAACACTGTTACAGGAATTCGAGTCATGGTATTGATTTTCCAGGCTACAACTTTGCTGATATTTCAAAAAAAGGAAATACATTCTTTACCATCAGAGCAAGGGTTGTTTCTCACCATTTATTCATTCCAAAAATAGACACAATAGACCTCTTCTACCTTTATCCCACTTGCAGGGTGCATTTTACACCTACACTATTAGAGCAGGGAGTTGAGATAGTACATTTCAGCACTATGATGCAAAACCTTTTCACCTTTAGCATCTGTGCACGATACTGCAGGGACCCTATAATTGTGACATACCCTGTGCCCTCCTCCCTACACTTAATATTCTAAGAATAGGTATGATGCATTCTTAGAACTTGTGTATGCCCATATTACCAAAAAGCTATTGTATAGTGAATATTTATCAATATAGAATTTTTTTTTCCAGGAAGACTATATTTCATTGCTCTCAATTCCATTTATATTCTTCAATGTACAAACAACTCTATCTACTTACAAGGTTACATATTTAAAATTCACAGTTACTAAAGGTGTGGATTAATTGTACATTCAACACAGCCAAAGTTATAACAATACATACTAAGTTAAATGATTATTGTGTGAACATGGCCTGCAAAATATAATTTTGTCCGAACTAATAGCTGGCAAGTATAATTTTTATTTTACCAATCACCCTATACCAAGCTACTAATATTATCAATTACGTTTTCTTTGAAATATCTTTTCTTGTTTTTGAAAGCTGCCTTTCAGACTATTTTGATCATTTTTGTTCTCTTTGTAAAAGGTAATTTGAAAACGTGCCCTAGAGTATGCAGTACTCAATTTCAAAATGCTCGAGTGAATACAAGAAACACATCTGTGGTTGTTTGTGGTCCTTTACTGCCCCCTTTTGGACATTTCCTAAACTATGACTTCCCTGTCTTGTTAATAAATAAGAATCTACCTTGAAAACAGCAGACATATTCATTTAAAGCAATACTTAAAACGTTACCATGGAGATATAATCATTTTTTTAATTCTGATGCAGCATAGCTGTTATTTCATTGATGAACAATCCCAGAAGTTCAATGTATCTACATTTTAAATTATATTTACACCTGTTGTGCACATACTGCATTAAAAAAATAATCTAAAATGGTAAATTATTGAATTTGAAAGGATTGTTCATGTTTAGCATTCAAACAAATGAAGGAAAACATTTACATATTCTGTACAGCTGCACATAGCTGTCATGTCTATAGAAGAGAGCCTTTTATTGTTATCGATGTTTCTCTGAATGTGTTTTGGAGGATCTGCTGGTTTTTAATTAGAATATGTATCAATTTCCATATTTTATGTCTTAGCTTTATTATACAAGTAAAAAGAAAATGCAATGAACGGAAATAGGGGATGGAGAGAGGTACACGTTAAATAATGCATTTTCACAATAAGGCAGGTGAAAGGGTAGACACAAGGGAAAGGTATGATATTGAAAACGTCACAGCACAATCTTCATTTAGTTTAAATAATATATTTTATTATGCTTGTTAAGGTATTGAAGCAACATTGAAAATATGGACTGGTGGTGTCCATTCTTTATTGGTAAGAATCGGAAAAGATAAAATGAAATGCGAAGATGACATGATAAAGGTAGAGTTTGACTTAGCTGTATTATAGACTAGTGGTACCGCTTAATGAAACAAGATAGTCCCACTAATTGTTTTCATCAATACAGCAGGCTAATGGAAATTATTACATGTCAACATGTTCTGAATTATATATATATATATATATATATATATATATATATATATATATATATATATATATATTTTCTGCATAGTGCTAACTGTGGACCATTTACTTAAAATGTGGTGGTGTGTCCAACAATGCCTCTGTTTTAAATTTGCAAAATGTGTACACCAAAGGACCAACAACAGTGCTTGATGAAAGAGTAAATAATAAAAATAGACTTAACTTATAAATCAGCTTCCCAAGTAGTCTCCCCAAGTAGTCTTCCCAGCTGACTGCCACTCGTGAATATGTATGTATATATATATATATATATATATATATATATATATATATATATATATATATATATATATATATATATATATATATATATATATATCTATATAAAACATTTGGGATACAGCTAACTCAATCTAAAAAGAAAACATTAACAATACATAGTGTAAAACCACCATGACATGAATATATGAAAATGTACTATGTTGCACTCACAAACACAGAATTAAAAATCGCCTTAAATGTTCCACCTCTGGTAAAAGTCGGGGGCTGGAATTACCTCTTTTCCTCTCTATGTCATTCCTTCTATGAACCGATGAAATCTGGAATCCAGGTAGGTATATAATATAATTTAGAAAGGAGTAACGGTGACGCGCTTATGTGTAAAATGAAATAGATATGGAGAAATATAAATACAAGTATACCTTTAAACAATAATATTTTCTTTTTGCGTTGTCAACAATTTCGTATTACCCTTTAAACAAAATGAAAAGAGATACACAACATAGTGCAAACTGTATTTTTAAAAGAAAAGGATTTTTTGAATAAATGCCAATTGGCAACTCACATTTCTGAGCTATTTAATCTAGCTCAGATTCTTGCGCCTTAGGGTCCGTTTAGGTGACCCTCTTTCTTCTTTGTATTTCTGCAATCTACCAATGAATTAAGGCCTATCAACAAAATTCTTTAACTCAAAATTATTGAGTAAGGAATCCAATAATACATCTTGTGCGATGCTAATACTAAGATATGGACTACATTTTGTAGGGTATCTACATATAAATATAGCTACATAAATAATCTAAATAGCAGGGCATTTGTACTAAAGAGGAATAACTCTTAAACAAGTTAGGGAGCTCAGTTGGTAAATTCCCTGATTACAAAACCTGTTAAAAAATTCAATTTCACAGGTTCAAATTCCAGTATGGTCAAGTCAGCCCTTCATCCTTCCAAGGTTGATAAAATGAGTACTATCAATTGAGTAATAATAATATCTATTACTTTTCAGCTGCCGATTTCGATAATTCTGAGAGCATGCACTGGAAAGCACTTTGAGTTCCACTAGGAGAAAGGTGCTATATCAATATTAGTTATTATTATTATTATTACTCAATCTAGTAAACAACAGATTTTTGTCACTCATTATCATGTCTCAATTAGTTAAAGCATCACATAGAATAGATGCTTGTCTAGCTTTGGTAATAATTTGTAATCATTACTTTTTTCACCAAAGAAACCTATTAAAGGTACTGAAATCCACAGAATTAATTACTTATGGATTCAGATGTTGAAAATATAATTATTAAACATTAGCAAACCTCAACCTTAAATACCTGTTCCTATGAACACCTATTTCTTAGAAGCATTTTAAAGAAGTAAAAAAGTACAATGTTCTTAATAAAGAGAATGGAAAATGTTTAGGCTAGATGAACCTGCATCTGTTTACTTGGAAAAAAATATATAGAATGACATTATAAAAATATATAGAGAGTTGGTACAAACAGCTCTTTGGTAATCTGTACAAGAGAGGTCATCTATTGAGACTTGAAGAATAGAAATGTACTGTTGATAGAGAAGAACATTGTTAACAATTGGAACATTAAAGGTGTTCTCTACCGCAATAGATTGATGTATTAAACTCTAGATATGCTTTAAAAATGTCTTTAATAATATCCAATATAAATATATTGACCTATAAGTCTTGTTACATGTCTAACTGCAAAATAATAGGATGGGCTACTTCTGGGCAGTGGAGGTGGCAGGATGGGTTCTACTGGACAGTGAAGCAGTAGAATAGGCTACTATTGATAAAAAAAGAGGGAAGAATGGGCTACTACTGGGCAGGTCATAATCGGCTACTGTTGGCCAGTAGCAGGGTAGAATGTGCTACTACTGAGCAGGGTAGCGGGCAGAATGGGCTACTACAGGGCAGGAAAACGTCAGGATAGGATATTCATAGGCAAGAAAGGGGAATAAATGAGACACTTTGGACAAGAGAGGGAGAAGAATTGACTAATACTAGACAGAGGAGGGGGCAGGATGAGCTACTACTGGGCAGAAGAGGGAGCAGAATAGTGTACTATTGTACAATGGAATGGTGGAGGAAGTGTATATAATGAGCAATTAATGTCCAATGGAGGGGGAATAGGCTATTACTGGACTGAGAGAGGACAGGCTACTACAGACACTGGCGAGGGGGAAAGAGGGGTGAGTGGGGTTGCTACTGGTACATTGAGGATAGAATAGTCTGCTGACAGATATATGCTCTTCATTTATATACTGATCGAATAACACATCTGCAATGCACTCAGATGTGTACCCCAGTATTTTCACTCTTACCACACATATACATGCCTCTATCCATACACCATGACATGCCAAGGGCACTCTTTAAAAAAAGAAAAAGCTACATGAACCCTTGGCATGGGGAGTATGTTTTAGGCCTGGCTAGTATTGTAAGAATTGACAAGAATGATCTAAATTATGTTATGTTATTACACAACATGTAAAAAAGGCCAAACATCAGCAATGCATCATGGGAAATGTTGTTCTATAACACCTGGAGATCTACAGTATATTTAAATCACCCCAAATCTTATGAAAGTACCAAAAGTGACATAGCATCCTTTGCAAATGCTGTTGAGGAAATGTATAGTTAACTCATATATTTAACAATTGCTACTAGCAAATATCATATTTTTATTCTACTTTACGCTTGTTAGGAACACATGCTATAGATAAAGACAATTTTACAAAATCCTATGTTTGATATTCAATCCTCTATAAATACACCTCTATATACAGTTGCAAAAAAAGTGTGTGAACCCTTTGGAATGATATGGATTTCTGCACAAATTGGTCATAAAATGTGATCTGATCATCATCTAAGTCACAATAGACAATCACAGTCTGCTTAAACTAATAACACACAAAGCATGAAATGTTGCCATGTTTTTATTGAACACACCATGTAAACATTCACAGTGCAGGTGGGAAAAGTATGTGAACCCTTTGGAATGATATGGATTTCTGCACAAATTGGTCATAAAATGTGATCTGATCATCATCTAAGTCACAACAATAGACAATCACAGTCTGCTTAAACTAATAACACACAAAGCATGAAATGTTGCCATGTTTTTATTGAACACACCATGTAAACATTCACAGTGCAGGTGGAAAAAGTATGTGAAACCTTGGATTTAATAACTGGTTGAACCTCCTTTGGCAGCAATAACTTCAACCAAACGTTTCCTGTAGTTGCAGATCAGACGTGCACAACGGTCAGGAGTAATTCTTGACCATTCCTCTTTACAGAACTGTTTCAGTTCAGCAATATTCTTGGGATGTCTGGTGTGAATCGCTTTCTTGAGGTCATGCCACAGCATCTCAATCGGGTTGAGGTCAGGACTCTGACTGGGCCACTTCAGAAGGCGTATTTTCTTCTGTTTAAGCCATTCTGTTGTTGATTTACTTCTATGTTTTGGGTCATTGTCCTGTTGCAACACCCATCTTCTGTTGAGCGTCAGCTGGTAGACAGATGGCCTTAAGTTCTCCTGCAAAATGTCTTGATAAACTTGGGAATTCATTTTTCCTTCGATGATAGCAATCCATGCAGGCCCTGAAGCAGCAAAGCAGCCCCAAACCATGATGCCCCCACCACCATACTTCACAGTTGGGATGAGGTTTTGATGTTGATGTGTTGTGCCTTTTTTTCACCACACATGGTGTTGTGTGTTTCTTCCAAACAACTCAACTTTGGTTTCATCTGTCCACAGAATATTTTGCCAGTACTGCTGTGGAACATCCAGGTGCTCTTGTGCAAACTGTAAACGTGCAGCAATGTTTTGTTTGGTCAGCAGTGGCTTCCTCTGTGGTATCCTCCCACGAAATCCATTCTTGTTTAGTGTTTTACGTATTGTAGATTCGCTGACAGGGATGTTAGCATTTGCCAGTGACTTTTGTAAGTCTTCCTCACCTCATTGAGCAGTCTGAGCTGTGCCCTTGCAGTCATCTTTACAGGATGGCCACTCCTAGGGAGAGTAGAAGCAGTGCTGAACTTTCTCCATTTATAGACAATTTGTCTTATCATTGACTGATGAACAGCAAGGCTTTTGGAGATACTTTTATAACCCTTTCCAGCTTCATGCAAGTCAACAATTCTTAATCGTAGGTCTTCTGAGAGCTCTTTTGTGCGAGGCATCATTCACATCAGGCAATGCTTCTTGTGAAAAGCAAACCCAGAACTGGTGTTTATTTTTTATAGGGCAGGGCAGCTGTAACCAACACCTTCAATCTCATCTCATTGATTGGACTCCCGTTGGCTGACATCTCACTCCAATTAGCTCTTGGAGATGTCATTAGTCTAGGGCTTCACATACTTTTCCCACCTGCACTGTGAATGTTTACATGGTGTGTTCAATAAAAACATGGCAACATTTTATTCTTTGTGTGTTATTAGTTTAGGCAGACTGTGATTGTCTATTGTTGTGACTTAGATGATGATCAGATCACATTTTATGACCAATTTGTGCAGAAATCCATACCTCATACTTCACATACTTTTTCTTGCAACTGTATGTATCTATCCTCTATAAATGTACATATGTTATTAAACTATATGGTAATATTCTTTTTAAATGTAATGTCTCTGCTTGTTATTCTTCTTTTAATCTTATATACTGAGACATTAAAATTGATTCACACCTTCTGCACATCAAAAGCGAGCTGTTAAGGCTTAATAGATATCAGTTCTTATAAAATATAAATAAAGATATATCTTTTCACCCTAGGAAGCATCTCTCTCTTACTATCGAAATACTGATTTTACAGGTACAATAAAGGAACAGTACACTACCCAAATACAAAATAAATAAAAAAAACACTATTTAGTAGATATACTTTAAATGAAAGCTTGCATGCATTTAAATATGTATATTTTCATTGGAGTTATATCTAAAATCAGCTTGCAAAACCTGCAGTTGTCTGCTTTTGCAAGCCCCCCCACCCCCCCCTTCTAACCCCGCCCAGACTTTCAGTGGCTGTCCAATCACAGATTTCCCAATACAGCTCAATGAAATGTCTTTGCCAGTTAGGTGCTCTGGGCATTTCCCACCTCTTGAGTCAGCTGCATTGAGCTAATATAACCAGGAAGTAACATTGTTGTTTGCTTGAAAGCCAAGGGGGTGTTTCCAAGTTAATTTATAAAAGTGTCAATTTCTATTAAAATCTGCACTTTTTGCAAAATTTTAAAAGAGGAAACAATCTTCACACATAATGCTTTTCAGCAAGCTAAAGTTGTTTAGGAGTCTGGAGTGATCCTTTAATCAGTCTGATAACAGCAGATTATATAAATTGTAAATTATTTTTAAATTGTAAAAATAGAATTTGTAATTTGTTGAAGAATCATCAGATTTATACATTGTTCTATCTAGTTTTCCAGTATATATCCCCCTGACCCCCCCCCCAAAAAAAAGTTCTAAAATTGAGGACTTTATGTCATACGAATATATTTTTCTCATTCTGTTACCTTTCAATATATAGTCTCAGCCCCATGAAAAGAAATTTAGAAAAAATACAAACAACCCCCTAAAAACGTTCTGAATTACAGGAGGAAATGGAAATCTCTTAACTTGTTTAAAATGTAGTTGTAAATGTACATACATTTAGCAAGGCACTTGGAAAGATGTAGACCTCCAATGATATTTTACGTATGAGCACAAATTATCAACCTTTAACGAAGAACATAAAAAAGAAGAAAACGTACTGTATAAATGACAATCTATTTAAATCATACACATAAATGAAATCTCCTTGAATTGAGACATTACTCATTTTAAACCACTTTGCTATGTTAATTTATCGCATTCTAGTTGTAGCTGTACTGGTCTGTTAATAGGGTAAAAAAGATGGTAAAGCTGTCTCTGTGTGTGAATGCACATAAGTGCAGAGTATCTTCTTCTGTTACTTTGAATGTCATGTATGGAAACTTATTAATGGAATTCCAATAAATGATTAAGTGGCTCTGGAGTGTGGCTTTTTGTTTAAGCAGCTTTGATTTGAATGTCTTTAAGAAAAATAACTCTGAAGTATACTACTTGCATAAGTAGTCTTGCGTAAGCAGCTCTAGATTCTTACATAGAAAATATAATTAACTCTATTTAGGAAACAACTACTTTACAGTAAGTTCGGCATTGTAAAAAAAAAAATAAACCATATATTTGACAAAGTATTGGTCAGGCTTTGGACATGGAGGAAAATTCTATCAATTATATAGAAACTGATGAAGCAGAAAAAACAACCCTCGATTTACCTTTGACTAATTAAAGGTCTCAAATCCACCACCACAACTTAGCAAACTGGTTGGTTTCATAGATGCTGCCCGCTTTTAGTAATATATACAATTGCTGATTCTGAGAAATTAACAATGCTTATATATTTCATGTAACCTACAGACTGCAAGTCATTAAAGGTTCTTCCACAAAGACGACTTTCAATTTTTACAAGGTTAGGCTCTAATGTAAGAATTCAAAGTAAATTTCAAATTTAAGGCCAGAATAACTGAATTGGAAAACATCTCAACGTCATATGTTCTTTCTGTTTGGTTACTCTGACTTTAAATTTGAAATTCATTTTGACTTCTCACTTCAGCATATGACCCTGCTAAAGGTCTTCACAGTCACAATTATCACTCACAACATGGACTGATTGATAGAGCATGACGACTACTGCACCTGTTTAAAATGTTTCTTAATGAGAATAACTGGTTTGGAGAAATGGCCTTAGAACTGATAACTTCATATACAAATACGGAGTAGTAGTAGTAATGTAGAAACACTAAGAAACATTCAAATAAATATCTATATTTTTTAAGTGTCCATTTAACCAAAACAGTGAAGACAAGTAATGTGTGCTAAAAATTGTCCATACATAAACAGTTTATGTGTATTAAGATTAATACATAACACTCAGTTTAGGTAAGAACATGTATCAACACAATCTCTTTAAAATGACAATTTGCGTATGTATATATGTAGTGAAAATCTTTTTAGGTTTGCCATTTTGAATTACAGACATGATATTTTATCCACCACAATCTCATTTGCTTGCAAAAGTAAAATTAAATAAATAAAATAAAATAAAGACACACTGCTGCATTGCATATATTCTCAGATAAACTATTGTTTCCTATAGTATTATTTCAATAAACAGTTATAATATTTTTTTCTTATTTCTGCTTCTTAATACAATTGAAGCCATTTCTAGGACTAGCTCAGTGTAACATGCTATGTAAATAATTAAACATTGTGTTTGCCGAGTCTTTAATGTCTACCTATTGATCATGTTTAGCTCGCTTATATTGCCTAATACATTTTTAGTGTAAAAATCTCGTTGGCTATAAAAACTTAACATACTCTCTTGATGAACCTTTTGTACCTCCCGTACATCGTATAAATTGAAATTTTATTTATGACGGTTTTAGTATGAAAATAAATATGTTGTTGTTTTTTTTAAAAGTGCTCTATTTGTAAGTCGCCAAAAGACTTGTTTTGCAATGTATTTTTATGTTTATGTTTTGTATCCATTACATGAAAATAATAGCTAAGATGCTGATTGGGTTTTCTGTAGCATAAAAAGCAATATACTACGTCGATATTGCACAACATTATAATGGTAATAAAGCTGCACTGAGAGAGAGTTCATGGCAGCTGTTCTTGGGACCCTAAAATCAACTGAAATGTTAAACTACTTAGGTGATGTTTTCTCTATAATGATGGAGGTTTAAGGGTAAGGGACATCTTCAGGGAGATGGGGTATAACCCTATAGCTCTAAACATTAACCGTGCACTCACTGTGTATGACATAAAGGGATTGGATGTATCCCTAGAGTCAGTATACAACTCTAATCTTTAATAATCTTTAACAGTGGCGGTGGAAATTAACATGGTAGTCCATTTACATACTATTATTACACATCATAACATACACACGTGATGATTTTATGGAAAGGGATCCTTTACTTATCCCTCAATTTATTATTTTGGATAAGCTTTTCAAATGATTGAATATTTATAAAAATATTTAAATATTTATATATTTTTACATTTTTAATATACATTATGTATTTTGATATATTAATATTTTGAAAAAAAATTACTTTAAAAGCTTAACAAAAGGAGGGCGGAGCCTTACAGCCACGCTAACCGCTCGCTCATCTTGTGAGCTCCGTGCTACAAAGCCTCTAATTGCAACTTACAGCACGGAATACAATCAGGGGACCTACCCCAGAGACGGAAGGTATCCTATACTGTTGCCTTTGCTGAGTTTTCGACCGAGATTGGCGGCTCCCACAGACGGCAGTCCTGAGGCCTAAGAGAAGGCCTACTCACAGTGGACGTGGGGGAGGCGGCCGATGCCTCTGTTCGCTGTTTTAAAATATACCAGAGGTCTTGCCTCCACTTGCACTGCACCCTCCCCCTTGCCGGTGAGCACCTTTAGCCTGTGCTATTCCAGCAAAACCTGCACAACTTACCATCCAGAACCCCCAGTGGACAAAATGGCAGATGCCATGTGTATAGCAGCAGCTCGGAACCTGCAACTCCATTTCATGTCCAAACTGGATGAGCTACTTAGCAACTTCTGGAATTCACTTACCCCACGCCCAAGTGCTTCTCGTACAGTACCAGCAGTGCCACCCATGCAGCAGTCCACCCAGCACTACATGCCTCCTGGGTGATGCTCAGACACAGCACTGAAGGTAAAGAAGAAGATACAGGCACTTCAGAGTGCGCCACGGCACAGAAAGCTCGGTGTGGCAAGTGTACTCCATCCTCCTTGGTCTCAGTCTGGGCAGGGACTTACTAATTAGGCCCTTGGAGAGCCACCTTCACTCATGTGCACAAACATTTTAGCGAAGGGACTCACGAGCTTGAAGAACTGGGCTGTGATGAGGCCTGGGGCAGGAGGGGCTAAGGCATGTGGGACTCAGGATACCAGTGCAGTAACCTGTATGTGCGGGGTGTAGGCTGACATCTACCTTCCATACTTAGCGGCACTGTAGTGCAAGAGTTTCATTTCTATGTTAAGTAGTACCTTAACCAAAGCTAACAATCTTACTCAGTAGCATGTTTCCTGTCTCATAACCCTGTTTTCTCCTATTACAACCTCTTATGCAGTCAGTAGGTTTGACATCTGTTGACAATACTTTTGATCTCTCTCCACTGACATACCTATAATGCTTGGGTTTTGTACTATTCTATGCCATGAGAAAAATTGTTTCTCATGACTATTGAGGCTTATCTCTGCTATTGTGGCTTTGCCGGCCTGATTTGTACATCCATGCACAGAAAAAATAAAGGATTAAAAAAATAAAAGCTTAACAAAAAACATTAAATCATTAAAAAATGTATCCATCAATATTAAATCCAGGCCTTAGTTAGAAACTGTGGTTAGTAAGAGACTCAAAAAAACTCTGGGTAATTTTATGCTCATCCCCCAAAAATGTGCATTCTGTAGGAATGTGGACAAAGAGTTTTGTCTGTCTTGGAATTTAGTGGAGGTTTTGAGTAAGTCTATGGTACTTTTTGTTCAATTTATTTAAAAATATTTTTCTGTTACCATACCTTTAACTAATAAATTAGTAAATAATTAATAAAATAATAATACGTAGATATTGTTAGATTCCTATTTAGTACTCTTTCAATGATGGGTGACTACACCCAGTAAATTTTTATGAGGCTGGATTCACTTTCTAACAGTTAACACCATTAAAAGGCATATAATATATGGTTAAGCATGTATCAAAACATTTTTAAAGATCTATTTGCTTTTCAACAATCGGTTATTAATGTCTTAAAGAAAATATACCTAGCAATTTAATTAACAGTGATAAATAATATCTTTTCAATGAAGCCTACCCAGTGTCAAAAAATTCCACGCAGTGTGTGTCAATTAGTGTTGGATTTCCCATTATGAATAGAAGTCACTTGTTTTAGGGCAATTAAATTCTGGATTCCTGGACACTGCTTCAAACAAAACATACTCACAGGACACAATTATAACTTCATTTGAAGTGCAGATGTGTGTGTACAATTACACATTGATACCATGTCCAGTTCTTCCACCATTTGGACCTATGAGTGCACGATACATTATTCCAACTGTGGTTGAAGATCTGGGTTAGCTGTCATGAACTATTGTCCTCATGGTCCTAAAATGCTGATATCATCAAAGATCATACAAAAACATGTTGATGTAATTGGGCCAAATATAGATGCATCCCCTTGGTTAAGTACTCATTTCTAAAATTATCTATATTTGCAAGCAATAGATCACTAAAGAGGGACCAACTGAAAAGCTCTTAATCAACAGCAGAACTTTAAAACTGACAAATGACCAACCAGTATCTATACAAAGTCTCCATATAAAGCTTGTTAAAGGACCACTCTAGGCACTCAGACCACTTCAGCTTAATGAAGTGGTCTGGGTGCCAGGTCCAGCTAGGGTTAACCCATTTTTTCATAATTATAGCAGTTTCAGAGAAACTGCTATAATTATGAATGGGTTAAGCCTTCCCCACTCTAGTGGCTGTCTCATTGACATACTAAACGCTCTTACGTGCTTCTCACTGTGATTTTTCGGTGAGAGCCTTATAGCGTCCATAAAACTTTTATTATGAAATGCTTTCTATCACCGGCAAGGCTTCGAATCTTGTGGCTCTTGGCGTCTTTATTCAGCCAGGAGGAGGATCCGGGCCGGAGAGGGAGGAGGAGAGCTCCCGCCCAGCGCTGGAAAAGGTAAGTTTAAACCCCTTTCCCCCTTCCAGAGCCGGGCGGGAGGGGGTCCCTGAGGGTGGGGGCACCCTCAGGGCACTATAGTGCCAGGAAAACGAGTATGTTTTCCTGGCACTATAGTGGTCCTTTAAGTCCGTTCTGCACCGAGGGGACAATTTACAGATAGTATGTTGTCTGGTACTGTGTAATATTTATAGGACGATATCCGGGTTTGGACTACTTAAGTTAAGTAAATAATTTACATTGTTATCTATTGGACATATATATATAATGCATCTCTTAAATACTGCCACTTTCTACTAAGGCTACTCAGGATTATATATTTTGATTATGTCAATACCAGCTATGCAAGTCACATAAATAAGTATCGAGACAATATTGAAAGTACCCCAATTAGAGAGATCTTTGGACAAGGGAGTTGGATACTCGGGACCTAATAAGGACTATATGATTTATATTGGGGCCAAGTAAATTATGGAACTCTGTATCTTATGGACTTTCTATTTATCAGGATCAGGGGACTGGGCATCCAGTTATTATTGGGTTGTGGAGACTGAGGACCTCTAGTCTTGTCATTACATTAGCATCCTGCATCTCAAGCAGGTGAAGGAAGTGGTATAAGCCATTTGCTGGTCTCCTCCATGGCCTATTAATCCCTTTACTCCACTGGACATGGAGTGGAGGAATAGATGATCATTCACCTGTCCCCACTGGATACTAAAAGGGTCAAGCAGACCTAATTTTTTTTAAAACCTTATTAACAAGCACTAAGGTTTTAGGGAGCTATGGAAACACTGCCTTTTCATAGAATAGGCAGCATTTGTGGTGCTGAGACTGCGGTGTCAGTCTCTACATCAAAACCAATCAATTAAGTTGTAGTGATTCTAGTTCTAAGATTGTCCCTTTATCTATCAATTTGGGAAACCAAAAATACCAAAGACATAACATCAAAGACATGTTAACATGTTAAACAAAATAAGTACAATTTCTCGCTCGGGTCAGGTCTCATTTGACTTTAGCGGGCTCCTCATTAAGTACAGAGTGTGTAAATCTTCCTAAATAAAGTTGGATTTGTCCTCAATAAAATGAGCATTTAGGTTGGTGACAGGTTCAATGTAATATCTGGAATTGGCAGTTAGTAGCACCAATGTTGTGCTCTAGAATGTAAGCTGGATATTCTTTTGGAAGAAATGAAAGCTAACACGAAAATTGAATTTGCAATCCTCTAGCAGTATATGAGGATTTAAAATACCAGATGGTTGCAACGAGCGGTTGGAGAATTTTCTTCCAAAATTCAGGGTAACTGACTGAGTAAATTAAATTTACTTGTCTTATTCTTTCCTATAAATTCTGTATTGGGAATTGAACTCTGCAGGTGCATTGCATTTTTTATAGCGTTTTAATTCACAAATCAACACACCATGGCACATTTAATAACTCCAAAATGAGACCATTGAGGAAATTACTTACCAAAAAAAATTAATCAGAGAAGGAACGGGGAAATCTGAAGACAACTGTGCAGCATGGGTAACTTTTACTTTTTTTGTCTTATCTTTCATTGTGCTTCATTGTTTAGAGCAATGTGTAGGTAGTATTGTAGAAACGGCATGCCTCCAATTTTACTTTTATGTAGGAAATTATATTTTTATAACTCTCTCCACTCAACCACTCCCTGTAATAAGACATATTTTACTCTAATTAAAAACATGTATCTCCCTTTCTTGCTAAAGATCTCTGAGTACAGTTTTTACAGGACATAATCACCATCTGATAATATTATGATTTATACTAAGTTTTATATGAATTAATTTGTGATATGAGAATTAGTGCTTACATGAGTTACTGTGTTGCTTGTACTAAACGGATATCTAAGGTTACAAATTCAAAACTACTTTAAAATTCTCAGTTTTATTTTAAACATCATGCTATGTATTCCTCTGTGTTTCTATATTTGAGGCCAGAAATCTTCTTTCATTTTTGTTTTAGTATAACTCACTCCAGTCTCATGCAAACTCCTTCCATATATCGCAATGGTCACATTGTGGTCAGCGTGCATACACTATGTTTTGCTCCCAAGTAGATTTTTATCAAGGGACCATGTTGCTACCACGTCTGTTAATCCAGTTGCAGATCTCAGCTGTAGTCAGCTTTCACATTCGATGGATTGGCAGTGTTAAAGGACCACTATAGTGCCAGGAAAACATACTCGTTTTCCTGGCACTATAGTGCCCTGAGGGTGCCCCACCCTCAGGGACCCCCTCCCGCCCGGCTCTGGAAAGGGGAAAGGGGTAAAAACTTACCTTTTTCCAGCGCTGGGCGGGAGCTCTCCTCCTCCGATCCTCCCGTCGGCTGGAGATAGCCACTTGTAGCGGCAAGAGCTGCGCGTTCAACGATTAGCATAGGAAAGCATTATCAATGCTTTCCACATGAACACTAGTGCTCTCACTGTGAAATACGGTGAAATCACTGGCATATCTGCACATCAATAGACAGCCGTAAACTTTGAAACTTAACCGATTCATAAACATAGCAGTTTCTCTGAAACTGCTATGTTTATAAAAGAATGGGTTAACCCTAGCTGGACCTGGCACCCAGACCACTTCATTAAGCTGAAGTGGTCTGGGTGCCTAGAGTGGTCCTTTAAATATCCTATGTTGATGTTGTCTCCTCTATATATTGATTACCCATTCAACAATAGTCCTAACCTGTCACCACCTCTCCCTTAAAATTTGCTAATGTTTATTATTAAAAGTACATGAAAAGACATGTTGGGCTCCTGTTAATGAGCATTTAGACTGCACTACCAAAAAAAAAACAAAAAAAAAACACAAGGGTGGAAAAGGGTTTAAATAACACCATACCAATGAATGTAAAAACTACATGTGAATAATTAAATATGTCTTAGGGGCATATATGTTCCAAATAAAGAACATCTAGCTGAAATACTAATGCACACTAAAATAGAACTATACACATATTATATAGCTCTAATGGTAAATGCTCGATGTTAAAATAGCCCCAGAAAAGGGGATTATAGTCCAATGGATGTCCACACAATAACGTTAAACCTGACAGTCTGTTGCTGCTTCTCCAAAGAACTGTCCTTCTATAATTCTTTGTCAGTAATTTAGAAGACATAACTATGGTACGAGTTGATGCTATATGAATAACAATAATAATAATACCTAGAAGCCCAAAATAGACAGGCTTTTATGGTGCAGTAGGTTTATTGAAACTTAAAAAAATACATGAAAGCACACATAAGATCCCCTATTCCCCTATGGTAGTCTACTCACAAAATTGGAAATATGTGGGACACAATCAAAGAAGTTAGTATGATCCTTTAGTTGTCTTGCCTATGTAGTAGATAATCCGATCCTCCTAGAGATTCCGCTGGTTGCAAGCTCTGCCATTTTAAACCATGCGAAAGACCAGCGGTGTTCAGCGCAGATTCTATGGAACTAAAAACGGACACTCTTTCTGCCGAACACCGCTGAAAACCCGCAGACCACCCTTCTCAGTCGACAAGGCATGTGAACACCGGCCGTTCGGGAGTTTGGATTATACGAATGGACTTAACCCAGATAGCCATCCCATGGAGTCAATCGCATACCGAAAGACTGTAATTGTCATGGGGTAACACTTCTGGGTTCGGCACTCAGCTGTGAGGAGCCAGACCCCACCCCCTTTGACACAGCTCGGACGGTATTTAGGGAGACTGGGCCAGAGAGAGGGTGCTTGGTGATTGTGTGTGAGCTGCCTCCGTGAGACCCCGGGCTCCACAGGCTCAGCTACTGGGAGCTACTTCCACCAGACTTACCTCTACACAAGCTCAGGCAAGCCGTCCCAGCCTTTGAGCCGATTCAAGGATTGCTGCATGCCAGAAAGGATTACTGGAGAACGTATACTTTGCTACTTTACAAGTGGACCATATCTCTGAACTATTGGAGGACTACACATATTAACATTAAGTATATCTTTCAGCTATTTGTCTACAATATCATTTAATAATGAACTAATGCTCAAATCTTCACTGCTTCAAGCTATTAATTATATGGAGGACAACTCCCATCATGTTTATTCACTATGAACTGTTTCTTGCTTTGCAAAGACACTCAATGCTTCAAGCTACTAATTATATGGAGGACAACTCCCATCATGTTTATTCACTATGAACTGTTCTAGCTTTGCAAATATTCTCAGCTACTTGCTTATTGTTTCTATTGAAGATTATTCTCATGAACTTAAAGAATGTTACTTAATACATCTCTGAGGAAATACTTAATAATGAACTTTGTGTTGTTGATTACTTGCACTTCTTCTTATTGGATTATTGCCTAAATGCAATTCATTTAAGTTTAACACTTATTAAAACTTCGGTTGAATCAAGTTACCAGTGATTTTCTCTTTTCTTAAAGCTACAGTATTGATACTTTAAAGTTTCTCAGTTTCTTCACAATTGTAATTAGGGAGTTTACAAGCTGCAGTTGAGTTCCAATCCAAATCACCCAAGTAGCGTAACAGTTATAGACTTTGACTCCATGGCGATTGAACTGTGCGTATGGGATCTGAGTGCTATTCGCTAAGAATATGCACTCAGATCCAGGCTATCTGGGGATACGTTGCACAAATGTAATATGTTCGGTTGTTGTGTAGTTATTTATTTATTTATTTTTTTTAGACTGATTGCTGGAGCTGAAAGCCGCTTGGTGGAAATACTTGTTCGGCGGCTAGCGACAGTTCGTGGATTATTGTTCGGGAGTTTGATGTACTCTTACGGATCCCGTTCGGGAGATTGCTGCTTTCCACTGGTTGTGGTTCGTACACTGAATTACATACGAACGGAGATGAGCAGATTGAGAAGGGGGAAGCTCAACTAAATGGCGGTTTCACTCCAAGGTCTCAGGGGTGTCTTAACAACATTCTAATAATGCATGAAATTAAAAGGAAATATGAAAACTCGAATAAAAGTATTAATGTTACATTGTGCTTGTGGGAGATTGCTGCACATAAACTAATGCAAGTTATTAGGTCAATGTAGTTTCTAATATAAAAGAAAACATCATTTGGAGCAGACACTGACTAAAAACCCTGACTAAAAAAAGATGGCTTGTTCAATCAGAGCCCTTTAGGATAGTTTACATCTCCTGTGTAGTTTAACCTCACAGGAGATAACAGAATGCCAATTCCAAGTTTCAAATAATCTAACAAAAATATTGCTACTAATTTTGCTACTAATATAAAGAAGAGAAAACTCTGCGCATATATATATATATATATATATATATATATATATATATATATATATATATATATATATATATATATATATATATATATATATATATAACAAATATAGCTAAAATCAATTACATCAAGTATTTACTATTTTCAAAGATAATAATAATGGCATTGCTTACTACCAGATGCATTAAGTAAAATAAGTAAAATAAAAAAATAAAAATGTGTGTGTGTGTGTGTGTGTGTGTGTGTGTGTATATATATATATATATATATATATATATATATATATATATGGGGTGGACAGTGCTCCATCTACCCTCTACTCCCTAAAGTAATCGACCGCTACCACTGATTCTCTGAAACCGATTAGGGCAGACACCACGTGTGCAGTCGGTCAAAACTCTTACCATGGTGGCGATTTGGTTGTGTTTGTGGGATTTGAGCGCTATTTGGATATGTTGGGCGCTCAGATCCAGGCTATCATGGGACATAATATTTGTGGGGGCTCCTATATGTGTTATATGTATTTTGGGGTATTTTATGCTTTATATTTTGTACCTCTTGTGCCTGGGAGATAATTAGTTTAAGCAAAGTACACTAAATTATCTCCCAGACACAGAGACTCTTGGGCGTGTTTGGGGAGTGTTTTGGGCGTGCTTTACTGTGTCTTGGCTTGAGACCCCATGCTTGGTTTCTGTGTATATAAGTGGGCCATATGGTCATAATAAAATATTACAGTTGTACCTTCATTTTTCCCACGACCTTGGGATTTCGAGTGCAAACCAGAGGACTATGCGAACAGGCTATAATCACTTAAAGGGACACTATAGTCACCTGAACAACTTTAGCTTAATGAAGCAGTTTTGGTGTATAGAACATGCCCCTGCAGCCTCACTGCTCAATCCTATGCCATTTAGGAGTTAAATCCCTTTGTTTATGAACCCTAGTCACACCTCCCTGCATGTGACTTGCACAGCCTTCCATAAACACTTCCTGTAAAGATAACCCTATTTAGACTTTCTTTATTGCAAGTTCTGTTTATTAAGATTTTCTTATCCCCTGCTATGTTAATAGCTTGCTAGACCCTGCAAGAACCTCCTGCATGTGATTAAAGTTCAATTTAGAGATTGAGATACAATTATTTAAGGTAAATTACATCTGTTTGAAAGTGAAACCAGTTTTTTGTCATGCAGGCTCTGTGAATCATAGCCAGGGGAGGTGTGGCTAGGGCTGCATAAACAGAAACAAAGTGATTTAACTCCTAAATGACAGTGAATTGAGCAGTGAAATTGCAGGGGAATGATCTATACACTAAAACTGCTTTATTTAGCTAAAGTACTTTAGGTGACTATAGTGTTCCTTTAAGCCTCTAGCATTTTGGGAGTGTGCGAATGAACGGACTATACGAAATACAAGGGTTCATTACAGATAGATAGACACACAGACAGACACACTGACAGGCAGACAGACAGACATACAGAGCTTATCATCACATCCCTGACTTCCATATATTCCACATATTAATATATTTTAAAAAAATGCAAAGAACTTGCTATTAAAGAGTTTAGTTACTGATATATATCAAATGAATCCGAAAAGCATATGATAGCATGCAATAAAATGCATGTTTTCTTGAATCCTTCATTTAATAGACTGACTGCAGATCACTACATGTTAAAATACAGAAAAGTAAACCATATTTTGTATAAGAGCAAAAAACGGGTCGCAAGAGTATTTTGAGAACGGACAGCAGCTGAAATAGCCTGCACTTCGGTGGGTTCCCGTTCAGAACTCAAGCTGGGTTTTAGCTCATCTTGTGCCATTACAGAGAGAACATATCTGAAGCATATCAGACAGGTCCCACCCATACGGGCAGTCCAGATCCGAAATGCCAGCAAGTTCTCTCTGCACGAGAGATACCGCAAACTATTGTTTCAGCCTTGTTAGGCATCATCAGTGAGGCATAGCTGATATCTCTCTAGGCACCGTGAGCAAGGGGTCCACGTCTGGATTACCCTTTGAACTTATGGAGAGCAAAAAACGGGTTGCAAGAGTATTCTGAAATAGCCTGCCCTTCAGTGGGTCCCCACTCAGAACTCAAGCTGGGTTTTAACTCATCTATGTGAGTATAGAGTTTATACTCTTGCGACCTGTTTTTCACTCTCCATAAGTTTAAAGGGTAATCCAGACGTGGACCCCTTGCTCACTGTGCCTTGAGAGATATCAGCTATGCCTCACTGATGACGCCTAACAAGGCTGAAACGATCATCTGGGGTTGCTGGCATTTTGGATCTAGACTGCCCGTTTGGGTGGGACCAGTCTGATATGCTTCAGATTTGTTCTTTCTGTAATGGCACAAGATGAGCTAAAACCAGCTTGAGTTCTGAGCGGGGGGACACCGAAGGGCATGCTATTTCTTTTTCATTAATCGGTTTTTATTGATGCATGTCAATAGTTAAATTTAGGCTCGCAGGCCCACAGTAATAACAGAATACAAGGTTACATAGTAAAAGCATCAGATATCCAAACAGAATATATGTGTGGTTAGAGTTTGTTGTAGTTGCAATATCAGGTAACACGAGGTCGCTAGCGGCAGTCGCTACTGTGTTCCTCCCCAGGGGGCACATCGCTACAGCTCGTGAAAACCATAATTGTCCAGATCAGTCCACCGAGGGCTAGGGCGGTGCGGAGAAATTAATATGTATCGGTTTCTTAAGAACGTGTGGAAACTAATGGTTAGTGTCAAGACTTCTCGTCGAAGAGTGTGAAAGTGAAGTGTGATGTATTGTGTTAGGGTATGGCACAGCCCACAGGTAGTCCGGTGTTGGGTGGTGGTAGTAAAGAGGTATGGCATTGCACAGCCATTGTAGGTGGGAAGGGAAGAGGATGGTGTTGGCTCGATGAGGAGACCCGATAATGTGAGAGAGTCCCTCCAGCGATATGAGCATCCAATCATGGAGCTCTCATTCATCCCTCGACTGCCCGCATTTGGTGCAGAAGAGTCAGTGCGGGAGAGCCCTGCTTTTTCGTGGAATTCCCAAAGGCCTAGCCGGCCTGTCTAATGACCGTGTTATGTCCCATGTCGGGCTTGTATGGTCGGGTTGTGCATGTCGCAGGAGGTGTGCGTTGGAAGTGTCTCAGCAGGTGTCGTGTATTGGTGGAGGCGTGGGATTCAAGCTATCCAGGATTCCTCGTGATAGAGATAGTGTTTCGTCATCGTGGGTAAGGGGTGTGGGGGTGTAGGATCCCTACATGTGGTAGTCGGTGAGTCCTGCGCCTCCCTTTCCATCGAATGATTTGTATGTCCGATCAGTTCCCAGTCAGCCGGTATTATCATATGGTGTATGACCAGAATCCCCATGGAGATCAGGTCGATGTGTCGGGTGTCTAGCAACTGGCTGGGTGTGGATATCACGCAGCGTCAGGTCTGCCTCAAAGGGCATGCTATTTCAGCTGCTGTCCGTTCTCATAAATACTCTTGCGACCTGTTTTTCGCTCTTCATATTTTGTGCAATCCACTGTTAGGTAGATACAAAATGGACAAGGTCATTACAGAGGAATGGATGTTCTCTAAAATAGACAAATAAAACCACAGTTTAAGAAAATAGACAATTTTGTCCTTATACAAAAAACAGTCCATCTGCACAGCATATAATGTGTTCAAAACAACTATGTGCTAGAAGTCTGCAAATGACAAACTATAGTCATGCAATAAGTATAATCAGATATATTAGATCTTCAATAAAATAATAAAAAATATATATTTTCACAATCCTGTCTACAGTAATGATTGAAAGGAGTTGAGCGATTGAGAAAGCCCGTTCATTGGTGTTTACTACCAATAATGGCATAAACTAGTGTTAGCCCAACAAGGAAATGCAGATGTTGACAGCTGGTGAAGATTTTCGGTGTTATGAAGCAGATACTGTATAACACGCTTCCATGTATGAAAACAACTAATGAGCATACGATGCATGCTAACAGCCCTGCGAAGTACAGGTAGCTTCAGTAATGAGCTGAACTCCACTCACTCCTACAGAATGTGCTAAAGCTTCTGTTGCTGATATCTATAATGAGACAAACTTGACCCACTCCCTTTATAATGATTTCTACAGTTAGTATAGATATCCATTACAGTGTACATAGAAACTTTAATAAGGGGTACAAGGACAGGAACAAATACACAGTATATTAAGGTGAACTTGCGTAACTCATACATATATGGACTTGTATACCTTGTGTGAAATTGAATGCTAAAGTCACTTCAAGGTGCACATAGTATCAATTATAAATTAAATTGTACATCGTCCACAGTGTGGAAAATGCCAGCACACGGATAGTTTAACATGTTACAAGTTGCGGAGTCAGCATTTCCTTAGTGGACATTGTGTAATGTGAAGCTGGAGTCTAATGCGAATCAGTGCAGATATGAATAAATATATGTGTATATTTGAAACCACAGCAACTTGCTGCTTAAACATCCTCTGCAATATTCCTATATTCTTACCATATTTAACATAGAAATGTGAAGGTTTTAAAGGTATTATTACATGCAGCCAAACCTGACTACCATGCCCTGTCTGATGTGACTTTCACTGCGACTCTGTCCTACTACTCAAAAAAATATTATACAACTGTGCTGTTTACTCATAAAAGAAGTGGAATTCAGTTATCCTGTAATTCCTCTTCAATAAAAAGGCAGAAACTTGTGGAAATGTGGCATAACCACTGCCTATGTGTGTGTTTTCCCCTGGTTTTATGTGTTTCCCTGTGTATTTCGTGTCCTATACCCTATTTTCCTGTTCGGAGCTTTCATACGAATGGAACCCATTCGTCTCCTGAACGGGGACCACACCGGTGCCCCATTAGAACGTTCCCACCAATTAATCAAAATGTTCACATTTGCAACATAAGTGTGAAACCGCAAGGGAAGTAATTAATGAGTGCTCCCCTGGGTGGCTGCCATTTTGTATAGATAAACACCAACCAGGGGGAGCATTAGTACCCTGAAAGGAGACACGTCCCTTGCAGGTTTCAGCACCGGAACCTTGCAAATGGAGATTGGTCGGGGAATTAGCCATTGTGAGGTCGACTGAGATTTGTGGGGATACTTTTGGGGCACTGGCTAGTTTGGCAGGCTTTTCTGTGCCTGGGAGACATAGGGATGGTCTCTTATCCCGTGCCTTGGTTCCCAGGCACAGAGGCTCGTGGGATGAAGACCCTCCCTGTCTTCCTGTGTGGGAGACCCCTCGCCTGAGTGGCGGGTTTTCCATATTTGGGAGACAAAGGGACAGCGACTCCCCATTCCCACGCTTGCGATCCCTGGTGTAGATGATCCTGGGATACGACCCCTGTTTGTGTGTGTTGAAGACCCCTTGCATGGGACTATGCATAAAAGCCGTGTGTGGCTCAATAGAAGTGTGTTGTACTCTCAGAGCTGTGTCTCGTCCAGTTACTGGGGGGAAATGGGTCACTTATTGTTCTAAGTGGTTCCTGAGCGGCTGAAGGAAGGTAATAGCGGAGGTAACTAGTTGGACTAGCCGGGGTCCGCTACAGGAAAGACTTCCAGTATTTAAAGTTACAGTGACTTGTAAATGCTGTGTTGCTTTAAATGTGGCTATCATAATGACCCACTTCCTTGTTTTTGTGACAATCTCAGTTGAATAATGCTATTTACTGCTGATTTTCAGAAAGTTGGTAACCCATTATCACTGTCTAAGATGCAAGTATTGAATGTAAGAGTACTCGTATACTTTTATAACTAACCACTCACAAGTGGGTGTTGTATAGTAGTGATATCCAGCTTATAGAATGTCAGTGCATCATTCATTATTATATTATGATTAAAGAGGTAAATTTGTAAATCCATCGTGATTTGATTTTATATTTATTTTATTACAAGTGTGGGTTGGATGTATCTATACAATATTCTGTATATGACAGTAAGTAATATAAACTGCAGGTAAAGTAGTACAACGTGTGACAAATCCCTTAATATTTGGGTTGTGGTATTGCGTGATGTTGAAGAGTGTTGTTAACAATTATTTTTGAGCACAATGTCATGTCACTCAGTATCAGAGTTACACAGAATTTTGACCTTTAACCCCTTAAGGACCAAACTTCTGGAATAAAAGGGAATCATGAAATGTCACACGTCATGTGTCATTAAGGGGTTAAAGGGACACTATAGTTACCAAAACAACTTTAGCTTAATGAAGCAGTTTTGGCATATAGATCATATCCCTGCAGTCCCACTGGTCAATTCTCTGCCATTTAGGAGTTAAATCACTTTTTATACAGCCCTAGCCACACCTCCTTGCAAGTGACTTGCACAGCCTTGATAAAAACATCCTGTAGTAAAGAGTCATCTAATGTTTACACTTCCTTTATTGGAAATTCTGTTTAATTTATTTATTTATTTTTATCTCCTGCTCTGTTAATAGCTTGTTAGACCCTGCAGGAGCCTCCAGTGTGTAATTAAAGTTCATTTTACAGCGCAGGGGATAAAAACTTAAAAAATGAAGTTACATCTGATTGAAAATATTTTTTTTTTTCATGTAATCTGTGTGAGTCACAGCCAGGGGTTGTGTGGCCAGGGCTGCATAGGCAAAAACAAAAGTGATTTAATTCCCAAGCGGCAGAAAATTGAATAATGAGACTTCAGAGGCATGAGTTATACACTAAAACTGCTTCATTAAGCTAAAGTTGTTAGGTGACGCATAGTGTCCCTTTAAAGTATTTGTTTCCGTTCCACAAAGTTCCTGTTTTAGCTGGTCTGATATCTCGGTTGTTGTTTGTGTCACATAAAGCCTTTCAAGTATGTGTTTCAAGGGCCATAAGTTTCATGTCTGAATGGTTCAAACCAGCCTTTCATCCTTGTGAAATCATTGAAATACGCTTTTCAAATAATCGCAATCTGTTAGAAACACTTTTCAAATCATTTATGTAGAAAATTTCCAATCAACGTAAATGGTGAGTTCAGTAGATAAATCATTTGAAAATGTTTTGTAACATATTGTTTGAAAAACTCATTTGCAAATATTAAACCGGGGCTTCAACTCACAAAACTTGCATGAAAAGTAAAGAATCTATTCTTCTTGATTAAAATACTTTGCTTTTATTTTTTATTATTTTACAGGAATTTCAATGAAGATGAGATAATATTTTCCCCAGTTATAATAAATGTTTAGATACATTCTGATGGCAGAAATCTTTTTGGATCACAAAAATTGTAAGTGTTATTGCTAATATTAATTCTGCAAAGATCCGGAGCTCAGCTTGACATTTGATTATTCATAATTACCTGTATAGCCATAGAGTGTTTCCTGGTATCAGCCTTTTTTATATGTGAAGACACAATCTTCTCACATATTTGAATTAATCCAGGGAAATTAAAATGGAAGGAAAGACAGTTTTATCTCATAGTAGCCTGTTTGATTGTTATGAACGCAAATTAAAAATAGACCTATTGTTTAGTTTTCAGATATTGAAAAATATTCTTATAAAGATATGCTGTTGCTACGTCAAACAAGATAATTCTTCTGAATATCACATACACAATATATATAATAAATCGTGTCAATCAACTCTAATGTCATATAATGTAAACATGCTGACATTTTATAAAGTACGGTTTGGTAGGCAAGCCAAGAGTGAAATAAGTAGAGGTCAGGATATGGAGTTAATTTGTCAGGATGTAGACATAGAACGGGTACAGGATTTCTAAAGAAGAAATATCAAGAACTGGAACACAAGATCCTGCGGAAACCTGAGTTAATACAAACGTACAAAAATAAGTCCTGTGCTCAAACTCCCACTACATCTGGGTGTCGGGACGTCAACCCCAATACATACAATAAAAAACACATTTAAATAAGGTTGTTAGTATCACAATAGTGGCCACTTGAGTGCAAGCTCACCTACATTAACAATTCACCTTGCTTCCTTCAATTTCAGGTCAAAAATCTCTAATAAGACATTAATGGCAATTTTGCCAAACCCCCGACATACATTTTAGCCCTCAATACTCAAAGTATGGACAGCAGCATTGTAACATGGCTGGGTCTCAGTAAGGTCATGTTCAGATTTTGGAGTCAAAGCAGTTTAAGTTTCAGGAAGATGTCTGTGTTTTGAAATATAAATAAATGTTAAGATTATGCAGGTTTATGCTCAAGGTCATCAAAGGAAGAGCAGTTTTAGTTATTTATTTTCTTAGTTTTTCAGGAGGGGAAAGATAACAAGGGTTACTCTAACTAAAAGTTTGTTGTTTAAGACATGACTTGTTTTTTAAGACATGATTTTCTGGTTAGGGTAACCTTTTAAACATAAATTAATTTTTATAGTTTAGTTAAACATTCAGGTTGAGAGCACCATGAGTTTTGATTGTCCTTGACTTTCTTCTTATTATTTAGACTTATAATATACCTCAGTATTACAGAATAATCATCAAATTATTGATCTTAGTTTTATTTTTTATCTATATTGATTTGGCATTTTACACTAACACATTTCATAACTACTGAACTGTTTTTTTTAATTTGATAAGTAATACTGAGAATTACAATGTTAGATTCACTCAAGTATCGTATGTGACTTTGTAGGCTGATTGTCAGTTCAAAGTGCATTCATCTGACTAGCAATTTTGTCTTTCATAGTATGTCGTATTGTGCATTCCCTTCTTTAGTAAGAAACAATAATATTTTGATATTATACACTTGCAAAAAATAAATAAAACATTTATTTTCTCATCCCTCCTGGGTGGTATGTTTGTTCCTCGTTCTCGTGTCCTCTACCAGAGGCCTGGGAGTTTGAGGGTTCTGTGCAGTATCTTAGCTGTTCCTATATCCGCACTCTTCTGGACAGCGATCTCAGATGTTCCACCTGGAATCTGTTGAAGCCACTCGCCCAACTTTGGAGTCATAGCCCCGAATGCTCCTATCACAACTGGGACTACTACTGCCTTCACTTTCCACACCCTTTCTAGTTCTTCTTTCATTCCTTGGTATTTCTCCACCTTCTCATGTTCCTTCTTCCTGATCTTATAGTCACTGGGTATTGCCACATCCATCACGACTGCAGTCTTCCGTTCCTTGCCTAACACCACGATGTTGGCTCGGTTGGCCAGCACTTGCTCATCTGTCTGGATCTTAAAGTCCCATAGGATCCTAGTCCTGTCATTCGCAACTACCCTTTGTGGTATCTCCCATCTGGATTTAGGCAGGTACAATCAGATTCTGTGCAGATGTTTCGGTACATAATCCCAACAACTTGGTTGTGTCTCTCTGTGTATGCTGTTCCTGCTAACATCTTGCATCTGGCTACTAGGTGCTGGACTGTCTCAGAGGCCTCTTTGCACAGTCTGTATCTTGGATCTTGCCTGGTGTGGTAGACTTCAGCTTCTATTGATCTGGTGCTGAGTGCCTGTTCCTGTGCTGCTAGGATTAATGCCTCAGTGCTGACTTTCAGTCCTGGCTTTTCCAACCACTGGTAGGACTTTGTCATGTGAGCCACATCCACTATCTTCCTGTGGTACACCCCATGGAGAGGTTTGTCTTGCCAAGGTTACTCCTCTTTTTCTGCTTCCCTATCTGTTGAAGTATTTTTCAATAATCTGCATGCATTCTACATTAGATTTGTGATAAAGACTTTTTCAAATTAAATGTGTGCATGTTTTATTTAAATTCTTATATTATGATGCCATTGATTTCAAAAAGAATCAAGAACCTATTTTATTAAAATACTTTAAAGGGACATTTTAGTCAACCAAAACAAATGTAATGATTGGTTTTGGTGTGTAGGTCATGCCCCTGTGGTCTCACTGCTCAATTTTTTTTGCCATTTTGGTTAGTAATCACTTTGTTTAAGCAGCCCTAGTCACACCTCCCTGAATTATACTTACACAGGCTTCTTAAACACTTCCGGTAAAGTGAGATATAATGTTTAAACTTCCTTTATTGCACAGTCTGTTTAATTTATAGTTTCTTATCTCCTCCACTGTTAATAGCCTATTATACCTTGCAACCTGTGTCTGATTAAAGTTCAATTTATACAGAAGGTGATATAAAAACTTCTAATGTAAGTTACCATTTGATTGAAAATAAAACTATTTTTTTTTTCATGCAGGTTGTGTTAATCACAGTTAGTTAGAGGTGTGACTAGGGCTATATGGACAGAAATATAAGATATTTATCTCTTAAATCTATACAATAAAAACTGCTTCATTAAAGGGACACTATAGGCACCCAGACTACTTCAGCTCATTGAAGTGGTCTGGGTGCAGTGCCACTGTCCCTTTAACTCTGCATTGCAGGGTTAACTCCACCTCTAGTGGTTTTCTACCAGACAGCTGCTAGAGGAGCTTTTGGGGCATTAGACAACGTTTTGTTGCCTTACTACTGCTGGACGTCCTCATGCTGCAAGAATTGATTCAATGCTTTCCTAAGGGGTAGTCCTAATGCGAATGCGATGCTCACCACTCGTTCGCATTAGGTCGCTGATTTTGGGAGAGGAGAAGCGGAGGCAAAGCCTGACCCAACACCGAGGGAAATCGGCGCTGGATTTAGGTAAGTGACATAAGGATTTCTGCGCTGTGGGGGATGTATTCCTAGCATTATAGTTTCCCATTAAGGTAAAGTTGTTTTGTTGACTATAGTGTCCCTTTAAGACAGCTTAAATTTTCATGTGCAACTGTCAGTGCATATCGATGCATGACGCAATGGACTACACTGTAATGAACACTCCACAATTTTTATGAGTGTTGCACAACTTAGATTAAGCTATGACAGGTAATACATGGTAGGTTTCCTACAACTCTGCTATATTAACTATTTTAGAAAGGAACATGCGATTTTAAACCACATTAAATTACTGTGTACTGCTAATAAACATACAATAACCAGACTGGATTAGCCCTGATGCATCTTGCATTTGTGTACAGCCTCAAGTAGGACAAAAACCATGATATGTTCCTGGAGTAGCTCATAATAGGCTTTTTCAACTCACTTATAAGTATTCAATCTAGTCTGCTATTTTGGTAAGTATTGTCTTAAACTGTTTCCCACTATCTTGAGAATATGTCTGTAAAAGGCAGATGCAAATCAAACATTGTCTCTCATCTGTAAATGGAAAAACATAGGAAATCTGATGTGCAAGACTGGTAAGAAACATTCAACTTTGATGGCCTCCAGACTCAACCCCCACCATATTTGTAGTCTTTACCATAATGCATAGCATAAACGTCCACAGAGGTCAAAAATATATAACAAAATAACTTTGTAATGTGCAGATGCTAGCAATTCAACCAGCACAATGTGCAAATGAACTTTTTGTTACCCATAAAGTATCACCAAGTCATATTTGTCACAGAAGCAGTTAATCTTTATTCAAGCTAAGCTAAATTCAAGTCATTACCTTAATGCACGAAAAGTTAAAAGCTAATTTAATTTTAAAATGGAATTTCTATACATAAAATAGGTCATCTGCATAGATTGTTACTGAGAAAATATCAAAAACAATACAAATGTTTTGCAAAAATATAAATCTTGTCTACACTTTCAGTACCTCATTTATATATTTCATTCTAGTTTTTTGATGTGCATTCTGTGTATTTTAAAAAAAATATAAAAAAGTTTATAAAACATATCAAACTCTAAAATAGAAGCAAGTCGTACTTAAAAATGACAGGAAATGACAAACAACATATTATAAGAGTTTTGTTTAATTTATTTTACTTATTTATTTCCAAGGTCTGGTTACGTAAGACATTCTATTTACCAGTATTTTTCATCACGGTAGTGCAAAAACCAACAATCAGCTAAAAATTCTTTGGTCTCTGGTTTCTTCCTCATCTTGCAAAAAGCTTATTAGAATCATTTCCTGGGTTGAAATTTAACTTTTTAAGGCTAATTAAAATAAGTGTCGTAGTATTGATATATTGCAACAATATTAAGAACAAAGCGTGTACAGAGTTCATGTTGTTATAACTTTTATTATATTTATTTTGTGTTTTATTGGATTTGTAAGGAAATTGAAGATAAGCTTGTTCTCTTTCAACACGCTGTATTGGATTTTATTGAAAATGCCCCACAGAAATGTCCTGGATACATTATTATTTTTATATGACGAGATTATTACTTAGTCATTTTAATGTCTTTCTTGCTTGAGCTTTTATAAAGAAAATAAATATATATAATTGTGTTATTTTCAGATACATGTCACATAGATGCTTGTATTTCATCCAGAGATCATTTTATTTTGTTCGGAATAATAAAGGCATTTGTTGGCCAACGTCATATATTTAAAGCTTAAAAGTATTCTGAGAAATGCATATATCCACTGATCTATTTGTCTAATCCAATATAACTAAGAGGGAAAAATAAAGTATTTTTACATTTATTATGTTACTAAGTAGAAGTAAAGCTATTTGACACCTCATTATTTGCACTGTTTTATTGAAAAAGATGAACTCTTAATAAAAAAAAGCCATTAAAAAATTATATATTGCTCTGACACCGCAAGTAATTTCAATTTTAGTGACATTAATCCTCCCTGACACATAGCTCATAAATTACACATTATTCTTTTATAGCATTTTTTATTTAAATACTACTCGTCATGGCCTAAGCTACATCCAAAATGACTTGATGAACTTATAAATTGCTCTTAATGTTCAATCAAAAACCATATTTTTGTTTCAAATGAATTATACATAGTTAGTTTAGGAAGCTGCATTTGTTCGTATGCATGTGTAAACACTTTTAAGTAACTCTCAATCTTTATTTTTTATCTTCCCTGCATGCTTCTAAATTTCCTGAATGTGATAAAGTTGTAAATGGGTTGAAACTTACTTGTTTATATCTAACATAGTGACATTACTTATTATTGAACACTTAGAACACTGCGATGGAAATTGCTAAAAAGTAACAATTAGGCTTAACAAGCTCTCGGGTGGTCTCTGGTTCGGCTGTTCGGTTCCCGAACAGAATAGAGAGAGGGCACGAACCAAGCCAGTTAACAGGTGATCATGGAAATCCAGTGGTGTTCGGGAGTTTCAGTGTCCAAAAACAGTTCCATGAACTCGACGACCAAACATGTGTTCATGCGAACAAGATGGCGGCCACCTAGTGGTCGTTCATAGGGAATGTGGCCACCCAGATGAACGCTTATAACATTGCGATTGAAATTGCTAAAAAAGTAGCAATTAGGCTTAACAAGCTCTCGGGTGGTCTCCGGTTCGTGCGGCTGTTCGGTTCTCGAACAGAATAGAGAAAGGGCACAAACCAAGCCAGTTAACTAGTCTTTTACAAGTTTCCCTGCAGGACCCATAGTCTGTGAGCAGGAGGCTGGCAAGCAAGCTCCTCCAGGAGCTTGTGGCAAACTCACGTGGGAAGGGGAGTTTGTCACAATAATCTTTTAAAATTGAAATTCCAATGCAGTCATAAAATATCATAACTAAGGTAAGATAACTTAAGGACTGCTGTACATCCCATGTCACAATTGATTATATTTTTAGGGCTAAAATAGTGCGTCAAATGATGGTTTATCCAATGAGATAAACTTTGTGAGTGAAAATGAATCACTCAGCTTGTCTCTCTTCCCGTAGAATTACGTAAGGAAAAATAAAATAAAATAAAATAAAGTGCAATCAGTAATTATTTAACATGTGCAATAAAACAAGTTTGTGATAATAACAGAAATATGAAAGTACAACATACTTACCACGTTTTCTGCTTTTTTGTTGCAGAGTGATACCCTTACAAGATTATTTATTAAAGTTACAATTTAAAGTGAAAGTTAATTACAAGTTACAAAGTAGCTTAATTGGAAGCATAGGTGAGAATTTATAAAATTCAGCTAGTTTGTACTTAAGTTTGAAATTAATTTTGAATTCTCACTTAAGTGAATAACTCAACAAGTGTCTGCATAATCTAAACAGTAAGTAACATCATGGCTTCAATCTACTAGCAATCTATTTCAAATGAAGAAAAAGGAGCGCCCCGTGCCCCAAACTACAAGAACTGTAGATATGTCTGGAGGGACCCTATGATAAGTCTGTTGGAAAATATTCAGGGAAGTGCTATAGCTTTCCACCTCTGCATCACTTAGTTTCTAGTTGCAGTCAATCTAAGCTCATTCACTAACTGCTAAGCTCTGGCTTCAATTCACTGGTTTTCAGTTATGTGAATTGACTCATCAAGCGCCTACAGACAGGAAGAAGAATGAATTGGGATGTAATATAGGAGATGAATAAGCAGCAAAAAGTGTTGATGACTCATAACAGAAAGTATCGCTAAACAGTTACCTTAAGTTCTAACAAACTCTTTTTCTCCTTGATGTGTTTGAAGCTGTTATGTGACTTATAACAGAAAGTCCAGGGAGAAATAAAATAGCAAATTGTAAAGTTAGGTTATTATTAACACTATAGCACATTAGTTGATCTAAAAGGCTTAGTTGTTACTTACTCTCCGAAATACAGTTTATCGATGTGTAGAAGAATATGGATTTCTAGCACTTGTGCAGTGGCTGCTCGGACTTACCAAGCCAGAGTCTCTTCCTTTTGGCTGTAGATGAATGTGAAAAGGGAATGTAGGGAAGCAGCTCCTTCAGTAATGTCCTCGAATCCAATGTAATTTAAGGTAATATGAAGTGATGAGAAGACCTTAAAACTAAATCTAGCGCAGTATTTTTGTTGCCGGTGATAATGAATGAAAAAGAAAGAAATACACTTAAAATTTTTTGGCGCTTAAAATCAGATCCAGATGTATTCGTTTGGACGGTGTGATCAATGTCTATGGATATTCTGGTTCAGGTCCTGGTCCTGTGTTGGGAGATGTCCATAGGTCTGTCAGTGATCACCATCAGTCACCAGTTGCTGGAAATGTTTTATTTCAGTGCGTTGTATTTTAGCAGTACGAGTACACCAGCAGAAAAATATAAAACCAGAAAAAGAAGGTGTACTTGTAAAAAGAGAGCAAAGTGAAGTTTTGCTCAATCCTATAAACCTTAGGTGGTATCTTCCCCACCTAGGAAATTGAAGTATGGGATCCTCGAGGTAAAATCTTCTGCGATAAAATCAGGAAGGTCTCAATTAAGTAAAAACTAGTTTTATTAGAAAACGTGTTTCACACACTACTTGGCTTTCTCAAAGTGTTACAGAGATGAAGACCTGTCTGTAGTGGTACTTACCCTCTCCAGGGGCCAGGTGAGGTCCTCTTTCCCCGCTGCGCGTGGTCCTGCAACTGCACAAGACGCGCGCGGCTCGTCCGATGAGGATATCCGGAAGGCGTGCACTGACCGCAAGATGCGGCCACGTGACTCGCCTGGAACTGTTTTGGGCAGGTGCCCAATGTGCGGTTTGTCAAATTATAACTTCCAGGAAATTCCCAAACCCCTGAACCAATCTGGGTGACTTTTAAATATGTTGGTCACCCAGATCGGGGCTATCAGGGGTTGTAACTTTAGTTTTCTTTTTATGTATTTTAAAGGTAATTTTGGGGTGTTTGTCAAATGTGCATTTTTTGTGCCTGGAGATAATTGAGTTTTGTACAGTTCCTGACTCAATTATCTCCTAGGCATAAGGGAGGGATTATCCTGTTTTCTGTGGGAGTGTCATGGGCATGCTTGTCTCTGTTAAAAAATGTATAAAAGCAGGCCATCTGGCCACATTAAACATATTCCAGCTTGTACTCCCATAACTACTGTATGTGTTGTCTGGTTACTGGGAGGGGAAAGGGCTAATCACTATTCCAGTGTGTAGGATTCAACAGGGAAAGTCCTTGTAAGAACAAGAGCTCACATGATTGATGACATCTGAACTTTTTTTTATTTTTTTTATTTTATTTTGGTAACTTAAACAGGACAGTGTCACGGTAGTTTACCCCAACACTAAGATTTAGTCCAACGAAAGACAAGATAACAAGATACGTCTTACCGGGCCTTAGAATGGCCAGACTCAACGTAGACAGGGAAAAGACAGTGTCAAGAACGAGCCAAGGTCAAGGGAACAAAGAGACAGCGAAAACAAGAACTAGCCAAGAACTGGTACACAGGAGTCAGGAAACCGGCGAACAAAACAAAGCAGGCATAAAGAGAAAAGCTGAGTCAGGTACAAAGCCAAGGTCAAGCACGAAAAAACACTACTACACTAAGCAAGCACTAAAGGGAACTGAATCAGAAACCACGATAGGGCAGGGAGATAAGGGAAAGGTGAGTATAAATACCTTATTGATTAATTTGATTGGCCCCTGTCATATTCACGCCCCCAAAACATGAGTGTATGGGGAATGTGGAATGATATGGGCCAATGGGAGACTTTTTTATTTTTGGCTCCCACTGTCCCTTTAAAAGCGTGCCCGATACGCTACTTTAATAGAATCAGAATAATAGAGGGGTTGAACATGATTTTAAAAAATAAAAACGTTTGGTTTTACAATTCTTTTTATTTGCAACAGAAAAGAACCGCTATGGGTACGAGGGTGATTTTTCAGCTTGTGCCAGTATTTTTCTTTTGAGATGGAGAATACACTGTAATATCGGCGCCGGCCAGTAGGTGTCACTGTGTGTGGAGAAAGGCAGGGATAGGAAGCAATAGCTTACTCCTGATTCTCTCATCTGGCTGAATCAGCAGGGGAGCAGCACAGAGTGCAGCCAGCAACTCCCAGACTGCAGAGACAGCCTACAAATCAGATAAGTGAGGGAAGGGGGGAGAGGGAGAGCAGCCTACAGATCATTTAAGTGAGGGATGGGGGCAACCTACAGATCAGGTAAGTGAGGGATGGGGAAGGGCAGCCTACAGATCAGGTAAGTGAGGGATGGGGGGGCAGCCAACAGATCAGGTAAGTGAAGGATGGGGGCAGCCTACAGATCAGGTAAGTGAGAGATTGGAGGGCAGCCTACAGGAAGGGTAAGCAAGGAGCAGGAAGGTAAAGTAGGAGAAGGAGCAGAAAGGAGAAGGAACAGAAATGAGCAGGAAGGGGCATCTAGGAGCAGAAAGGGTCAGCAATGACCAAGAATGGAGAGAAGTAGCAGAAAGGTAAAGGGGCAGAAAGGAACAGGAAGGGGCAGCAAGGAGCAGGAAGGGGCAGTGAGTATCTGCCAAAAGCAGGAAGGGGCAGAAATGAGCAAGAAGGGGCTGCAAGGAGCAGGAAAGGGAAGCAAGGAGCAGAAAGAGTCAGCAAGGAGCAGGAAGGGGTTGCAATGAGAAAGAAGGGTCTGCAAGGAGCAGAAAGAGACAGCAAGGGGCAGGAAGCGACAGAAGGAAAACAAAGGTAAAGGAGCGGAAAGAATCAGAAGGAGCACAATGCTAAAGTAGGAGAAGGAGCAGAAAGGGCCAGCAAGGAGCTGGAAGTGGCAGAAGGAGCACCAAGGTAAAGGAGGAGAAGGAGCAGAAAGGAACAGAAATGAGCAGGAAGGGTCAGCAAGGAGCAGAAAGGGTCAAGAAAGAGCAGGAAGGATCAGGAAAGAGCAGAAAGAGTCAGCAAGGAGCAGGAATGGGCTGCAAAAAGCAGGAAGGGGCAGCAAGGAACAGGAAGTGTCTGAAAGGAGAAGAAAGGGTCTGCAAGGAGCAGAAAGAGTCAACAAGGAGCAGAAAGGGGCAGGAAGGGACAGAATGAACTCAGTAGCCTTGTAAAATGTAAATCTGTATTTGTTTGTGTGCGCTGTTCTTTAGCCTATATTTCATGCTATATTTCTCTAATGTACAAAGCATGCCTGACGAGTTTGCATATTTACACCAAATGGCATGATGTTAACAGGTGAATGAATGTATGCTCTTCGTCCAAAATACAGAAATAAAGTAACATTATTTAACATTATAAGTTGATTTGTGGAAGAGATCCGGTCATTTTATGTTTTAACTTTTTTTGCTAAATACAACTGAATTCTTTTTCACAGCAGCTGGTAATAAGCAATGGGACCGTGCAAAGGAGCCTTTTAATATTCATGCATTTTTTTGTGCAATAATAACTATAATACAAGTTCTATACTGCACTCTTTGTAACAATGCTAAATAAATAAATGTCTATATCTATAAATGTAATGCTACTGTTTCTTCCTTTGTCAAAAATCCTTTGATCTATGAACAATTGATTTCCCATTCCCATATGTTATGTGTCCCACGCACATCTTGTTTTCTGTTATAATAACTGACATCTATATTTATAACTGCAGAACAGATGCCTCCTTCTCCTCCACCCTCCCCACCCCCCTTAAACTCCAACTTCAGACGCCCCTTTGGAGCTGACCACAGGAAAATGCAAATTTGAGGGTGTTTTAGATAGTAATGCCATTTTAATAATAATTTATATTTGATATAGAGTAGATATATGATATGGATTCTGAATATATACACATCAAAACTCTATCACTTTAATTGTTTAGCTTTGACACTGTTTTTATTTGTAATTATTTTTTTTATCACATTCATTTTAGTTTCTATATATTCACAATGCTCTTACAACAGATTCATTAAATACAAATTTAGCACTATTTAATTTGTCTCCCACATTAAAAGTGTAGGATCCACCAATATCGGTGGGCTTAACATGATATTGCCATATTTGTTGCTGAGATAAGGGATTTTAAAATGTAAAACTATATTTTGCTGATTAGAGATCTAGCCATGGAAGCTCTTTTATAAAAAAGCAAAATAAAAAATCCCCATATTTGTTTGCTGAGGTAGGGTATATTAGGTATCCTTGTAAAATGTAAATCTGTATTTTGGTGTGTGTGCAGTTCCTTCATCTGTATTGTGTCTCAGTTTTCAGGCTGTGGGCGTGGCTTTGTTGAGATGCAACCTCTGTAGGTGCCCACTCCTTCAAGGATATGCTCCCTATCTCCTGTGAATGACGATGTGGTATGCAGTAAATTTGCTGCCTGTCCTGTGGCTCTAACAAGTAAGCATAAAGGTAATCTCCATCACCATTACCCTTTACGTAGCTCACCTCTTCACTAAAGATTAGCCATGGCACTACCAACAGGGAATATATTGAGAGTGTGTACGTAAGAGTGTGAGGTTGTTTGAGAGTGAGAGTTGATGTGTAAGAGCATGTGTGTAGCATACACACACACACACACACACACACACACACACACACACTTACACATCAACAAGGAGGAGTTCAGGAAATGAAGTGAGAATTGGGTGTAGTATATTTACAGTACATAGAAGAGCAGCAGATGATTCAATGCAGTTGTATGTAGTGCATCATTCACACCTTTAGGTCCAGATGTTAGTACATATTCCTATTACCAAGACAGCTAACTTTTCTAGGTGTCTCAACCGCTGAAGCTCAAAATTGGCAAACAAATGGTGGCAGTACAGAATACATTGAGTATTTAGTTGCACCATGTTGCTAAATCAAAGCTTGAGAACTTTTTCCATCACATCCTTAAAAACTGAAGGACTGATCTCGTATCTACCTTAGCTTTGCAACTGTATCAGACCACATTGTGAAAGTAGATATCTGCATACGTTTATTAACTGTGTAAATTCAAATTGTAATTATGTTCTTACAGGCAAGACATTTGAGTATTTTTATATAGTGTAGTAGACACTGATATCTCTAAATGCTGGATTGGTGGTTGGCGTCTGCATAAAAATAATGAAAAGGCAACAATACATTTTAAACAGAGTGGAGAACGTAAAATTATCCATATGCAATGGAAGATCAGAAAATAAGTTAAGAGTTAATGTTTTCACTTCAGGCAGCGTGAAGTTTTAAATGCATGCGTTATCATTATATATAATATGAAAGACACAATTCTTATGTGTTAGAAGTTCCATTCTGCATTTATATGTTGTTACTTATATGTGCCACATTTGCATACCTTTTTAAGAAAGTTTATAGACAGGCTAAAGGCATCCCCAGGGAGAATATTAGGGTAAAAGCAAAATGCTTTCTAAGAAATATTTATATCCTTTGATAAGTACTGCTGTGATCATTTTCAATTCAGTGTAAGCAACAAATGTTTTAAAAATGTTAGTACTCATGCAAAAAAGCAATGTGAAGGTAATAATGAATCACACTAGCCATAACAATACATTTCTGAGAAATTCCATTAGAATAACTCATACAATATGGCTTTTGAATGAGATTCTGCATCACGGTATTTGTATGAGACAAATCCAATATGGTAATTATTTAGAAAATTATTGAGAAACTGTCCATATAAAAATACATGTATATTTGTCCAAATGTATTTTGTTTTTTTCAGTGTTGCATATTAAAGAAATACTAGCGTTAGGAGTACAAATGTTTACTCCTAATGCTATAATGCCCTGGTGGCCATTTAGATTACCGGGTCTCACCTGCAGTGAGTAGAGAAGATACAGAGTGACAGCCACTAGAGGCATTTAAACTCTGCAATAAAAACATTGCCGTTCTGCAGAACTACACGGCCAGGGCATCCAGACCAATTCATTGGTCTTGGTGCCTATAGTGTCCTTTTAATAATAGAGAGAAAGGAGATTTAGTGTAAGGCAAAGGAAAGGTTTTTTTTTACAGTAAGAATACTAAGTATGTGGAATCCTCTGCCTGAAGAGGTGGTTTTATCAGAGTCTATAAGATGTTTAAACAGCAATTGGATAAATACTTGCAAAACATAATATTCAGGGATATAATATTTAATAAGCGTGGTAACAAGTTTTTTGCTTCTGATTGGATCAACAGCCAAAACAGATGCGAGAAAGGCTAAATTTGATGGGCACGTCTCTGTTCAGTCTAAGTAATTATGTAAGTATATGTATGGAATTTGTATGGGATAAATGGTGGAAAAATGTCTCCAATGATGTATGAGTAGATGCAATATTGTGATCCTTCTTGTTGGAATAAATAAACACTTTTCCAGGATCAGTGAAGTGAGAACAAATAGGTTTATTATAAAATACATTTGAAAAATAAATATTTAAAACCATTAGCAGCTACTTAACACTACCATGTTTTAGCTTTGGAGACTTTCTGACAGTCAGTGTGAAAAATTGTTATATATTTGATCGATACATACCTGGTGCTTTTCTAGAAATTGAGCTGTGCCAATGTGGTATTTACACATTTGCTGCAAGATGTACTCAGTGCCACTTGCCACTTAACTTGTCCCGTTAAGAAGAATTGCTTTGGGAGTTTTTTCTGGACCGTGTAGATCAGGGGTGCCCAATAAGTAGAATCTCAAATGTTTTCAAACATAAGCTTCTATAATGCATCATGGGAGTTGTAGTTCTACAACATCTGGAGATCTACCTTTTGGGCACCCCCGGTGTAGATGGCCTGGCTACACTTAAAAGCTTTGACAATGACATCATAGAACACTGATTAGACTTCAACTGCAGACACAGCAAAATATCTGAACAATTCTTAACCACAGGTTGAAAATCAAGATCCCTATGAAATATTTATATAGACTGAGCTGGAATTTCTTTGAAATTACAATGCAGTCAAAAAGTACTACTTTGTCCTACGGTAAAGACTCAAGTTGACAAAATGCTTGTGATAACCGTGGGATTCTGACTTTGCCTCATCAAAGTCATCAGTGCAGTATTGTTGTGCATGTGCAAGAGTACAGTGCTGACATGGACACCATTCATGAAGCTCCAGGAGCTGAAAGTCCCCACAGTGCATGGCTTCAGGCAAGTATAATTGACTTATTTTGCACTCTCATGCCACCACGCTCCATGTAGCAATGTCACTGTACGGGGTGCTTGCAAAATGTGCAAAGACTCAGAAGGAGACAGAGCTGCTTTAAGAACGCCTCAGCCCCATCATATTTAACGACAAATATCTGTGTCTGATTGGGTTTGGAATTGATAAATGGAGAGTTAGAGCTCACTGCATAAAGGTTCTCTATACAGTACTCATGAATAGCGAGAGATGACAAGTCCCCGGAATACCAGTCTATAATCTCTCTTCTTCTCAGTCCTTTTTACATCAAAAGAACACTCTGGGCACCATAACAACTTCATTATTAAATGAAGTTGTTATGGTGCCACGAGAGGAGCTGGCTCACCTTCAGAGGTTAAACCATTCTTTAAAGTATTTTGCCAAATCCCCTTGCCTCTCTAGCCTTCCATTTTCTGAAATTCTCTAAACCAGGAAGGCAGAATCAGATAGCGGAAGCTCTCAGTCAATTAGTGAACCCTGGTTCATAAAACTGGCGTGTAAAGAAATGGTTTAACCCCTTAAGGTGAGTTAGTGCCAGGGACCTATAGGCACCATAACAACTTCATTTAATTAAGTTGTTATGGTGCCTAAACTGTTCCTTTATTATGCACTGCTATAAAAAAAATATTCTTGCTTCACACATTTAATTCAACTGAATTATAAAATCTAACTGGAAACTAAACAAAAAAAACACATTTTTTTTAAATGAACAATTCAGATAAACTGATTTTTTCCCCTGTTTTCTAAAAGGAACAAGTAACAGAATTTTCAGTGTTCTTAGATTAGGATATTGTTACTTATATTCCACTAAAATAACGTTACATATTCTCCACAACATTTTCTAATGTCAAAATACAAAATGATCAGAGTGGTAATTATACTCTTTGTAGGGCCTCGCTGTATATAAAAGCATAAAAATAATGTACATTTCAGTACTCACAGGCTTTGTTGCCATAGTGAAAATATTAAGAATACACATAACTTGACTTTGTACTTTTACATATTGTTCTCTAGTTTGCATTTTTAGTCATCTTTAGAATACAGAATATTCTCTAAACACTAAATAAAAATGGATAGAAATGTTTGTATGATGTTATCTATCTATCTATCTGTCTTTCTGTCTGACTGTCTGTCTGTCTTAGTACAATGCAGTGAAGCTGATTTTATTATAGACAGTGACTATTTTGTTTTTTGTCTGTTTCAATAAAAGTAGCTTGTCTACATTGTACTAAAGACCTGTAAGTGTTTTTTTTCCATTCATTATATGTTACCTTTTCAAAACTATGAGCATTTATTTTTGAAGGGAGACTTGCATATATGTATATATAGTATTCATATATTTTGAAAACAAAAATGAATATGATTTTCAAGATCTTTTCAAAAAAATATAACCAAAACTATAAATTAGCTTTTTTTTTTTAACTCAAGCATACTGCAAGAGATGAATGGTCTGTTTATTAACAGGATTAGAAGTAAATGTATAAATAAAGAGATAATATGAGTTTAATTTGTTTGAGCTTTAAACCATGTGTAACATTTGACATTTTGTAAAGGCAAATAAACTAAGGAATTGACTGTAATTCATACATGACAGCTATTTAAAAATAAGTACGTTTCGAAACAACATACAAAATTGCAGTTTTGTGAACGAGAGCGCTGGATTTTGTATGTTGTATGCATTGGCCCCAGTGGCACCCTTACAAGTATGCATGTTCAGGTGAGTGCAGCTCTCTTGGTTATATATATATAAATAAATATATACTATAAATCCCTTTGATAACCACTTTGATTATGCAGCCCTAGTTTCACCTCCCCTACATGTGACCTCCTTACACATTCCCAGTAAAGAGAGATCTAATGTTTAAACTTCCATTAATTTCACAGTTTGCTTAATTTTAGGTTTCCTGCAGGAGACTCTTGTGTGTGATTAAAGTTTAATTAACAGAGCAGGAAATAAAAGCCTCTGAAGTAAACACATTATGCTGTCACATCTGATTGAAAATAAAACCTGTTTTTTTTTCATGTAGGCTTTATGCAAAAACAGAAAAAAAGTGATTAAATTCCTAATTGGCAGTGAATTGAGCAGTGAGACTGCAGGTGCATGACCCTCGCTAAAAAAACAACCTTGTTTTGGTGCTTAGAGTATCCCTTTAACTGCACACTTTCCAAGTTTACTGTTGTCAGTCATTGTCAATACGTTTTTACATCTCACAGTTATTTTTACAGATAAGAGAAAGTGTTAAAATGCATTTCATATTTTTCTCACTGAAAACTTGTATAATCTTTTAAGATTTGCCAATTTTACGACCCGAAAAAGAAAAAAAACGTTCAGCAGTACAATGTTGTTCTCACAAGAGAATATGCATTAACCCCTTAAGGACACATGTCATGATTCCCTTTTATTCCAGAAATTTGGTCCTTAAGGGGTTAAACATCTTTTCTATATTTAGAGTATAAATAAAATGTAATAGAGTAGTTATTTATACATATTTATTTATTTAATGAGGCAATCCGTATCGTGCTTTTTACTTCATGCCATTGTCCGATACACTTTCCGTGGTTCCTAATGCTTTATTATGGAACTATGCATAAAAGTTATGTTTTTTCTGCCCGGGGGAACAATCAAATATGAAAGCTTACAGAGATGCTCAATACTGTCTGCTGTCTGCCTGCGATTGTTTATTCTCCTTGTTACTGCATTTGTAATTGGTTTCCAACCAGATTCATCCTACTGTCTCAATCTCTAGTGTGTGAGCAGCAATGTGTGCTTAACTCTTAACAATTGAGCAACTTCCCCACCCCCCAGTTCTTTTTCATGTTTCGAGACAACATTAATTAAATTAATCTATATGTTAAAGGCTTTCTTCTATATGTAAAAACAGGGTTGAGACAGTTCTTCGTCGTAATCGTGTATGACTTAGCTCCTCCCACTTGGTGATTTAATGGCGAGTTTTAGAAACCGTAAAACCATTTGTATGTTAAACAAGAACATGCAAGAAGTCAAGTGTGCGTGGAACACAATCCATAAATTAAATAAACATCATTGTATTATTTTAAAAACATGTACAGGTACTTTGCAAATATTTGGAAAAATACAAAGGGAAAAAAAACAATGAAACAAACTTTCTATAAACTATAATTTTTGCAATCAATGTTGTATTTAATGGCATCAGACAATGAAAACAACAAGATCAGTTAGAATGTTCCAGTTCAGTGCCTGATAGTAGCAGCTTCACAAAACACACTTGTGTTTATAATAGCTGAGAATTTTGTAGCTGTCACTTTCATGGTTTTAGCTTTGCTTTACACAAATGAAATACATCAGAATGCCAATCAAAAGATTTGATACAAAGCTATTTGATTTAAGCTTCTAAAGAACGAATGTGTCATATTTTTTTTTCTTGTAGCTCGCAAAACATTCAAAAAAAGTTTAATTCCTTTTTTTAACTTTTGCTGGATTTTTAAACTAACAGGATACAATTTCACCTAAATGATATATAAAAACAACATCATTATTGTGAAAATGTGCATGATTTTGTGAAAATAGCACTACATATTAACCATTCAATTTACCACAAAGTAATATTTTAATACATAACATGAAAAAGTTATTTAAAAAAAAAAAAAAAACATACATGGCATCAGGGTTAGACTGGGATAAAAATGTGCCAAGGCCAACTGAAGGGGTTGGACTAGACAGGGGTGCGTTATGTCATCACCAACATCAAACATCCCCACCCCCCAAATGAGTAGATTATTTCAATGCCTTTCTAGGCTAGCCTGTGTGCAGAGTCCTGCTGAAGTACTCTTTGATTGGAAAAATTCCTTGTGCAAACAAATTAATATTGACAACAATAATGGCACACGTATGCTGTTTTTTTTTGGTAACTTGTCCCTTGTGTGCCCATTAGTGTGATACCAGAGGACAAGTCTCTGGGCTGGTAAAGGGTATTGTGCATGTGTGAGGAAGCTGCCTATGGTGTTGTATGTGTTTAGAGGCTGTTTGTGGGATTGTGTGTATGTAGAGGTGGCCGTTTGTGTTGTACTATATGTGCATGTGTAGGGCCTATAAGGGCATGTAGTGTATTTGCATGTTTAGGGGTTGAAGCAATGTGTGTGCGTAGGGGCTGTATAAAGAATGCAAGTGTGTCTAGAGGTTTCAATGTGTGTATCTAGGGATGGCAGTGTGTGTATGTATGAATTATTAGTGAGTGTATGTGTATAGTGCTGTAATTTGTGTGTCCATGGGATGATGTGTTTGTGTATAGGAAATATAGTGTCCATGTGTGTATAGCGGGTGTAGAGTGTGCATAGGGGGTGTGGTATGTGTGCATAGGGGTGTAGTATGTGCACAGGGTGTGAACAGGAGTGTAGTGTGAATGTGTAGATGGTGGAGTATTTATATAGGGGGCATAAGGGGTGTAGTTTAGGGGAGTAGTGTTTGTGTGTGTATATGGGGTGGGAATAGGACTGCACCCAGCAGAGGTGCAGAGCAAAGTCTGATCCACGCCTCCTCACATTAGGGTTCTCTGCAACATTACATGTCGCTGGGCAGATAAGGGAGATATTTGATCTCCCCACTGGTCCATGAAGGGAGACAGAGCACTCTACAGACTGGTGGTTTCCTCCATCGTGGCTCACCAGGCATTTGCTGGTTTGTCCTATGGCTGATGGACTGATAGTTTGCACTTAACTGGGTAAAATCAATGGTGATAAATCACTCATTAAAAATGGAATGTGCAAAGAGCATTTTTATAGGCATTTTTTATAATTACATAAGGAAATACATAAAAAGTCAATAAAATGGATATACTGTGCAATATGTATCATTAAACAGCTATGTGTCGCTGTAATTAATGATTAATGGTATCAATATGTGCATTCACCATTTTAAAGAGCCTATACATTCAGTATAATATACACAGATTTTAGTGCCATTATGCTCTCGTACTTTTTATGTTTCCCTCAGAAAATGTTGCATGAAGTAGAAAGAAAACATATACAATTATCTATACAAAAGGTCACACCCAATTTAGAAACAGTAGAAAAGGGTCATCGCTGATAGAACAAACTAGGAAAAGTGAAATTAAGGCAGCTTTCCTACAAAAGGAAGCGAATCCCTCTATCCCTATAGTAGTGAGAGGATTAGCGGCACTCTAAAAGGACACTGGTGAGAATATTATAACCAACATAAGATGCCTTAAATAGGTCTAGAATAGATAGATACACTTAAAAAATGGGGTAGAATAAGAGACCTAAAATACAAATAAATATAAAATAAGATAAATAGAATAATAATGAACTTAACCATCCCGGAAAACATCATGGGACCTATGTTGGCTGCATCACAAGCACCCTCTACTCCAGTATGGGACGTTAATGCTATTCACCCCTTTTACCACAAAACACGGAGGGGAGCTGCAGTGCATCCAGACGCTGGCACTTGAGGAACTCTGGAAGAGACGGCGATCAATGGCCTATTGAAGCTACTTCATATAATGCCTTGTGTTCGGGGTTTGTTTGTTTGCTTGCCATATATGCTGATAACTTTATGTTATTGATATGATTAGTGTCCACTAACGATCTACACTAAACAACTTTACTTTATTAGCCACAGATCAGGCTGTTTTGTTTGTAATTTAACCCTGATATACTCTCTCGAACATCCCACAACCCGGATGCAGAGTCTCGACTAATAGTGTCTACCGTGCTGCCTTCTATACAATACATATAACATCAGCTACAATTAACCAGACAAGCCTAAAGTACCTCTGTTGAATGACATGCATTTGCTGCATTGTTTTATGTTTCCCTATGCATGCACTTAAAATGTAGCTCACTATGCGCTTACAAATGTGTACGACAATGAAATGCTACAATAAAAAATACAAATATATATTTTTTTTAAAACATACCACCATTTTAAATACCCTAGGGTGTCTACTTTTAAAAAATATATTGTTTGATGGGGGTAAATTACATTGGCCGGCTTCAAAAATGTTCCAAATAGGACATGGGTGCATGATGACCAGCTGTGAAAACTCCAGGTTGGAAAACTGGAATGCGCACCCTCCAAATAAAGTCGTTTAGCCCCCAGAGAAACCGACACACCTATACACGGGTGGTATCACTGTACTCGGGAAATGTTGCTGAACACATATTGGGGTGTTCTTTGGCAGTAACACTTAACCCCTTAAGGACACATGACATGTGTGACATGTCCTGATTCCCTTTTATTTCGGAAGTTTGGTCCTTAAGGGGTTAAAGTTCTCAGTACATGTATTCTTAAAGTGCTATGTGTGTAAAAAAAATACCCCAAGTTTAATACTTTAGATTGTCTTTTTTTTAAAATATATATATACATGTGAAGAGTTATTCAGGGATTCCTGACAGATAACAGTGTTACAATGTGACTTGTGTTAAGTTTGAAAAAAAAATATGGTTTGGAAATAGCAAAGTGCTACTTGTACTTATTGTTCTATAACTTGCAAAAAAGTTAAGAACATGTTAACATTGGGTATTTCTAAACTCAGGACAAAATGTAGAAACTATTTAGCATTTGTGTTCTTTGGCGGTTGTAGATACCCAAAAGATTTTATGGGTTAAAGTTCAAAAACATGTGTTTTTTAAATTTTTTCATCATATTTTATATTTTTTTTTTAGTAAATTATATAATATGATGAAACTAATGGTATCTTTAGAAAGACCATTTAATGCTGAGACAAACGGTATATAATATGAGTGGGTACAGTAAAAGAGGAAAATTACAGCTAAACACAAACACAGCAGAAATGTAAAAAGAGCCCTGGTCCTTAACGATAAGAAAATTGAAAAAACGGTCTGGTCACTAAGGGGTTAAAAAAAGTATTATCTTTACATCCTATAAAAATATTTCTCAGTTCATATTTTACTCTGATTTTATCGACAATGCATTATTTTAGCCAGGATCATAGAGGTTAGTAAATAGAATACACTTATTGTGGATTTTTTTTGATGGAATGAATGAGTTCTAACACTCATTTTAACATTTTAACATTGCCATTTGAATAACAGCAATCACATTCATTGGGGCTCATTTGCTAAACAGTGAATTGTAAATTGGAATATGATAACTATAAAGCATTTTCAATGTAGTTTCTTTGATCTTATATGTGCAAACTGTTTTTCATTTTTCAGCAATGCAATACTTAGTGTTTATGATTGTTATCTTGGCATTAAAGGAACATTATATTTTTAGGAATACAAATCTGTATTCCTAACACTACAGTGTACCTCTTCCTGGTAGTATTAGATCTCCCCGAAGCACAAAACAAATTACATTTTACTTAAGGCTCCCTGAGTGCTGCTTACCTCTCCTCCCCCACAGACCTACTTCCTCTCTGAGGATCCAATCCAATGCTCCTCATAGAGCATGCGCATGAATAGCAAACTCTGCATGTGCTTTCAAATTCCCCAATGTAAAGCATTAAGTCAATGCTTTCCTATGGGGCTTCCGCGGCTGTCAGTATGGCTCTAGTGGCTGTCAAAGACTGCAATGTTTTATAGGGACATTGCACCCAGACCACTTCATTGAGATGAAGTGGTTTTGGTGACAATAAAGTTATTTTAAGATGAGCAGCTTTTTGAACCAAATCCAATGTTATGATAAATAAAAAACACAATGAATCCATAATACCAACTAAAATGTAAGATAAATATTGCAAAAGATTTAAAAAAATTTAAAACTTGCTTATCTAGATTACAGATGAACAGAATGTGGACTCCATTCCAGTGTATTATATTATCTTTTGATGCTCGTTGTTTACTTATTTATGTATTATTTATGTATTATTGTGATTATTTGTATGCAGGGCTTCATTTCATAGCAATCTTTCCAATAATGCTGTTGTGCAGATATAAATACACATGTTAGTTATTATGACAGTAAACAAAACGTGGATGGGACACATAACATATAGGAATGTGAAATCAATTGTTCCTAGATCGAAGGATCTTTTTGACAAAGGAAAAATCTGTAGCATTACATTTATTTATATAGCATTGTTACAAAGAGTGCGGAAAGAACTTGTGTTATCATCATTGCTCGCTCAATGCATGAATATTAAAAGGCTCCTTTGCTTGGTCCCATTGCTCGTTACCAGCTGCTGTGAAAAAGAATACAATTGCATTTAGCAAGAAAAAGTGAAAACATAAAATTACCGTATCTCTTCCACAATACAGGTTACAATGTAAATAAATACCAGTATTAGAAAAAGGGTTCAGGCACACCAGGGTTCAGTCATTGACAAAGACTCCATTGGGAGTCAAAACGTTGCAGGGTTCCACATGTTCCAATCAAGGTGTCTGAAGACATTGGAGTGTCTGGACGCTTTTTCTAATACTGGTATGTATTATCTTCTGAGCTTGTGCCGTCCCCTTGGTTCAGCTAAGCACTCTGTCTTAAGTGAATTAGGTGAGGTTCCTTTTCCATTTTTACAATGTTAAATAAAGTCACAATGTTTTATTTCTGTATTTTAGACAAAGAACATGTGTTCACCTCTGAACATCATGTCATTAAAGGACCACTCTAGACACCCAGACCACTTCAGCTTAATGAAGTGGTCTGGGTGCCAGGTCCTTCTAGGGTTAACCCATTCTTTTATAAACATAGCAGTTTCAGAGAAACTGCTATGTTTATGAATGGGTTAAGCCTTCCCCCAAAGCCTCTAGGGGCTGTCTCATTGACAGCCGCTAGAGGCGCTTGCGTGATTCTCACTGCATGCAAGCGTCCATAGGAAAAGGAGGAGAGGAGGAGGATCGGAGGAGGAGAGCTCCCCGCCCAGCGCTGGAAAAAGGTAAGTTTTTATCCCTTTCCTCTACCCAGAGCCAGGCGGGAGGGGGACCCTGAGGGTGGGGGCACCCTCAGGGCACTATAGTGCCAGGAAAACGAATATGGTCCTTTAAGGGAGTAAAAATGTGGACTTGCCAGGCATGCTTTGTACATCAGACAAAATATCCATAATTTGTTAATGGAGTTGAATAAGTGCACATGGACATTGAGTACATGCCTTTCTAGAATGAAATCACTGACATCATGTGGTCAATCCATTAAGCAGTGTTATGTTTATTCATTAAACTAGGAATTGCAAGGATTTTATAAGGAATTTGTGAACAATAGCCAAACTCTGTGTATATGTATGCATCTCAGAAGATTCTCAAATTGGTAATTTTAGCCTGAATGTGCAGTTCCTTTTTAAGTCACCACAATTTTCCATTAACTTGCTTAATAAAATAAGGCACAATGAGACTTGTGCATTTCTGGCCTCCAGGTATAAAAATGAGAATTTAATATGTTAGTTTACATAAAGGAAAAAATGGTTTATTTTCTAAACTCAAAATTATAGGAGAATGAAATGGTGAGATTAGGCTATTAACATGAATAAAAAATTACTCAGATGGTCCTTTTATAGGTCCAAAATATGCTCCTCTAATAGAGCAAACAAGTTATGAAGAATTTGTGTTTCTTTCTGGGAGGTTTTGACATTTTCCTCTATAAGCATCCATATGGAGCTTCAGGGTTACAGAATTCAGCTGACCAGCCAATTGACATAATTTTTGCAATTTGGAATGGACAAGTCTAGTAGGGAGGTTGTTTGAATTACAGCCAGAGATGATGTAGCTAGGGCTTCTGAAACAAAGCAATGAACTTTCGAAAAAAAAAGTGGTGTGCTCCTAAATAGCTGATAATATAATAATAATAGTGAGACCGCATGGGTAGGATATATGCACGAAATACCACTTAATTAAGCTAAATTGGTTTTGGTGCTTAGACTGGCCTATTAGTCATTTATTGAATTCACAATGTTATTTCCTTTATCCAATATTAATCAATATATTCATAATGTAAATAGATACATAATAAACTTATATGCAATATTAAAAAGTCAAATAGAAGTTTTTTTCTGATATGTCTAAACGATTATACAGAATTTTCACTGATGATATACTTTCTGTTTGATGCATACCTTGCTGTTTTGGGGACTCATGGCCCTTCCATTCTGAGTTGCTATGATAAAGAAATTAATTACTCTGCATTATCGTACCAGCTCATACCAGGTTTGAATAGCATTTACTGGCTGACAGCTAATATTATCAGCCAGTGAATATACTGACTCCAACTGAGGTAATTAAGTATGATTTCCTGTACAAACCACTAGAGTTGGTAGTGGTCCACACACAGGTATGAGGGTCTTACTTTACCATAAAGTATTTTTCTACTGGAAAAAAATATTGTTTCTACCTTGGACTTTTTTTTTGCCTGTTTGCTGCTCCTAAAACCACTGAGCTTGTTCATATAAGGGTGGTATGATAATACAGACATATGAACTTCTACTTTATCATAGTAATTCAAGCTGGAAGAAACATAGATGCCCTACACAGTATGCTAAGTCTCAAACTATATGTAAACTGATTGCTGCCAAACAGCACCTGGGGACTCCTGGCACCAAAAACACAAAAACACGGTAATTAAGGTGCTTAGAGTGTCCTTCCACTTGTCTTTTGCTCCTGGCACCATATCCACATGTCAGACAGCACACTGGGTTCATGGCACCATAAACATGTGTTATAAAGCACCTAGGGCATATCACAACATATGGGTGCTCACTGGCAGTATATGGAAGAAATGTGGGGTACAATATATATGATGCCAATATGATAGCGTATTGGGTATCATATGATAACATGTAGAACCCGCTATTGCTTTGCTGTCAGCCATCTTACTACTATCAGATATTTTTTGGATTATAACCAATGGAGTACAAACTGCATTTTTCTCTTGTTTTTCTATGAAAGATTATTTTTCTTTCTTCTCAATTATGTTTTTTTTTCCTTATTGCAGGTTTAGCCAGAGAGAAAGAATGTGTTCGCAGACTAAGAGATGAGGTGCACAATGTGTGGTTTGACGAGGTGCACAATGTGTGGTTTTGATGTAAGTTCAGTATGTTGACTCTGCAGTAGTGGTCTCTGGAGGGGAAGTGGTACTGAAGAATGAGCAGACCATGTTAACTTTGTCATTGCTTAGTTCAAAAGTTCAGAATAGACATAAAATCTCAAAATCTCTAAACTTACTTGTTCAGTTAAAGCTTTCTGTGCAAAGGCACATGTCCTAGATAGATTTTGTATCTTTTAATGGTAGTGTAAACTTAATTTTTCCATTTTCACCATGTATAAGAAATCTTGCTTTATTACCATGTTAAACTTTGCTTGTTAAGGTATCATTGTGATCACTGGTGCTTCGTACAATCAATAAAACTCTTTGATTAATCTGGTGGTTATTAGATTATTACAATAAGAAATATATATACACATATGGTAATATTCCTTATATTACCATATTTTTAATATATATATATATATATATATATATATATGTATATATATATATATATATATTAAAAATATAGTAATATATGGAATGTGACAATATCAGGGCAATAAATTGCCATTTGTCTACTTGAATTGAATCCAATGTTGATGCATTCGATGATGTCGATGTTGAATGTCACATGACTGAGTCAAACTCGATATTTGCTGCAGAAGCACCCTCTAGTTCCTGTCCTCCTGACAACCACTAAAGGTGTGCTTAGCCCTGCAATGTAAACATTGGTGTATCTGTAAAATGGCAATGTTTTACATTGTAGGGTTCAAAGGACAGGACCACTGCACTCAGATCACTCAAGTGAGATAAAGTGGTCTGGGTGCCTATAGTGGTCATCTAACTTTAAATTAGAAAGTATGTGGATTTTAATTATGGTTTTAAAAATATAAAGAAACCAAAAGGTATTGTCTTTGATTGCTCATGTATCTGCAAAGAAAATATCTCCATTTTGTTATGTATCTATGAATATATTCCATTGTGATTTACAGAACGCCCCAAACGGATCAATTAAGCTTCCTTAGATCTTAAATCAAGGAAGAACCGAGCCTTGTTTTTATTTTCAGCAGCTCTGAATTTCTGATTTATTTTCAAAGCTTTAAATGTGTCTGTTATCGTGTGGAAACTGAAGTACATCATTTTCTCTGTTCTGATATCCACTGAACACAAAATGTCTAGGTTTATTTAACTTATATAGCTCAAATAATACAACTCAAAATCTTCCTTTCGAAGATATTTGATTAAATTGTAAGATACAATGGATGCAATAGCGCTACACATTTTTTTTTAATGTTGTTGTTGCAAACATCCGCTGAAATACTTTTTACACGAATGCATGTCTAAGACACATTGCCGAAAAATAGTCATTAGGGTAATTTAGTTTTTGGCTTGTGAGTGGAAATAGGGTTAGGAGCTTTGGTGCATGTACTCACCAGGGATAGAGGAATTACATTTTAATCAGATACCCAATATACCAGACAGAAAGTGTGGATGAGAGAGCTAAGGTTAATAATGGGGTCTCACCAACCTCTGACGTGTTGGTTTTTATTTTGTTATATGAAGGGTGATGTTATGATCAATGGATATATTTGCAGCTAGAATTAACTTATTACACCAACACTTACTGTAGGATAACATACTCTTGGGCTGATACATTTAAAAGTCAGAATGTTTTATTTCTGACTTCTGAACATAATCCATTTTTTTTTTATATACAGGTTACTTTATTTGACTAATAAAGAATCCCCATATACTTTAGAAAGAATTGTCATGTACTTTACAGCATTCACACTATTGGTACATTTCTTCCAGCTATATCTCATGAATTGGATACAATTCAAATCTAATTTTGTTATTTTAAGGAAGTAAGAGAAAGGGTGCACAATTATAGGCACTGGTTAGCATTTCTGCATATTTCTTCTTAAATACCGTTAATCAATGTCTGTTATTCAAATTAGTGCCTTACTAAAGCAGAAATACTTAGATAATCCCAGCCTGTGTAAGGCCTTTGAAGGATGTAGCTGAGCTTTACTGCATTAGTGTGCAGCATTTTCATTTTGTCAAATATGGAAGTGATGCAGACAACAACAAGGCCATTGAGTTCAGCCATCAAGAAGCAACACTTTAGAAAGGTTTAATGAGATTATTTCCCTTGTAGTCTTCAAAGACTGTGACTCTGTTAGAGCTTTAGTCTATCTCTGTTTAACATTGTTCCAGAAAATGTCATTATGTATGTACTGAGCTTCAAGACTTGGTAATAGATCAGGTTATCACTGTATGTAAGATATCACAAATATGCCCACAGATAGACGCCTAATAACATGAAAGTCTGTTTTTTTTGTTTGTTCTTTAATTCACAGTGGGCAAATGTGATGGATGATTTGGCTTTTGGTATATATTTTGTTATATATTTTACAAGTTCCTATAGAGTCAGAGGCATATCTCGGTTGCATGGCTTCCCCTTTGCTCCATCACAAACATCCTTTTGTAGAGAAATTGCACACACATTGACATTCATATAAACATAAACATTTATATATGTACACATATGTACTGTCATGTACATACATACACTCATATATACACACATATGGATACATGTATACAGACACACATTAATATACATATAGCAAACACACAAAGACATGCACAGGCTCATATGCATGCAGACATTGAATACACATATAGACAAATATACACAGACACAGACGTATATACATTGATGAGTCAAATAAACTTCTAAAACAAAATGGAAAATGTCTATTTCTCAACTTTTCAAAATATATTTATTTTTTTAATTAGAATATGGAAACCTTAGTTATTAATCTTTCCAAAGTTTGGCCAAGGATTTTTTGTTTTGGGTTCCTTTTTTTGGAACTATGGCCGTGTAGTATTGTCTTATTGTCTCTCTGACTGCCTGGTACTGTTGCCGAGGCTGGGATGATGTTACTGGTGTTGTGGTATAATCAGGAATTGCAACTAGGTTTCTCTAAGTCAGCGACATTACCACTGCTCTAACAAGCCAATTCACAACAATTCCCAAAAAATGATGACCTCTGTAATTTTAACTCTTGCATACAAGATAACATTTCAACCATAGCAGAGGAAAAAACATAATAATATTGTGTCACATTCAAAGTAGAATACAATACCGAAATAGAAATCCAACTGACGGAACAAGAAAACTTGCATATAGAATGTAAATAAACAAGCTTGAATCACCCGATCTTTCTTAATAGTTATCTGCCAGCTCTCAGACACAAATATATTCATGCAGAAAATGAATATGACATGATCAAACGTATCAAATTGAAGTCGACAAAGGAATTTTAAGAGACCATATATACAAGATTAATAAAAAATGATAAAGGCAGGAACAGCATGAGCACTGTAAGCAAGTTTATAATGTGACGAGTGGGAAATAAACAGCCCAAGTAAGGTACGTAAGATAAATTAAAACTCGGCTTAAATAAACATTTCCAAATCAGAGGAAATACAATAAGCATGTCTTCTCTACTGTGGAATCGCAGTTAAAACTAAATAATGTAATATAGAAATAAATTATTGTGAATCATGCAAAAAGACCATGCAGAAATGAGAAATGTAGCCCACTCTTGTGGTGGACTTAGGGTGCATAAGTCAAAGAAAGCAATCTGGCAATCTCTATCCTTCCGATGCCAATCAATGGTTTTAAAGGAGGCATGAAGATGGGACAATGTTTGGGCAAAATTAACGGCATCTGTGATCTAGTGGTTTACGCTTTCTTATTTCCTGGAAATTGTGGGCCATCTTGGATATGTCTATAGCTAACACAACATAAAATATAAAAGCAAAAATACACTGAAACTAATTCCATGCCTCTTCTCTAAATGCAAAAATATATCAAGAATCAGATGGAATTACAATTTTTTAAATAGCTTACCAAACTTAACAAGAGGTACGTGCTGCACATACTGATAGTACAATTTTGCTTGCAAAAAGTCTTAAATGAGCTATGATCTAATGTTTAATGATGTTCTGTGCTTGTATAAAAATATTCACAGTTATTTAATTTCTAACAGATTATCTCCTATTTGCTGGAGCCTTCAGGGGTCTTCTACCTAGCCTACAAAAGCACAAGACATAAAAGCGTACCAGCTGCTCAAAAGAGAGTTTAAAAAGCACATTCTACTCTGTTTGCTATCACATATTCCAGTGGTTAGCGATCTTCCATGCCAGATCCACCTGTGAAATTACAGTCGCTGGAGAGTACTGCGTACTTCCATATGTTATTGTTGATTAGGAAATATGGCCTAAGACAGTTTGATGATTGCTGTAATTTTTCCTTTCCCTTTCGTACATTAATTTGAACAGATCTAGATTTTGTTTTGATATTTATGTATTTAGAATATTTACTAGTATTATGTTTTTATATGTTTCTTCTTGTCGAATCCACTGCTCACCTTTAACGTTCCCCTACTTTTTCTTGGATAAGCCTAAGGAGATCTGTTTGAGTTTTTGATGTATTTTTTTTCAATTCTCTGAGCTATAAACTCTTGAGATAGTTCAGTGATTAATGCCCCAGCTAGAGTATTATAGAATCATGAGTTCAGTTCTGCCAGGCTCAACTAAGACTTGCATCCATCTCTCTAGAAGACACAAAGAGTAATAATAATATGGGGGCTCCCCTGGGTGTACATGAAAACTTACATATTCTAAATGTACTCTTCCCATGTAAAATATTTAACATTGTCAATCCCATACAGGACTATTATCGCACACAATAAACAATCATCTTGCAATCTGACTGACACTACAGAATATAACACCTACCCCTAGAAGCTGAGCGTATTATACCCATGATCTGAAGGGGCTGCCTTTAAATCTCAGCAAGGGAAGGGAATACATGCTAGTTGTGAAGTCATAAAAAGACTAGAAGATTGCAAACAAGATACATAGAAGAAAATATTGCCATTGAAGGCAATTTATTTATTGATTTATTTATATTTTGCATAAAATATCAAATAAATAAAAAATACCTGATTTACATTCCAGTTTCAATAAAATTCCCTGCTGCTGCTTGTCTAACACACTGCCTGCTTCTGATCTTCCCAGCTTGTAGATTCAACAGATACAAAGTACAATTGAATCTCCCCTTCCAAACAGCCCTGAGTGATTCAGCTGTGCTTGGAATGTCCTATTCGCACAACCGTAGTGAAAAGAGATACAAGCCAGTCCTCTGGTTTTAAGGCAAATATGAATTATTTTATGTTTTAACTTCACTTGTCATATCCAGGCTATATGGTTTTGAGTTTTAGCGTGTGTTATGGTATCTGTATGTTTTGTATGGCAGTGAATATCCTTGTGTATTTGTTGTTCTGCCAGTTTGTATCTGAGGGTGTGTGTGTCAGTGGGGTGTCAGTGTGTGTGTGTTTATGTGTGTGAGAATATCTCAGGGAGTATGGGAGTATTTGACGCTGCATCTATGGTGGGAAGAGTCAGTGTTTTTGTAAGGGGTCCCAAATATTTGGTTAGGATAAAGCTCTGAAATATATATATATATATGGAGTATATATGGAGATAATTTGAAAGGATTATAAAATGTATGTTAAATTTCAATGTAACATATTCAGAAATGTTGTTTGTTTGCAATGGTGTTTTCATAGTTGTACTTAAAGAGTTAGATTGAGCATAATAATTTTTTTTAATTATTATTAGATTGTTATGGCCAGGAGGTCCCTGGCATTGGCTCATCTTTAGGGGTTAAACCATTCATGAACAGTTTACCTGCAAAGTATGTTTTCCAGTGCTGCATCACTCTGCTCCCCCCACCACCACCCGTCCACTAGAGCAGTCACCTGACGTTCTATGTGAATCAGTAGCTCCCTGTTTGTAAGAAGTTTTTGGCAAATTGCAGAGGATGCTCTGTACCATATCCCATGCAATGAACTTAGGTTGTTTTAGTACTTAGCTTGTCCCTTCAAAATATTTCTCATATTGCAATATGACAAGACCATGATTTTTTATGAGATGATTAATGCTTTATTTACATTGGTATCATTTTAATTCTTATTACAATTTATTTTCAAAATCATAAAGTTTTTACTAAAACTGCTTCCGCAGCCTTACCAAAAACAGAAATTTAAATTCACACAATTAAATGATTTATTATTTAGTTTGGACATAGATTATTTTAAGTTAGTAGTAAATGTTCCCAAAGATGAAAATTCGATGATAGTATGACCTAGATTAATCAAACTGCATCATTTAGAGTGAACAACCTTAAATCATCTTATCCACAAGGGTTCGTTTAAAAAGCATCACCATGCAATAATGCAGGATCAGGGAAATATGTGATAAATTTCTGTAACTATGAATGCAGCTGGAACACCTGCACTGAATGGCAAATTGAAGGGGTGACAGAAGACGCTTATTCAGCATTGCAGCAACAGCTACAATTAACAAAATTTTAAGAAACAAAAACTTTAAGCTTCTGATACAAATTGCGTGATCACATTATTCATGTGCTGCTTTTTTTTTAAAATGCTAACCATTTGTGAGCTTGTGTACTTAGTGCTTTCAAAACAAGTCTTCTAGTAAATATTTTATTTGTTACAATATCAATAGGAAATGTTAACATAGACATCTAATTTGTAAACATGAAAACTTAGTGTGTTTTGTGCCAAACTGGTGCTTAATTTTAAGCCATAATCGTAACAACTTATTTTTTTAAATAAGTTGGCAATGCAAATATGGTATATGTATATTATAAGGACAAGATAATTTCTTGAATCTTTCATTTCATATTATTCTTTGTACTTGTTAAGATTAGGATTACTTATTTTACGGTAAGCATTTGGAGATAGAAGTCAATAAAGAACATGTTCTGAACTTTGTGGTCTCTCAGTCTTGTTTGACCAGTAAAGTACATTTGCTACTCTTAGTAAATAGTGACTGTTTAATGATTGCAAAATTTTACCAGTTGCTATGGGGGCAGAATATTATCTGACCTTAGCGGTCCATCTATCTCTACATATATAATGTATATTGATAGACAAAGAGTAGTGTACCTGTAGGGACTGTGATTTGATAGTCTGATAAGAGTGCCAGCTGACTTCAGGATGGAACCAATAAATAGCTTCCAGACTAGGAACAAAAAAAGAAAATATAATAATAGTGGTCAAAGGAAAAATAAAGACATTGTATTAAATATTATAATGTAAAACTAATAATATACAAGGTGCTAGTGTACAAAAAGTAAATGAACTAATAGGTGTTAGATAGATAAGACCAAAATAGTATTTTGCAATGCTGAGATTCATGTAAAGTTTCTCTCAACATATCAAACTAGCCTATTCTGCAACAATAATGAACTACCTCTTATGGTAGTATGAGGATGAATAAGAATAGCAATTTGCTAATGCTCCATTGGAACATCACTTGCTGCTGCAGCCTGGCACAGGTCAGAGTATTTTGGCGGTTGCCATCTTCAAACGGTCGTATTTTAAAAACTATAAATCCTACAGCGAAGAGCTTTATATTGTGAGAATCACAAGACCCAGACCTACTTGATGCATAGTATGTCTCTGAAGTATTAAAAATGAAGGCCTATCAAGACTATGGCTTAGCCGTTGACATGTTTAGTGGCAGCAGGGATAGCTGAACGTTTTAATATAAGATTTGTGTAGGTGGGCCTGAAAATAAGGGAGTGGTGGCAGTTTAGAAATCATGTCCTGATTTTTCAGCTTTTGCCAGCTCCCACTCTAGCTTTGCCATTCATTCCTATGGGACAAATTTCGCCACAAGAATGACGATATTCCGTGAACCATTCGGCGAAACGTTCCAAAAAGTAATAGCAATCCGATCGGGAACAATCTGCACGTTTTGGTAAATTTTTGTCTATGTAGTGTAAAAACTGTGGGAGGAGTTAGAGTGGCAAATTTGGCTATAATAAGAATAATAATATATATGTGAGATAACAATAAGTGGTCTTGCTATGCAAGAACACTTAATAATACGTATGCATACATATTGCTAGTATGACATATCAAAATCCACTTTAAAATTACCATATGAACATTATATAGTATATTTATTTTTTACTCCATAATGATACTGACATATTTTGGGGTGGGGGGGTTAGTGAATTAGTTTCACAACCATAAGGCAAAACGTCTCAGACACAACCGATTCTTATTACAAGGAATTGAGTAAAGTACATTGCATTAACACTTATATTAATGCAATGGGTGGGAGTGTAAAATAGATTTACCCCCATCCTTGTTAAAAATTCTAAATTGTCTTCAAATAACTTTACTATTTTGATTAGTTCTGCATTTGCAGTCTTCCTACAGTACAACTCTGCTAGGTAAAAGTTTGAGTTTTTACTATACTAATAGACAAAAAAGGGGGACATTTATAAGTGGTATATTCTGAATATTAAAGCAGATATGTAAGAGTGGAGTCACCAGTGTGCCAAGTCTGCTGGTTCCATTGGTTATTATGGTTATTGCAGCACATGTACTCCTTTGCCACATTTATTACCAACTGTAATAACCATCGGGGCCAATACAAACCATGTCTGGAAATCTGTTCATAAACAGGACTATACATTGGAGAAAATGTCACGCATTTAGACTGGAAGAAAGGAGATTTAGTTTAAAGCAAAGGAAAGGGTTTTTTACAGTCAGAACAATAAGGAAGTGGAATTCTCTGCCTGAAAAAGTGGTTTTATCGGAGTCTATACAGATGTTTAAACAGCCATTAGATAGATACTTGCAAAAACATATGCAGGGATATAATTTTATAATTTTCAAGTAGTGTGGTAATAGCTTCTTGATCCAAGGAGATATCTGATTGCCGTTTTGGGGTCAAGAAAAATTACTTTCTAGATTGTTCCTTCCTTTGGTTTAACAGCAAAAACCAATGTGAGGAATGTTGAACTTGATGGATACATGTCTCTTTTCAGCTATGTAGCTCTGTAATATAAACAACTACAGACAAAGATCATTCATGTCTTAGAAAACTGGAAATGTTCAACGTGCCTATTCAAAACTGGCAACAAAACAAAATATCATACTTCTGACTCTGTCAAAAAGAACCAGTTTAATTTTCAGATTATGAGCTGTAGCCCAGCATGAAGTTGGCATGACTTTGTTTGATGCCATAAATGAAAGAATGTGGAAAAAAATAGGTCTTCAACTTCAGAGGCAATTTGTTTGCGTGCTATAAATTGTTCTATAAAACAGCTTTAACCTCTAAGGTAATGCTATCTTTTTCAAAGAACTATTTGAAATCCATTGTTTTCAGAGCTTTAGAATTTTTAAATGTATTTGTCCTCGGAAGAGTTATTTTTTTTATCTTTTCTAAGTCTCTGAAATAAGCAGAGAGATACTTTTTGTAAAAATGAATGTCTGTGCCGAGGTGTTTCTAGTCAACAGAAAATTTGAGGTGGTGAAGGGAGAACATTTTCAAAGGTGTCAGATAATGCAGGTGGTGTGATGCCTGTCAAGACATTTACTTCCAAATCTTAATTTATATCCTTCCTGATTATCGCTCACATAAAGCCTATAAAGTATTTTGTGAGATTCTTTGTGCTGTATTTTTGTTCACTCAATCACACATAGCTAAGAAATAAGTTAGTAGGAGAAATGGTATTAAGTAATGAGAAAGATGGCTGAAATATAGGTTGACTGACATTGATACATTTTGGAGTTGGTAATATTCATTCACAACAATAGTTAGCAATAAACACAAACTAATTATTGGATAGACTGATATATTACATATATTTAAATAAATTGGTACTTTAGGTTCAAAGCATTATTCTGCTTTGTTGAGGTGCACAGTTGAATAGCCAGTGTATTTAGTTATAGAAGCAAGGATGCCATTTATGGCAGCACTACGATGTGCAAATGCTACTGGAAGGCAACTATATTTACTGTGATCAGTAGTGATGTCGCGAACCCGAAATTTTCGGTTCGCGAACGGCGAACGCGAACTTCCGCAAATGTTCGCGAACCGGCGAACCGCCCGAAACGCCATTGACTTCAATGGGGAGGCGAATTTTAAAACACACAGGGACTCTTTCTGGCCACAATAGGGATTGAAAAGTTGTTTCAAGGGGACTAACACCTGGACTGTGGCATGCCGGAGGGGGATCCATGGCAAAACTCCCATGGAAAATTACACAGTTGATACAGAGTCTGGTTTTAATCCATAAAGGGCAGAAATCACCTAACATTCCTAAATCACAATCAATATGGATTGACACCTGACATATGACATATTGACACCTTGACATATGGATTGACACCTGTCCTCAGAGCCCCTGATGCACACGGACACAGAGCAGAATAGAGACTGGTCCCCCTACATAGGGTCACTTGGCAGATATGGATTGACACCTGTCCTAAGGATCCCTGATACACACTGACACAGAGCAGAATAGGGACTGTTCCCCTACATCGGTCACTTGGCAGATATGGATTGACACCTGTCCTAAGGTTCCCTGGTACACACTGACACAGAGCAGAATAGGGACTGGTCCCCCTACATCGGGTCACTTGGCAGATATGGATTGACACCTTGTTACAACTGCTATTTGTAACGGGCCCTTTAAATGGCAAATTGCCCTGCTTCCCTGGGTTGTGGAGAAGCCTATTTGCCAGCCTCCTCCCGCATGACTATGGCCCCTGGGAGATTGTGAAAATGTATGCACTTTTATTTGGTGTGTATGGCTCTTTAAGACTGTCGGTGGGCATATTGGGGCTTATGGACTCTTTATGTGACTGGTGCTGGCCCTTTAAACACCTTTTTTGGGACATCAGGAAGAATGGGACACTGCCCCTTTAAGGCCGTGTCCCCAGATTTCCATAGACACGCCCTTTAAGACGCAGGTGTCCCCTGTGTCCCCAGACCTGGTGCAAACTCCTTTGTGCCTGCCTTGCTATTTCCCAATTTCAAAGTTCAGTAAATGGGAAAATTATTTTGAAGGTAGAGACTAAGTCCCATTCGCATGGGACTTAGTCTTTTTCAGTCGCTTTTTTCAGCTTCCATTAGTTGCAGGAGACTAAGTCCCATTCGGCGATGTTGACCAGGCTCTTTTTTCA
>OW240918.1:19397099-19464072 GCA_933207985.1 Pelobates cultripes
AAATATGAAAGCTTACAGAGATGCTCAATACTGTCTGCTGTCTGCCTGCGATTGTTTATTCTCCTTGTTACTGCATTTGTAATTGGTTTCCAACCAGATTCATCCTACTGTCTCAATCTCTAGTGTGTGAGCAGCAATGTGTGCTTAACTCTTAACAATTGAGCAACTTCCCCACCCCCCAGTTCTTTTTCATGTTTCGAGACAACATTAATTAAATTAATCTATATGTTAAAGGCTTTCTTCTATATGTAAAAACAGGGTTGAGACAGTTCTTCGTCGTAATCGTGTATGACTTAGCTCCTCCCACTTGGTGATTTAATGGCGAGTTTTAGAAACCGTAAAACCATTTGTATGTTAAACAAGAACATGCAAGAAGTCAAGTGTGCGTGGAACACAATCCATAAATTAAATAAACATCATTGTATTATTTTAAAAACATGTACAGGTACTTTGCAAATATTTGGAAAAATACAAAGGGAAAAAAAACAATGAAACAAACTTTCTATAAACTATAATTTTTGCAATCAATGTTGTATTTAATGGCATCAGACAATGAAAACAACAAGATCAGTTAGAATGTTCCAGTTCAGTGCCTGATAGTAGCAGCTTCACAAAACACACTTGTGTTTATAATAGCTGAGAATTTTGTAGCTGTCACTTTCATGGTTTTAGCTTTGCTTTACACAAATGAAATACATCAGAATGCCAATCAAAAGATTTGATACAAAGCTATTTGATTTAAGCTTCTAAAGAACGAATGTGTCATATTTTTTTTTCTTGTAGCTCGCAAAACATTCAAAAAAAGTTTAATTCCTTTTTTTAACTTTTGCTGGATTTTTAAACTAACAGGATACAATTTCACCTAAATGATATATAAAAACAACATCATTATTGTGAAAATGTGCATGATTTTGTGAAAATAGCACTACATATTAACCATTCAATTTACCACAAAGTAATATTTTAATACATAACATGAAAAAGTTATTTAAAAAAAAAAAAAAAACATACATGGCATCAGGGTTAGACTGGGATAAAAATGTGCCAAGGCCAACTGAAGGGGTTGGACTAGACAGGGGTGCGTTATGTCATCACCAACATCAAACATCCCCACCCCCCAAATGAGTAGATTATTTCAATGCCTTTCTAGGCTAGCCTGTGTGCAGAGTCCTGCTGAAGTACTCTTTGATTGGAAAAATTCCTTGTGCAAACAAATTAATATTGACAACAATAATGGCACACGTATGCTGTTTTTTTTTGGTAACTTGTCCCTTGTGTGCCCATTAGTGTGATACCAGAGGACAAGTCTCTGGGCTGGTAAAGGGTATTGTGCATGTGTGAGGAAGCTGCCTATGGTGTTGTATGTGTTTAGAGGCTGTTTGTGGGATTGTGTGTATGTAGAGGTGGCCGTTTGTGTTGTACTATATGTGCATGTGTAGGGCCTATAAGGGCATGTAGTGTATTTGCATGTTTAGGGGTTGAAGCAATGTGTGTGCGTAGGGGCTGTATAAAGAATGCAAGTGTGTCTAGAGGTTTCAATGTGTGTATCTAGGGATGGCAGTGTGTGTATGTATGAATTATTAGTGAGTGTATGTGTATAGTGCTGTAATTTGTGTGTCCATGGGATGATGTGTTTGTGTATAGGAAATATAGTGTCCATGTGTGTATAGCGGGTGTAGAGTGTGCATAGGGGGTGTGGTATGTGTGCATAGGGGTGTAGTATGTGCACAGGGTGTGAACAGGAGTGTAGTGTGAATGTGTAGATGGTGGAGTATTTATATAGGGGGCATAAGGGGTGTAGTTTAGGGGAGTAGTGTTTGTGTGTGTATATGGGGTGGGAATAGGACTGCACCCAGCAGAGGTGCAGAGCAAAGTCTGATCCACGCCTCCTCACATTAGGGTTCTCTGCAATATTACATGTCGCTGGGCAGATAAGGGAGATATTTGATCTCCCCACTGGTCCATGAAGGGAGACAGAGCACTCTACAGACTGGTGGTTTCCTCCATCGTGGCTCACCAGGCATTTGCTGGTTTGTCCTATGGCTGATGGACTGATAGTTTGCACTTAACTGGGTAAAATCAATGGTGATAAATCACTCATTAAAAATGGAATGTGCAAAGAGCATTTTTATAGGCATTTTTTATAATTACATAAGGAAATACATAAAAAGTCAATAAAATGGATATACTGTGCAATATGTATCATTAAACAGCTATGTGTCGCTGTAATAGCATTTTATAGGCATTTTTTATAATTACATAAGGAAATACATAAAAAGTCAATAAAATGGATATACTGTGCAATATGTATCATTAAACAGCTATGTGTCGCTGTAATTAATGATTAATGGTATCAATATGTGCATTCACCATTTTAAAGAGCCTATACATTCAGTATAATATACACAGATTTTAGTGCCATTATGCTCTCGTACTTTTTATGTTTCCCTCAGAAAATGTTGCATGAAGTAGAAAGAAAACATATACAATTATCTATACAAAAGGTCACACCCAATTTAGAAACAGTAGAAAAGGGTCATCGCTGATAGAACAAACTAGGAAAAGTGAAATTAAGGCAGCTTTCCTACAAAAGGAAGCGAATCCCTCTATCCCTATAGTAGTGAGAGGATTAGCGGCACTCTAAAAGGACACTGGTGAGAATATTATAACCAACATAAGATGCCTTAAATAGGTCTAGAATAGATAGATACACTTAAAAAATGGGGTAGAATAAGAGACCTAAAATACAAATAAATATAAAATAAGATAAATAGAATAATAATGAACTTAACCATCCCGGAAAACATCATGGGACCTATGTTGGCTGCATCACAAGCACCCTCTACTCCAGTATGGGACGTTAATGCTATTCACCCCTTTTACCACAAAACACGGAGGGGAGCTGCAGTGCATCCAGACGCTGGCACTTGAGGAACTCTGGAAGAGACGGCGATCAATGGCCTATTGAAGCTACTTCATATAATGCCTTGTGTTCGGGGTTTGTTTGTTTGCTTGCCATATATGCTGATAACTTTATGTTATTGATATGATTAGTGTCCACTAATGATCTACACTAAACAACTTTACTTTATTAGCCACAGATCAGGCTGTTTTGTTTGTAATTTAACCCTGATATACTCTCTCGAACATCCCACAACCCGGATGCAGAGTCTCGACTAATAGTGTCTACCGTGCTGCCTTCTATACAATACATATAACACCAGCTACAGTTAACCAGACAAGCCTAAAGTACCTCTATTGAATGACATGCATTTGCTGCATTGTTTTATGTTTCCCTATGCATGCACTTAAAATGTAGCTCACTATGCGCTTACAAATGTGTACGACAATGAAATGCTACAATAAAAAATACAAATATATATTTTTTAAAAACATACCACCATTTTAAATACCCTAGGGTGTCTACTTTTAAAAAATATATGGTTTGATGGGGGTAAATTACATTGGCCGGCTTCAAAAATTTCCCAAATAGGACATGGGTGCATTATGACCAGCTGTGAAAATCCAAAGTTGGAAAACTGGAATGCGCACCCTCCAAATAAAGTCGTTTAGCCCCCAGAGAAACCGACACACCTATACACGGGTGGTATCACTGTACTCAGGCGATTTTGCTGAACACATATTGGGGTATGCTTTGTCAGTAACACATAACAGGAACTGAGAATCCATGCCTAAAGTCAGGGCCGGCGCTACCATTAAGGCGAATAAGGCATTCGCCTAGGGCGCCGGCCTCTAGGGGGCGCCCACCGAGAGGTTTCCCGGTGGGCTGCCCTGCTGTAGCTGTCCGGGGATGCTGTGCTGGACGAGCGTCTCTTTAGCCACCCCCCAGCGCAGCCACTCACCTGCTGGGCTCCCTCTGCAGCAGATTACCTGCTTGGGCAGTGGGGTTTGCTGTAACCCGAGCAGAGCACTGTGCTTCCTGCAGGCAGGGGGAGCCTGTGAACACCGGAAGCACTGTGAAGGGAGCAGGAAGCAGGCTGTGCTCAAAGTGCATGGCTCTCCTGCTCCCCCAGGAGAAAGAGCAACATCCTGGATCCTACAGCCTGGACCTCTGCTCAGCATAGCACCCAGGTATGGCATGGTTAAGGGGGATTGCTTATTGTGTGCATGTTTGTAAATGGGGGAGTGTGTTAAATTGGTGTGTTTGTGTGTGTAAATAAAGTGTGACCTTATGTAAAGTTTGTGTTTGAGTGACAGTGTGTGTGTTAGGGAGAGTGTGCAAGTGACTCTCTGTGTGTGTGTGTGTGTGTGTGTGTGATAGTGAGAATGTGCAAGTGACTCTGGGTGTGTGTGTTAGGGAGAGTGTGCAAGTGACACTGTTAGTGAGTATGTGTTAGGCAAAGTGTACAAGTGACACTGTTAGTGAGTATGTGTTAGGGAGAGAGTGCAAGTGACAGTTACTGAGAGTGTGCAAGTGACACTGTTAGTGAGCATGTGTGACACTGTGTAGTGTTAGAGTGTGTAACTGACAATGTCTATGCCAGTGAGAGTGTGTAAGTTAGAGTGTGTGTATAAGTGAGAGTATGTAGGTGACACTGTGTGTGTTAGTGAGAGTGTGTAAGTGACACTGTGTATGTTAGTGAGAGTGTGCAAGTGACAATGTGTAGGTCAGTGAGAATGTGTATGTGTTAGTGTGTAAGTTAGAGTTAGAATGTGTAAGTGTGTATGCCAGTGAGAGAGTGTGTGTATTAGTGAGATTGTGTAAGTGACACTGCAAAAGTAATTATTGCAATTTTTAAGAAACTTCAATAATTACCATTCAGGGTTAACTCCTCATGGGGACGTCCAGTCACGGAAATACCACTGTGAGCGCGGCCATTGAGGAGCTAAGGCGGACCCAAGCCAGCACAAAAGACATTGGTGCTGGACCCAGGTAAGTGACAGAAGGTGTTTTAACCCCTGCTGCACCACGAGGGGGGATGCGCTTGACGGAGGGGGAAGCTATAGTGCCAGGATAACAAGTTTGTTTTCCTGGCACTATAGTTTCCCTTTAATATCTACTCAGTGCGCATCTTTCCCTAAATGTCTCTTTAGTGTAATTCAGAGTTTAGTGAATAAACTTCTGAGGGAATGTAGTTGCATTCATAAGGGGGCGTCAAAATGTATTCTTGCCTAGGGCAGCAAGAATCCTTGCACCGGCCCTGCCTAAAGTACAATGTGAGAGAAAAATAAACCCCAAAAAATGACTACCCAAACATTTGACAAAGGCTAGTGGTAGAATTAATGCATGGAAAGTGTTAAAATACCATAATTTGAAATACCCTAGGGTGTCTACTTTTAAAAAAATATATGGTTTGATGGGAGTAAATTACATTGGTCGGCTTCAAAAATTTTCCAAATAGGACATGGGTGCATGATGACCAGCTGTGAAAACTCCAGGTTGGAAAACTGGAATGCGCACCCTCCAAATAAAGTAGTTTAGCCCCCAGAGAAACCGACACACCTATACATGGGTGGTATCACTGTACTCGGGAGATGTTGCTGAACACATATTGGGGTGTTCTTTGGCAGTAACCCTTAACCCCTTAAAGACACATGACATGTGTGACATGTCATGATTCCCTTTTATTTCGGAAGTTTGGTCCTTAAGGGGTTAAAGTTCTCAGTACATGTATTCTTAAAGTGCTATGTGTGTAAAAAAAAAATCACCAATTATTTTATTTTTTTAACATTTGGCATAGATTGGTGGTAAAATGGTTGCATGAAAAGAGTCAAAATACCCCAAGTTTAATACTTTAGATTGTCTTTTTAAAAAAAAATATATATATACATGTGAAGAGTTATTCAGGGATCCCTGACAGATAACAGTGTTACAATGTGACTTGTGTTAAGTTTGAAAAAAAAATATGGTTTGGAAATAGCAAAGTGCTACTTGTACTTATTGTTTTATAACTTGCAAAAAGGTTAAGAACATGTTAACATTGGGTATTTCTAAACTCAGGACAAAATGTAGAAACTATTTAGCATCTGTGTTCTTTGGCGGTTGTAGATACCCAAAAGATTTTATGGGTTAAAGTTCAAAAACATGTGTTTTTTTAATTTTTTCATCATATTTTTTTTTTTTTTTAGTAAATTATATAATATGATGAAACTAATGGTATCTTTAGAAAGACCATTTAATGGTGAGACAAACGGTATATAATATGAGTGGGTACAGTAAAAGAGGAAAATTACAGCTAAACACAAACACAGCAGAAATGTAAAAAGAGCCCTGGTCCTTAACGATAAGAAAATTGAAAAAACGGTCTGGTCACTAAGGGGTTAAAAAAAGTATTATCTTTACATCCTATAAAAATATTTCTCAGTTTATATTTTACTCTGATTTTATCGACAATGCATTATTTTAGCCAGGATCATAGAGGTTAGTAAATAGAATACACTTATTGTGGATTTTTTTTGATGGAATGAATGAGTTCTAACACTCATTTTAACATTTTAACATTGCCATTTGAATAACAGCAATCACATTCATTGGGGCTCATTTGCTAAACAGTGAATTGTAAATTGGAATATGAGAACTATAAAGCATTTTCAATGTAGTTGCTTTGATCTTATATGTGCAAACTGTTTTTCATTTTTCAGCAATGCAATACTTAGTGTTTATGATTGTTATCTTGGCATTAAAGGAACATTATATTTTTAGGAATACAAATCTGTATTCCTAACACTACAGTGTACCTCTTCCTGGTAGTATTAGATCTCCCCGAAGCACAAAACAAATTACATTTTACTTAAGGCTCCCTGAGTGCTGCTTACCTCTCCTCCCCCACAGACCTACTTCCTCTCTGAGGATCCAATCCAATGCTCCTCATAGAGCATGCGCATGAATAGCAAACTCTGCATGTGCTTTCAAATTCCCCAATGTAAAGCATTAAGTCAATGCTTTCCTATGGGGCTTCCGCGGCTGTCAGTATGGCTCTAGTGGCTGTTAAAGACTGCAATGTTTTATAGGGACATTGCACCCAGACCACTTCATTGAGATGAAGTGGTTTTGGTGACAATAAAGTTATTTTAAGATGAGCAGCTTTTTGAACCAAATCCAATGTTATGATAAATAAAAAACACAATGAATCCATAATACCAACTAAAATGTAAGATAAATATTGCAAAAGATTTAACATTTTTTAAAACTTGCTTATCTAGATTACAGATGAACAGAATGTGGACTCCATTCCAGTATATTATATTATCTTTTGATGCTCGTTGTTTACTTATTTATGTATTATTTATGTATTATTGTGATTATTTGTATGCAAGGCTTCATTTCATAGCAATCTTTCCAATAATGCTGTTGTGCAGATATAAATACACATGTTAGTTATTATGACAGTAAACAAGACGTGGATGGGACACATAACATATAGGAATGTGAAATCAATTGTTCCTAGATCGAAGGATCTTTTTGACAAAGGAAAAATCTGTAGCATTACATTTATTTATATAGCATTGTTACAAAGAGTGCGGAAAGAACTTGTGTTATCATCATTGCTCGCTCAATGCATGAATATTAAAAGGCTCCTTTGCTTGGTCCCATTGCTCGTTACCAGCTGCTGTGAAAAAGAATACAATTGCATTTAGCAAGAAAAAGTGAAAACATAAAATTACTGTATCTCTTCCACAATACAGGTTACAATGTAAATAAATACCAGTATTAGAAAAAGGGTTCAGGCACACCAGGTTTCAGTCATTGACAAAGACTCCATTGGGAGTCAAAACGTTGCAGGGTTCCACATGTTCCAATCAAGGTGTCTGAAGACATTGGAGTGCCTGGACGCTTTTTCTAATACTGGTATGTATTATCTTCTGAGCTTGTGCCGTCCCCTTGGTTCAGCTAAGCACTCTGTCTTAAGTGAATTAGGTGAGGTTCCTTTTCCATTTTTACAATGTTAAATAAAGTCACAATGTTTTATTTCTGTATTTTAGACAAAGAACATGTGTTCACCTCTGAACATCATGTCATTAAAGGACCACTCTAGACACCCAGACCACTTCAGCTTAATGAAGTGGTCTGGGTGCCAGGTCCTTCTAGGGTTAACCCATTCTTTTATAAACATAGCAGTTTCAGAGAAACTGCTATGTTTATGAATGGGTTAAGCCTTCCCCCAAAGCCTCTAGGGGCTGTCTCATTGACAGCCGCTAGAGGCGCTTGCGTGATTCTCACTGCATGCAAGCGTCCATAGGAAAAGGAGGAGAGGAGGAGGATCGGAGGAGGAGAGCTCCCCGCCCAGCGCTGGAAAAAGGTAAGTTTTTATCCCTTTCCTCTACCCAGAGCCAGGCGGGAGGGGGACCCTAAGGGTGGGGGCACCCTCAGGGCACTATAGTGCCAGGAAAACGAATATGGTCCTTTAAGGGAGTAAAAATGTGGACTTGCCAGGCATGCTTTGTACATCAGACAAAATATCCATAATTTGTTAATGGAGTTGAATAAGTGCACATGGACATTGAGTACATGCCTTTCTAGAATGAAATCACTGACATCATGTGGTCAATCCATTAAGCAGTGTTATGTTTATTCAGTAAACTAGGAATTGCAAGGATTTTATAAGGAATTTGTGAACAATAGCCAAACTCTGTGTATATGTATGCATCTCAGAAGATTCTCAAATTGGTAATTTTAGCCTGAATGTGCAGTTCCTTTTTAAGTCACCACAATTTTCCATTAACTTGCTTAATAAAATAAGGCACAATGAGACTTGTGCATTTCTGGCCTCCAGGTATAAAAATGAGAATTTAATATGTTAGTTTTCATAAAGGAAAAAATTGTTTATTTTCTAAACTCAAAATTATAGGAGAATGAAATGGTGAGATTAGGCTATTAACATAATTAAAAAAATACTCAGATGGTCCTTTTATAGGTCCAAAATATGCTCCTCTAATAGAGCAAACAAGTTATGAAGAATTTGTGTTTCTTTCTGGGAGGTTTTGACATTTTCCTCTATAAGCATCCATATGGAGCTTCAGGGTTACAGAATTCAGCTGACCAGCCAATTGACCTAATTTTTGCAATTTGGAATGGACAAGTCTAGTAGGGAGGTTGTTTGAATTACAGCCAGAGATGATGTAGCTAGGGCTTCTGAAACAAAGCAATGAACTTTCGAAAAAAAAGTGGTGTGCTCCTAAATAGCCAATAATATAATAATAATAGTGAGACCGCATGGGTAGGATATATGCACGAAATACCACTTAATTAAGCTAAATTGGTTTTGGTGCTTAGACTGGCCTATTAGTCATTTATTGAATTCACAATGTTATTTCCTTTATCCAATATTAATCAATATATTCATAATGTAAATAGATACATAATAAACTTATATGCAATATTAAAAAGTCAAATAGAAGTTTTTTTCTGATATGTCTAAACGATTATACAGAATTTTCACTGATGATATACTTTCTGTTTGATGCATACCTTGCTGTTTTGGGGACTCATGGCCCTTCCATTCTGAGTTGCTATGATAAAGAAATTAATTACTCTGCATTATCGTACCAGCTCATACCAGGTTTGAATAGCATTTACTGGCTGACAGCTAATATTATCAGCCAGTGAATATACTGACTCCAACTGAGGTAATTAAGTATGATTTCCTGTACAAACCACTAGAGTTGGTAGTGGTCCACACACAGGTATGAGGGTCTTACTTTACCATAAAGTATTTTTCTACTGGAAAAAAATATTGTTTCTACCTTGGACTTTTTTTTGCCTGTTTGCTGCTCCTAAAACCATTGAGCTTGTTCATATAAGGGTGGTATGATAATACAGACACATGAACTTCTTCTTTATCATAGTAATTCAAGCTGGAAGAAACATAGATGCCCTACACAGTATGCTAAGTCTCAAACTATATGTAAATTGATTGCTGTCAAACAGCACTTGGGGACTCCTGGCACCAAAAACACGGTAATTAAGGTGCTTAGAGTATCCTTCCACTTGTCTTTTGCTCCTGGCACCATATCCACATGTCAGACAGCACACTGGGTTCCTGGCATCATAAACATGTGTGATAAAGCACCTAGGGCATATCACAACATATGAGTGCCCACTGGCAGTATATGGAAGAAATGTGGTGTACAATATAATATGGGACAATATATATGATGCCAATATGATAGCATATTGGGTATCATATGATAACATGTAGAACCCCCTATTGCTTTGCTGTCAGCCATCTTACTACTATCAGATATTTTTTTGGAATATAACCAATGGAGTACAAACTGCATTTTTCTCTTGTTTTTCCATGAAAGATTATTTTTCTTTCTTCTCAACTATGTTTTTTTTTCCTTATTGCAGGTTTAGCCAGAGAGAAAGAACGTGTTCGCAGACTAAGAGATGAGGTGCACAATGTGTGGTTTGACGAGGTGCACAATGTGTGGTTTTGATGTAAGTTCAGTATGTTGACTCTGCAGTAGTGGTCTCTGGAGGGGAAGTGGTACTGAAGAATGAGCAGACCATGTTAACTTTGTCAATGCTTAGTTCAAAAGTTCAGAATAGACATAAAATCTCTAAACTTACTTGTTCAGTTAAAGCTTTCTGTGCAAAGGCACATGTCCTAGATAGATTTTGTATCTTTTAATGGTAGTGTAAACTTAATTTTTCCATTTTCACCATGTATAAGAAATCTTGCTTTATTACCATGTTAAACTTTGCTTGTTAAGGTATCACTGTGATCACTGGTGCTTCGTACAATCAATAAAACTCTTTGATTAACCTGGTGGTTATTAGATTATTACAATAACAAATATATATATATTAAAAATATGGTAATATAAGGAATGTGACAATATCAGGGCAATAAATTGCCTACTTGAATTGAATCCAATGTTGATGCATTTGATGATGTTGATGTTGAATGTCACATAACTGAGTCAAACTCGATATTTGCTGCAGAAGCACCCTCTAGTTCCTGTCCTCCTGACAACCACTAAAGGTGTGCTTAGCCCTGCAATGTAAACATTGGTGTATCTGTAAAATGGCAATGTTTTACATTGTAGGATTCAAAGGACAGGACCACTGCACTCAGATCACTCCATTGACATAAAGTGGTCTGGGTGCCTATAGTGGTCATCTAACTTTAAATTAGAAAGTATGTGGATTTTAATTATGGTTTTAAAAATATAAAGAAACCAAAAGGTATTGTCTTTGAATGCTCATGTATCTGCAAAGAAAATATCTCCATTTTGTTATGTATCTATGAATATATTCCATTTGGATTTACAGAACGCCCCAAACGGATCAATCAAGCTTCCTTAGATCTTAAATCAAGGAAGAACCGAGCCTTGTTTTTATTTTCAGCAGCTCTGAATTTCTGATTTATTTTCAAAGCTTTAAATGTGTCTGTTATCGTGTGGAAACTGAAGTACATCATTTTCTCTGTTCTGATATCCACTGAGCACAAAATGTCTAGGTTTATTTAACTTATAGAGCTCAAATAATACAACTCAAAATCTTCCTTTTGAAGATATTTGATTAAATTGTAAGATACAATGGATGCAATAGCGCTACACATTTTTTTTTAATGTTGTTGTTGCAAACATCCGCTGAAATACTTTTTACAAGAATGCATGTCTAAGACACATTGCCGAAAAATAGTCGTTAGGGTAATTTAGTTTTTGTCTTGTGGAAATAGGGTTAGGAGCTTTGGTGCATGTACCCACCAGGGATAGAGGAATTACATTTTAATCAGATACCCAATATACCAGACAGAAAGTGTGGATGAGAGAGCTAAGGTTAATAATGGGGTCTCACCAACCTCTGACGTGTTTGTTTTTATTTTGTTATATGAAGGGTGATGTTATGATCAATGGATATATTTGCAGCTAGAATTAACTTATTACACCAACACTTACTCTAGGATAACATACTCTCAGAATGTTTTATTTCTGACTTCTGAACATAATCCATTTTGTTTTTATATACAGGTTACTTTAATTGACTAATAAAGAATCCCCATATACTTTAGAAAGAATTGTCATGTACTTTACAGCATTCACACTATTGGTACATTTCTTCCAGCTATATCTCATGAATTGGATACAATTCAAACCTAATTTTGTTATTTTAAGGAAGTAAGAGAAAGGGTGCACAATTATAGGCACTGGTCAGCATTTCTGCATATTCCTTCTTAAATACCGTTAATCAATGTCTGTTATTTAAATTAGTGCCTTACTAAAGCAGAAATACTTAGATAATCCCAGCCTGTGTAAGGCCTTTGAAGGATGTAGCTGAGCTTTACTGCATTAGTGTGCAGGATTTTCATTTTGTCAAATATGGAAGTGATGCAGACAACAACAAGGCCATTGAGTTCAGCCATCAAGAAGCAACACTTTAGAAAGGTTTAATGAGATTATTTCCCTTGTAGTCTTCAAAGACTGTGACTCTGTTAGAGCTTTAGTCTATCTCTGTTTAACATTGTTCCAGAAAATGTCATTATGCATGTACTGAGCTTCAAGACTTGGTAATATATCAGGTTATCACTGTATGTAAGATATCACAAATATGCCCACAGATAGACGCCTAATAACATGAAAGTCTGTTTTTTTTTGTTTGTTCTTTAATTCACAGTGGGCAAATGTGATGGATGATTTGGCTTTTGGTATATATTTTGTTATATATTTTACAAGTTCCTATAGAGTCAGAGGCATACCTCGGTTACATGGCTTCCCCTTTGCTCCATCACAAACATCCTTTTGTAGAGAAATTGCACACACATTGACATTCATATAAACATAAACATTTATATATGTACACATATGTACTGTCATGTACATACATACACTCATATATACACATATGGATACATGTATACAGACACACATTAATATACATATAGCAAACACACAAAGACATGCACAGGCTCATATGCATGCAGACATTGAATACACATATAGACAAATATACACAGACACAGACGTATATACATTGATGAGTCAAATAAACTTCTAAAACAAAATGGAAAATGTCTATTTCTCAACTTTTCAAAATATATTTATTTTTTTAATTAGAATATGGAAACCTTAGTTATTAATCTTTCCAAAGTTTGGCCAAGGATTTTTTGTTTTGGGTTCCTTTTTTTGGAACTATGGCCGTGTAGTATTGTCTTATTGTCTCTCTGACTGCCTGGTACTGTTGCCGAGGCTGGGATGATGTTACTGGTGTTGTGGTATAATCAGGAATTGCAACTAGGTTTCTCTAAGTCAGCGACATTACCACTGCTCTAACAAGCCAATTCACAACAATTCCCAAAAAATGATGACCTCTGTAATTTTAACTCTTGCATACAAGATAACATTTCAACCATAGCAGAGGAAAAAACATAATAATATTGTGTCACATTCAAAGTAGAATACAATACCGAAATAGAAATCCAACTGACGGAACAAGAAAACTTGCATATAGAATGTAAATAAACAAGCTTGAATCACCCGATCTTTCTTAATAGTTATCTGCCAGCTCTCAGACACAAATATATTCATGCAGAAAATGAATATGACATGATCAAACGTATCAAATTGAAGTCGACAAAGGAATTTTAAGAGACCATATATACAAGATTAATAAAAAATGATAAAGGCAGGAACAGCATGAGCACTGTAAGCAAGTTTATAATGTGACGAGTGGGAAATAAACAGCCCAAGTAAGGTACGTAAGATAAATTAAAACTCGGCTTAAATAAACATTTCCAAATCAGAGGAAATACAATAAGCATGTCTTCTCTACTGTGGAATCGCAGTTAAAACTAAATAATGTAATATAGAAATAAATTATTGTGAATCATGCAAAAAGACCATGCAGAAATGAGAAATGTAGCCCACTCTTGTGGTGGACTTAGGGTGCATAAGTCAAAGAAAGCAATCTGGCAATCTCTATCCTTCCGATGCCAATCAATGGTTTTAAAGGAGGCATGAAGATAGGACAATGTTTGGGCAAAATTAACGGCATCTGTGATCTAGTGGTTTACGCTTTCTTATTTCCTGGAAATTGTGGGCCATCTTGGATATGTCTATAGCTAACACAACATAAAATATAAAAGCAAAAATACACTGAAACTAATTCCATGCCTCTTCTCTAAATGCAAAAATATATCAAGAATCAGATGGAATTACAATTTTTTAAATAGCTTACCAAACTTAACAAGAGGTACGTGCTGCACATACTGATAGTACAATTTTGCTTGCAAAAAGTCTTAAATGAGCTATGATCTAATGTTTAATGATGTTCTATGCTTGTATAAAAATATTCACAGTTATTTAATTTCTAACAGATTATCTCCTATTTGCTGGAGCCTTCAGGGGTCTTCTACCTAGCCTACAAAAGCACAAGACATAAAAGCGTACCAGCTGCTCAAAAGAGAGTTTAAAAAGCACATTCTACTCTGTTTGCTATCACATATTCCAGTGGTTAGCGATCTTCCATGCCAGATCCACCTGTGAAATTACAGTCGCTGGAGAGTACTGCGTACTTCCATATGTTATTGTTGATTAGGAAATATGGCCTAAGACAGTTTGATGATTGCTGTAATTTTTCCTTTCCCTTTCGTACATTAATTTGAACAGATCTAGATTTTGTTTTGATATTTATGTATTTAGAATATTTACTAGTATTATGTTTTTATATGTTTCTTCTTGTCGAATCCACTGCTCACCTTTAACGTTCCCCTACTTTTTCTTGGATAAGCCTAAGGAGATCTGTTTGAGTTTTTGATGTATTTTTTTTCAATTCTCTGAGCTATAAACTCTTGAGATAGTTCAGTGATTAATGCCCCAGCTAGAGTATTATAGAATTATGAGTTCAGTTCTGCCAGGCTCAACTAAGACTTGCATCCATCTCTCTAGAAGACACAAAGAGTAATAATAATATGGGGGCTCCCCTGGGTGTACATGAAAACTTACATATTCTAAATGTACTCTTCCCATGTAAAATATTTAACATTGTCAATCCCATACAGGACTATTATCGCACACAATAAACAATCATCTTGCAATCTGACTGACACTACAGAATATAACACCTACCCCTAGAAGCTATGCGTATTATACCCATGATCTGAAGGGGCTGCCTTTAAATCTCAGCAAGGGAAGGGAATACATGCTAGTTGTGAAGTCATAAAAAGACTAGAAGATTGCAAACAAGATACATAGAAGAAAATATTGCCATTGAAGGTGATTTATTTATTGATTTATTTATATTTTGCATAAAATATCAAATAAATAAAAAATACCTGATTTACATTCCAGTTTCAATAAAATTCCCTGCTGCTGCTTGTCTAACACACTGCCTGCTTCTGATCTTCCCAGCTTGTAGATTCAACAGATACAAAGTACAATTGAATCTCCCCTTCCAAACAGCCCTGAGTGATTCAGCTGTGCTTGGAATGTCCTATTCGCACAACCGTAGTGAAAAGAGATACAAGCCAGTCCTCTGGTTTTAAGGCAAATATGAATTATTTTATGTTTTAACTTCACTTGTCATATCCAGGCTATATGGTTTTGAGTTTTAGCGTGTGTTATGGTATCTGTATGTTTTGTATGGCAGTGAATATCCTTGTGTATTTGTTGTTCTGCCAGTTTGTATCTGAGGGTGTGTGTGTCAGTGGGGTGTCAGTGTGTGTGTGTTTATGTGTGTGAGAATATCTCAGGGAGTATGGGAGTATTTGACGCTGCATCTATGGTGGGAAGAGTCAGTGTTTTTGTAAGGGGTCCCAAATATTTGGTTAGGATAAAGCTCTGAAATATATATATATATATGGAGTATATATGGAGATAATTTGAAAGGATTATAAAATGTATGTTAAATTTCAATGTAACATATTCAGAGATGTTGTTTGTTTGCAATGGTGTTTTCATAGTTGTACTTAAAGAGTTAGATTGAGCATAATAATTTTTTTTAATTATTATTAGATTGTTATGGCCAGGAGGTCCCTGGCATTGGCTCATCTTTAGGGGTTAAACCATTCATGAACAGTTTACCTGCAAAGTATGTTTTCCAGTGCTGCATCACTCTGCTCCCCACCACCACCCGTCCACTAGAGCAGTCACCTGACGTTCTATGTGAATCAGTAGCTCCCTGTTTGTAAGAAGTTTTTGGCAAATTGCAGAGGATGCTCTGTACCATATCCCATGCAATGAACTTAGGTTGTTTTAGTACTTAGCTTGTCCCTTCAAAATATTTCTCAAATTGCAATATGACAAGACCACGATTTTTTATGAGATGATTAATGCTTTATTTACATTGGTATCATTTTAATTCTTATTACAATTTATTTTCAAAATCATAAAGTTTTTACTAAAACTGCTTCCGCAGCCTTACCAAAAACAGAAATTTAAATTCACACAATTAAATGATTTATTATTTAGTTTGGACATAGATTATTTTAAGTTAGTAGTAAATGTTCCCAAAGATGAAAATTCGATGATAGTATGACCTAGATTAATCAAACTGCATCATTTAGAGTGAACAACCTTAAATCATCTTATCCACAAGGGTTCGTTTAAAAAGCATCACCATGCAATAATGCAGGATCAGGGAAATATGTGATAAATTTCTGTAACTATGAATGCAGCTGGAACACCTGCACTGAATGGCAAATTGAAGGGGTGACAGAAGACGCTTATTCAGCATTGCAGCAACAGCTACAATTAACAAAATTTTAAGAAACAAAAACTTTAAGCTTCTGATACAAATTGCGTGATCACATTATTCATGTGCTGCTTTTTTAAAAAAATGCTAACCATTTGTGAGCTTGTGTACTTAGTGCTTTCAAAACAAGTCTTCTAGTAAATATTTTATTTGTTACAATATCAATAGGAAATGTTAACATAGACATCTATTTTGTAAACATGAAAACTCACAAAAGTGTGTTTTGTGCCAAACTGGTGCTTAATTTTAAGCCATAATCGTAACAACTTATTTTTTTAAATAAGTTGGCAATGCAAATATGGTATATGTATATTATAAGGACAAGATAATTTCTTGAATCTTTCATTTCATATTATTCTTTGTACTTGTTAAGATTAGGATTACTTATTTTATGGTAAGCATTTGGAGATAGAAGTCAATAAAGAACATGTTCTGAACTTTGTGGTCTCTCAGTCTTGTTTGACCAGTAAAGTACATTTGCTACTCTTAGTAAATAGTGACTGTTTAATGATTGCAAAATTTTACCAGTTGCTATGGGGGCAGAATATTATCTGACCTTAGCGGTCCATCTATCTCTACATATATAATGTATATTGATAGACAAAGAGTAGTGTACCTGTAGGGACTGTGATTTGATATGCTCTGATAAGAGTGCCAGCTGACTTCAGGATGGAACCAATAAATAGCTTCCAGACTAGGAACAAAAAAAGAAAATATAATAATAGTGGTCAAAGGAAAAATAAAGACATTGTATTAAATATTATAATGTAAAACTAATAATATACAAGGTGCTAGTGTACAAAAAGTAAATGAACTAATAGGTGTTAGATAGATAAGACCAAAATAGTATTTTGCAATGCTGAGATTCATGTAAAGTTTCTCTCAACATATCAAACTAGCCTATTCTGCAACAATAATGAACTACCTCTTATGGTAGTATGAGGATGAATAAGAATAGCAATTTGCTAATGCTCCGTTGGAACTGGTTAAAATAAATCTGCTAGGTAACAAAACAACCTGTTACGGGATTGTAGTGAGTGATTGAACAAAAACTGATATCGATATTGCCATGCACACATCTGTGCCAGGGTATATCTCAGTAAAATGTAGCAAGCGGGAAAAATAACATAGCAATAGGAATCTAAGATCAGCACGGTGGCAAGTCTGTGTGCTATCATTAGCGCATCAGGATAGCACAAAAAAGGACCCCTTGACGTGCGCGTTTAGCCCAAACTGGCTCATCAGAAGGGACATGGTCGGGCGAAACGCGCATGTGAAGAGGTCCTTTTTTGTGCTATCCTGGTGATCTAATGATAGCACACGGACTTGCCAATGCACTGATCTTTAAATCTATCCACTCACTCACCTAGCGATCATGCTAATTTCCTTAGGGATCATAATTTATTAGTATACATCGGGACTAGCAATAGGCGCCCTTGAAGGCATAGGAGGAAAGTGGTTGAGTTTTCAATAGATATTGATTCAGTAGTTTTACTATCGTTACTATCTTTTGATGTGGGACTTAATTTAGGTGCCCTCAAAGTCACAGGAGTACTATCTTAGCCAACCTGACATCAAGTGTGTCAATAGTAAGAGATACAGCAGCACAGAATTTTTTCATAGCACTTAACACAGGAAGTATCAATTTTTCTATGTAGAAAGCCACCAAGCGTGGGACCAAGCTGGCAAGCACTGGACAATCACTTTAACAAACTTGACATCAAGAGTGGTAATAGTGAGAGGTGCCGGTTTAGGCACGGCAGGGTTCTTATTGTGATCACCCAAGCGAGAAAGATCTTAGTATTCATTATTCTGTTCCGATAGCACTACTTTAACACCCACTAAGTTTGCTAACAAGCTACAGGTCATGATTGGGGTATATTACCTGGGTCCAACTGGGGATCTTCCTCTCAAATTAACAGAACAGCCATCTTGCTGACTTTTTGATTCAGTATCCATTCTTTCTAACAGCTTGCTTAACTGCTCTTATACCTTAGATTTTTATTGCTATGTTATTTTTCCCATTTGCTGCATTTTATATACCCTGGCACAGATGTGTGCAAGGCAATAGCGATATCAGTTTTTGTTCAATCACTCACTACAATCCTGTAACAGGTTGCTTTATTACCTAGCAGATTTATTTTAACCAGTTCCAACGGAGCATTAGCAAATTGCTATTCTTATTCATCCTCATACTACCATAAGAGGTACTTCATTATTATTGCAGAATAGGCAAGTTTGATATGTTGAGAAAAACGTTACATGAATAGCAGCATTGCAAATTACTGGTTTGGTCTTATCCATCTAACACCTGTTAGTTCATTCTCTTTTTGTACACGAGTACCTTGTATATTATTAGTTTTACATTATAATATTTAATACAATGTCTTTATTTTTCCTTTGACCACTATTATTATTTTTTATTTTTTTGTTCCTAGTCTGACAACTATTTAATGGTTCCATCCTGAAGTTAGCTGGCACTCTTATCAGAGCATATTATATCCCAGTGCCTAGTGGTACACTACTCTTTGTCTATCCACATTAGCTTCCTATTTGGGGTTATCCCCGTTTCCAGTTACCAGTTTGTATATTGCCTTGATCTCAGTTCTTTTCTTATGTAATGTATATATTCAATTTTAATGTGTCAAATAATGGCAAATGAGATTCAGTATGGTAAACAAATGATAAATGTATCTAAAATAATTAATTAATTTGAGCATTATATGACATATATATATAATAATAAAATAATAATAATACGTATGCATACATATTGCTAGTATGACATATCAAAATCCACTTTAAAATTACCATAGGAACATTATATAGTATATTTATTTTTTACTCCATAATGATACTGACATATTTTGGGGTGGGGGGGTTAGTGAATTAGTTTCACAACCATAAGGCAAAACGTCTCAGACACAACCGATTCTTATTACAAGGAATTGAGTAAAGTACATTGCATTAACACTTATATTAATGCAATGGGTGGGAGTGTAAAACAGATTTACCCCCATCCTTGTTAAAAATTCTAAATTGTCTTCAAATAACTTTACTATTTTGATTAGTTCTGCATTTGCAGTCTTCTTACAGTACAACTCTGCTAGGTAAAAGTTTGAGTTTTTACTATCCTAATAGACAAAAAAGGGGGACATTTATAAGTGGTATATTCTGAATATTAAAGCAGATATGTAAGAGTGGAGTCACCAGTGTGCCAAGTCTGCTGGTTCCATTGGTTATTATGGTTATTGCAGCACATGTACTCCTTTGCCACATTTATTACCAACTGTAATAACCATCGGGGCCAATACAAACCATGTCTGGAAATCTGTTCATAAACAGGACTATACATTGGAGAAAATGTCACGCATTTAGACTGGAAGAAAGGAGATTTAGTTTAAAGCAAAGGAAAGGGTTTTTTACAGTCAGAACAATAAGGAAGTGGAATTCTCTGCCTGAAAAAGTGGTTTTATCGGAGTCTATACAGATGTTTAAACAGTCATTAGATAGATACTTGCAAAAAACATACGCAGGGATATAATTTTATAATTTTCAAGTAGTGTGGTAATAGCTTCTTGATCCAAGGAGATATCTGATTGCCATTCTGGGGTCAAGAAAAATTACTTTCTAGATTGTTGCAAAATTTGAAGCACTTAAAACTGGAGTTTTTTTACCTTCCTTTGGTTTAACAGCAAAAACCGATGTGAGAAATGTTGAGCTTGATGGATACATGTCTCTTTTCAGCTATGTAACTCTGTAATATAAACAACTACAGACAAAGATCATTTGTGTCTTAGAAAACTGGAAATGTTCAACGTGCCTATTCAAAACTGGCAACAAAACAAAATATCATACTTCTGACTCTGTCAAAAAGAACCAGTTTAATTTTCAGATTATGAGCTGTAGCCCAGCATGAAGTTTGCATGACTTTGTTTGATGCCATAAATGAAAGAATGTGGAAAAAAATAGGTCTTCGACTTCAGAGGCAATTTGTTTGCGTGCTATAAATTGTTCTATAAAACAGCTTTAACCTCTAAGGTAATGCTATCTTTTTCAAAGAACTATTTGAAATCCATTGTTTTCAGAGCTTTAGAATTTTTAAATGTATTTGTCCTCGGAAGAGTTATTTTTTTTATCTTTTCTAAGTCTCTGAAATAAGCAGAGAGATACTTTTTGTAAAAATGAATGTCTGTGCCGAGGCGTTTCTAATCAACAGAAAATTTGAGGTGGTGAAGGGAGAACATTTTCAAAGGTGTCAGATAATGCAGGTGGTGTGATGCCTGTCCAGACATTTACTTCCAAATCTTAATTTATATCCTTCCTGATTATCGCTCACATAAAGCCTATAAAGTTTTTTGTGAGATTCTTTGTGCTGTATTTTTGTTCACTCAATCACACATAGCTAAGAAATAAGTTAGTAGGAGAAATGGTATTAAGTAATGAGAAAGATGGCTGAAATATAGGTTGACTGACATTGATACATTTTGGAGTTGGTAATATTCATTCACAACAATAGTTGGCAATAAACACAAACTAATTATTGGATAGACTGAGATATTACATATATTTAAATAAATTGGCACTTTAGGTTCAAAGCATTGTTCTGCTTTGTTGAGGTGCACAGTTGAGTAGCCAGTGTATTTAGTTATAGAAGCAAGGATACCATTTATGGCAGCACTACGATGTGCAAATGCTACTGGAAGGCAACTATATTTACTGTGATCAGCAGTTGAATACAAACCGAAATGTAGTGGTAATGAGTAAATGTGAGCCTGTCGTTAGGATTGACAATACAGTAAATCAATTAGCGATGTGGCATCCAAGGTTGAGATTTGCTTTGCTAATAATGTGATCGGTTCAGATATTGTGATATTGTTACATGCTGATCCTAGATAGATAGATAGACAGATCACAACAAAACATACCAGAGTATGACTCGTTGTCAGTTTAGAGTCGTATTGAAGTGGGTTGTAGGTCATGTGTATTGTGCTAGTAATAACTATATGTTTAGCAATGAAATTCTAAAGAAAGTCTAAAGTAATGGGCTTTGTAGTATCATAACAAAATAATTATCATTACACTGCAGATAATAAAGGATTATGCCTAAACCCAAGTGACTTTGTTAGTTGAGAAATATGTATAGCTACATGGAAGTATATCAATTATATCTTCCATAGAGCTTAATGTTTAAAGAAATTGATTACATTAATTAAAATAACATTTAATCTATAAAATGTGCTTAGTTTGTCATCTATATTTCTAAATGAAAGGGATATAATAATAGATTGCCCATACTGGTCTTATCCATATGTAAGGACAAGTTGTGGCAATATATAATAATTAAGGATTGGTCATATATATCATTCCTTTGGAAATATGTTACCTGTAGCAGTTCGATATCTGGTCTGTGAAGAGATACCTATGCTGAGAAAAATCCTTCAGTGGTTATAATGATCTGGCATTTCGAATGGACGTCAGATGGCCTGCTATGAAAATGATAAATAGGCGGTCATGTGTATCACCATAAAAGATTTTAAGAAAGAAGCATTTATCCTTATTTAACTTCACAGAGGCCAAGTATTTGAAATTTAAGCTAAGACATTATTCTAAGTAAATATAATCTTATTTTGGTTTCTAATGTTCTACTCAGTTTAGCTATTGATGCATTTGCAAGGTATTCAAAAAGTTAAAATAATATTATCATTTAATTTCTTTAAACACATTAGATTCATATCATTCTAAATTGGCATTTAGTTTAATAGAACGTAACATAATTGTGTGCTTTAATTAACATTTCAGCCACCCATGATACAAAGAATTTTTCATTTTCTTTACATGCGTTGGGATTAAATATTTGTTCTGTTTAGAAACCTTCAGATTCCTTTTCATTACGTTGACCACAATGAATGTTTCCTTGACAACACAGACAATAAAATGACTTACAATATATTTTTCAGTAAATGAATGAACATATTTTTTCTCTAAGGAATTTTATTCAATTTAAGGCACAACTCAATATTTTTTTTTAATTTAAAATTGATATCTTATATTGATTTTTAGATTATTATTATTATTGCCATTTAGAGAGCGCCAACAGATTCCGTAGCGCTTATAGATATTAAGTTCTAAATTGGAGATGAATAAAAAAAGAAATTAAGATTTAAGAAAAAGATGTATATTACTGGCATCTTAAACGTATATACATTGAAAAGCTGTTTGTCAAACACAGACCTTTAACATGGCGAAATTTAATGCATTGAATGCGCCATGATCTTGCAACAGTATTAAGGACAAACAATTGGTGTTTCACTTGTGTTTCTGGAATAGTTTGATTAAGTACCAAAATGAAAAGGTCAGTTCTATATACTCTGTAAATGCCTAGTAAAAAGAAAACAGAATGTGCCAACACATTTAATAAGTATCACCTTGACCTTAATAAATGCCTTGATGTTGGAAATAAACATTATTTGATCTATATACAATTTGTTGGTACTCATTATGTTCCATATTATTGTTGTGAGTTGACAGACTAGCAATTTTCCTATTAGACTTGTGTAAACTATGTCTATGTAAAGAATGCTCTGTATGCTACAAATGTATTTCAAGTGCAATAATCATCACATTTTTGTATGCCACATCTTTGCATACCTACTGCATTTTAATAGAATGAAATAATAAAGTGTGTTTATATATTCTCAGCCGAGCCAAGGGATGGCATCATTTCAGAATAATGCAAGCATTTTCTGTACAAGAATATTACAGCAACATTTATTACTTTCCTTTAAATAAAGTAAAGTAAAAATGTGAAGAAGTGGCCGATAAAGTAGAGAAGAAAGGAATTTGTACAGTGCACAGTAGTGAAGAATGTAGGAACACTATAGGGTCAGGACCACAAACTTGTATTCCTGACCCTATACTGTTAAAACCACCATGTAGCCCCCCTGCCCCCTCCTTTCCGACCTAATTATAGCAAAATCTTACCTTTATTGCAGTCTGCTGGTGCTGGTTCTGCCCCTGATCTGCCTGCTGACTGACATAATCAGAAGTGGTGTTCACAATGCTTTTACATAGGAAAGCATTGGATTGGCTGAGATTGTCAAGAAGACAGATCAGTGGCAAAGCCTGCACAAGCCATGCATAGCCCTGCCCAGTCAGAATCTCATCATAGAGATGCATTGAATCAATGCATCTCTATTAGAAAAGTTCAATGTCTCCATGCAGAGGGTGGAGACACTGAATGGCAGTGCAGCACTGCCCCAGAAAGCACCTCTAGCAGCCATATGAGGAGTGGTCAGTGGAGGTATCCATATGCTATAATGTAAAAACCACATTTTCTCTGAAAATACAGAAGGGATAATTATACTCACTGAAACAAATACAAAAAGCTGTTGTTGTTCTGGTGACTATAGTGTCCCTTTAAGGGGAAATGTCATAGCTATGTGACAAATCATAATAGCATTATTTAACACACATTCACATTAAGTATCTTTTATATCATGTTACATTTTTATTTTTTCATTTTTAGATTTTTTTTAATATGCTTTTCCTCAGCCATAGGAGTGAAAAAAAGGTATTACTTCTGTAATTCCAGTAGCTGTGGAATTGTACTGAGACACATGCAGACAAACACAGACAGACACACACACAAATACATAGATATATACACAAACACAGGCATTAACACATGCATGTTAAGTGGTAAGGGCTTTACTCCAAGCTACACTAGCTGTGCCTGCCTAGCTGCCACTGTCACCATATATTTGATTATCTTGTCTTACAGATATGCCACGTGAGATTCTGCAAAGAAAAGGTCACACTTATGAGTCTTAAAGGAATACTATAGTGTTAGGAATACAAAACTGTATGTAAATGCTATAGTGTCCCTCAGATTCTGTGGCCCCCATCCTATGATTAAAGGGTTGAAAACACTTTTAACACTAACCTTAATTCCAGTGCTGTGGTCCGTCTCCTCTTCCTGCAATGTCACACTGATGGAGGACCTAAAGCCCATGCTTGGTGAGTGCCGCACTAGCATTAAAACTAGCATTCTCAATGCTTTCCTATGGACGCTGGTGTCTTCTCCCTGTGAAAATCACAGTGAGAAGCGCGGAAGCGCCCCTAACGGCTGTCAATGAGACAGCCACTAGAGGCTGGATTAACCCATAGGTAAACATAGCAGTTTCTCTGAAACTGCTATGTTTACAGCAAAAAGGGTTAAACCTTGCTGGACCTGGCACCCAGACCACTTCATTAAGCTGAAGTGGTCTGGGTGCCTATAGTGGTCCTTTAAGGGGACAGGGGCATTGCATCAATTAAATGATGTAGTCTGGGTGCCTAAGGCATTACATTAAGAAAGAGTAGAATGAAAGGGGTCAAATGAATATATGTTAAATGTAGAGGATATTTAAACATAATATTAAAAGTCCTGGGAAGTAACAGTTCCCCCTTAATGATAGCAGTGAATAATTGTGACTGTAGCCCTAATGTTTGACTCCCATCATTCTCAAGCAGCACTATGGGGTGTACTATGATTTAAGTCCCACAATTCACAGTGTCACCTTGTGAAAAGCAACTCGCTTGTCCTGCATAAACTGATGTCACTGTTCAATGCATAATTTTTATGATGACACATGTTAACAAGAAAAAGAAACAACATTTAAATGTAAAACTGATTAAAGTGGTTGAAGGACCTCAGTGTGCAGGTAAACATGGGCTCTCAATTGTTCATATCACTGTCCTTTCTCTTCTTACGTGACCTTTAATATGCTCTACACTGGGCAAACAGCCATAAGCCTCGGCAATGGCACTATCTTTGTAAAGTCCTACATTCTTTTTTATTACATAACCTTATGACATCGATATATTTATATATTCATCTACCATTCTGTTTGACTGTTTGAATGGAGACACTTCAATTACCAGCACTAACCATTCAATAAACCAGTGTCTTGTGTCTTTAAGCAATGATCGAACATCTCACTTACAAATAAAAAGACATCCAGGATTTTCTACTTTAATATAATGTGCAATGTATTCATTTTTTGAGGTTATAAATACAGGAGAATTTTTGAAAATAAATTGATTCTTCATATAAATTGATTTTCAAAATGTGCCATTCATATTGCCCTAGATGCTTATCTAGGTTCATTTTGATTCAAAGATCTAATCTTCTCCTGGTCACAGTCAACTAAATGTTCACTGACCTTCCTTTCCTAAAATGTGAGAACTGACTCAGCTGCTTTAGCACAGTAGGAGGAAAAAAACATGCATAAGGCTGAGTAAATGATGTGTCTAATGTATTGACCTAAATTGCTAGCTATGTATAATAATGAGTTTCAAGGTGCCCATTGCATGAGTACCTGGTCCCCTTGAAACACTCAGTGTTGTTTAATGTAGAATGCACTCATTTTTAGAGATTGCTAAAATAATTGTTATAGTCAGCATAGTTCCCAAGAAAATAACTTTTTTTTATTTTGCAAGCTCTACAGCAGCCTATCTGTTATTTCAACTAGGAACATTGTCTTAACATGATGAAACAAAGTATATATTTTTAGTCTGGAAACAGGTTTGTCACGCAGATGTTGCTGACTGCACTGGCAAGATGTATCTTCAGATGTCATAAATTCATTTCCGATGAGCTTCCCAAATCGCAATCCGTAATATCATTAGTTAAATATTTCAGTTGCTAAATATGAATGAAAGTGACAGAATGTCTGTGAGTTCCAATGTTCTAAATATATTATATTGCAGGATTTTAAAGCACTGCTAACATGATGTCAATTGTGCATTTATTATTTATTTCACAATTATATACTTGTACAAATGTATTTATACAGCTCCCTTCACATCAATGAATACGTAATAATACTATCACAGAACGCACTATACATTATGAGAACACACAATGTTTTAAATCAAAAGTTATTTAAAGGACCAGCTTGGACACCATAAAATCTTCATCAAAATGAAGTTGTTATGGTGCAAGCAGGTCCCTCGTGCTGGTTCACCATTAAGGGTTAAACCATTCACAAATGGTTTAACCCCAAAGGCTGTGTTCCAGCATCAGATCTCTCTGCCCCCTGTTCTTCCATTTGCTTTAAAAGCTTCAAAACAGAAGATTATGGCTGCCTCTGACAGTAGCCCAGCTGATTGGCTGAGGACAGTACGCTGAGGCTGTCAGCCAATCAGCAGTGCCCCCGCACACAGCAGACATAATCGCTCAATTTGAAGCATTTCAGTACATTAAAAGAACTGGGGGCAGAGAGATCTAGTGCTGGAACACAGACTTTGGGGTTAAACCATGCATGAGTAGTTTAACCCCCTAAAGGTGAGCCAGACCCAGGGACTTAATTTCAATAAAATTGTTATGGTGCCTGGTGGGTTCCAAAACATTAAAACAGTAGAGTGTAAGCTGACTTTAGCTGTCTTTGTTATTTTGTTCTACTGAGCTCCAAAATCAGTCCTCTGTTCAGGAATATGTGTTGGCTAAATCATGTTTAGCATAATAAAGGTCAGTTCATTATGGGACTGTAGTATATGCATCTGTGCCACAAAACCACCTTGGAAAGCAGTGGTGGGCTTAACATCATATGGCCATATGATGGAACTAAATCCCCATATTTATTCTTAGATAGGCAATTTAGAAGCCTTCTTTGTGTTGTATTTTTTGTAGTCTGAGTGCGCCGCAACTATTTTTTTCACAAAACCACCTGTGTGACCTACATTGTACAGTATATCCTTCTGAAATGCTAAAATATTTAACATGATACAAAAAGAGATTGCACACTACTAAGAGATATACAAATGCTTGTATTAACCAAAAAAGGTATAACAAACACAACGCAAAATAAAAGTGACAACAATTAGGCAAATAAGTAAACAATGATAATTACCACAAATTCCACAAGCCTACTATGGCAGAAACACGAGCCCCTAATACCCAATGTTTCTGCACCTCCTGGCTGCCTTTCTCAAGGGTGTTTGTAGCATAGCTTATCTGTATCTAATTATATTTCCCCCATTCAGCTGATGGCCATCAGCAATCAAACAGATCCGACCACTGAAGTGACATCATCACTTCAGGTATCGGTCTGTAACAGCATAACATACCCATAAATATATAGCCACATATATGCAGTGATAGATTCAATATAGACAGAAATAAATAAGTTGCCACAATACTTTCTAAATATACAAGTAAAAAAAATCATGTATATAAACTCACAAACGGATTGGCGCAAGCCCATTCGCTAAAGCCATTACAACAAACCATTTAGCTTACTGGAAATGCCCATAATCATTATGAGCTGCATTACCGTGCTTGTGCCATAATGGACAAATAGACGAGCACTACGCGCATGCGCCATAATAGACAAATTAACGAGCCTTGTATAAATGCCTTCTTAAATACACACGTGGATATATTGAATGATCGTGTGCCTGTGTCCCTCACCATCTAATGTGCGCATGCGCCCTGTCATCGATGGGAACTCCTACATCTGCAAATAGTGATATAGAAGGAAAAAAATAGAAGAAATATAAGGGGAAATCAAAACAGAAAAGTAACGTACTCGTAATAATGCACTGCAAGCGCATATCTACAGAATTCTTAATCTTAAATGCCACCACCGAACAAAATATAGACACCAAGTACATAAAAAAAAATAAAACCAAAGTAAAGTTAAAAAATGCTTAATAATAAAATTCCCTCCTGTGGTTATAGTGGTTAAGGAATAAGTGTCCACATATACATCCATATATTAGTATATAACGACTTAAAGCTATACACATTATGTATATATACGGTGTTGTTGTTAAAATATTTAACATGGCAACATAGGCATGCACACCCTAATGCAGCTGTAGTGCTGGCTCTTAGATGGTGCTCGAGCGACTGCACAAGCCAGCAGGAAGATAAAACAAGTGAGCTTGTGGTCTGCACCTAGAGCAGGCATAGATTACTTTAAAGGACCACTATAGTGCCAGGAAAACATACTCGCCTTCCTGGCACTATAGTGCCCTGAGGGTGCCCCCTCCCTCAGTGCCCCCCTCCTGCCGGGCTCTAGAGTGTGGAAATTTACCAGCGGGGGACTCTACTCCTTCTCTCCTCCTCCTTCTCGTCGTCATCGGCTAAATGCGCATGTACGGCTCATGAGCCACGCGCACATTCAGCCAGTCCATAGCATTCACAATGCTTTCCTATGGACGCTGGCATCTTTTCACTGTGAAATTCACAGTGAGAAGCGCGGAAGCGCCTCTAGCGGCTGTCAATGAGACAGCCACTAGAGGCTGGATTAACCCTATTTTAAACATAGCAGTTTCTCTGAAATTGCTATGTTTATAGAAAAAAGGGTTAATCCTAGCTGGACCTGGCATCCAGACCACTTCATTAAGCTGAAGTGGTCTGGGTGCCTATAGTGGTCCTTTACGTGTTCCTTTGTAATTCTTATTTTTGTGTTTTCACAGAGCATTTCTAAATTAATTGCACCAGTTCTATCTTCAAGAGAAGATATTGCAGTTTCCAGATCAATAATGCCAGTTTTACTCTGCTCTCTATGATAATTAAGTAGCTTTTATTCGTATTTGTAGACATAGAATCTATTCTGATGCATACAGATGTTTAGATGTGATTTCAAAGAATATTGAACGAGGTCATTTGTATATAGACAATAAAGTAAAGTTCTTTTGCTGCACTGTATAATACGACAAGACCACTGTTGTGCAGATCAACATGATCTGCCTTTGATTGCCGTTTGTGTTGAAAAGTCCTAACCTTCTAGGTAAAATCCCTCGCAACTTCTTTATCTTTAATGCGTGCACATATTTTTATTGATCCTATGTGCACAGTGAAGCGAAATGAGATCTCCACAAATATATTTTTAAGTTGAATGTCCTCTGCACATCACACATGGGATTTCAATGTGCGGATTACCCTGATCCACTTCTTATCAAAGCAATATGAATTGATCTCACCACTAGAGACAGGACATTTCAGGTGAACAATTGTGCATTGAAAATAAAGAGAAAATACATTAAAACCCTACATATTTATAATGCTAAAGAAAAAAGAATGTATATACCAAAAATTATTTGGGATACAAGAGTTACCATATTTGGTCAAATCATGAGAATGTTTACTTATCTGCATTAAATACTGTTGCTATCACAGCCTCTTATTATATAGGTAGGTAGTATGGCGTACCAGAATATCTAACGGTAAACATAAGAAATGGACAAATTTACGCCATGTTCTAAATTCACTGACACAACAGTGTAGAGATAGAATATTGCAGTAATCCCACAACAAAGTTGTAGCTCTATGACTTGATCGGAGTTATTGCATTACAAATATGTATTGATTTGGATAGCAAAATGTCAAGCAAACATAAAGATGAAAAATAATTTGATATTAAGTCAATTTCAAAAGTACCACATGTATTGTTTCACCACAACACACTATTTTAAAATTGATTTCATTCTTCTATAGTAGATTCTAAAGCTGATTCAAACCGGTTTCCTTTGATATAGAGACGTTTAATGAATGGGCACATACATCTTATGTATGCTTCACACTGACAATGTAATGTGGTTTAGGTGAAAGTGATGTTTTCTCTAGTAGAGGTGGAAATGTCGTGAACATGCAATATATATATATATATATATATATATATATATATATATGTGTTTATGTAGATCATGAAACCTCATAGAGTAAGTTAAAGGGACACTATAGTCACCCAGACCACTTCAGCTCAATGAAGTAGTCTGGGTGTCAGGTCCCTCAGGTTTTAACCCTTCAGATGCAAACATAGCAGTTTCAGAGAAACTGCTATGTTTACATTTGGGGTTAAGCCAGCCTCTAGTGGATATCTTCTGGACAGCCACTAAAGGCGCATCTGCGACGCTGGAGGCATATTATGCCTCCATTGCGCAGAGCATCCATAGGAAAGCATTGAGAAATGCTTTCCTATGGACACTTTGAATGCCCGCGCCGCACTTGCCGCGCATGCACATTCGGCTCTGCTGACGTCGGACGGGGGAGCTGATGTCGGCGGGGGAGGAGACATCACCAGCGCTGAGGGAGTCCGTCGCTGGAATAAGGTAAGCTGCTGAAGGGGACCCTGAGGGTGGGGGCACCCTCAGGGCACTATAGTGTCAGGAAAACCACAGACTGCCAGACTGGGAGATTTAGCCTATTTTAGGCATCAGCACTTTAGCACATATTGATTTTGTCAATTGTGCCACATCGTTTGTGAGTGTTTTAATTTATGTGTTTTTATCGCTTTGGAATTAAAAGTTTGCACTATGATGTTTTCTCTTTTTATATCTTTTATGTGAATATTCCCATTTATTCGCTGGAGGGTAATTATATCCAGTCTTTATATTTGGTGATAAGTGGCGCCCTATTTCTGTATAGTATATACAGTTTTGTTTTTTGCACATTTGGTTAAGGGATACAGCGAGTGCATCCCTATATATAGTGGCTTGCCTGCACTACTTTGACGGTCAGTTTTTTCACTATCCACATTTGGTTTTAAACCGCTTTGTTTTCCTGTCACTATAGTGATCCTTTAAACATGGAATCACTTTGTAACATATCACTTCGTAAAATGAAAAATAACTCCCCCTCTGCACTTTTCTTCTGTAAAACACTGGAGGTCATATTTTGATATAAAACACTTGCAATTTTGTAGAATAAAAAGGTAAATAATGGCCGCATGCCATGGAAGCCAACAAGCTTATTGCTCTATATTTAGCAGTTTCAACTGAAACTGACACAGTTTCCCCTTGCAATATATGGTCCTTACCGAGCATCAGGAGGATGAGGTGAAGGTTATATATTAACAGCTCTATATATTTCCTCTATTGCACTAGCAAAGCACATGGCGCCTATTGGAAAGTTCTCTCTGCTACCACTCAGTTCTGGAGCTCATGTTCTTTCTGTGGACACATAGGTGTCCCGCCACAAATGGCAATTGGTAAATGGTACCACCTGTACCCCGACTGGGTACCTCCGCCAAACACGCTTCATAGTTATTGCCGGGACACCATAAGCCCTTCCAGCCCCTAGCCGCTGCAGCTTTGATCCGAATCAGGTATAGCAAGAAATAGAGCAGTATAGCATTCCACCCCACACATGAGCCTAGGCTTAATGCTGGGAAGTGATCTGTTTAAGGCAAGTACAGTTACAAAATTTATACATGTCACAAACTCCTCCCCTGTGCCTGAGAGATAATTGAGTCAGGAACTGTACAAACTCAATTATCTCCATGTACAGGAAAACATAACATTTTTAAATACCCCAAAAGGACCCCCAAAATCCATGGAAACCCCACAATCTATTGGATCCTCTGATAGCCCCGATCTGAGTGAGCAATATATCCAAAAATCACCCAGATCGGTTTAGTGGTTCGGCTTTTCCATGGAAGTCAACTTTTGACCGACCGCACACGTGGCCAAAATAGTTCTATAGCATCAGGGGTAGAGGTCTCTTTCGGGAGTACAAAAACAAACAAACTACCAAACGTAGTCCACAGTTGTAATGGGGAGCTTGTTCCCCTAATCTATGCAAACTATTACACCAAACAGTGCCCTTCCAGGATATAAAGAAACGAACACAGGCGATAATGGAATTTCGCGAACTCGACGACCAAACGCTGCTGCCTGCAATTGTGCGAACAATATGGCCACCACCATGAGTTTGTGCATACGAACTATGGCCACCCAGCCGCCCTCTTAGAACAATGAGGTGTGAATCGTTATTGAGATGTCAATAGGTGTTAACAAGCATGCGGGTGGTTCCCAGTTCGTGGGTTTGTTCGGTTCCTGAGCAATAAAGGGAAAATACAAGAACAGTCTTTTAACAGATCTTTTACATGGCCCATAGTCTTTGGGCAGGAGCCTAGCAGGCTCTCCAGGAGCTCATGGCAGAGGCATCTTTGCTACAGTAATAATCCTTAATACCGATTCCTGCAGCAGATCACTGTAATGGGCAGGGATTCTTCAATAGACTAATTTCTAGATTTGGGTGGAAAGCATCTAACAGTATTTTATTCCTACTCTGCCATGGTGCCAGAATGCTTTTTTCCCTTCCCCCCCTTATTGCAAGGGTGGCCAAAAGGTAGATACCCATCTTTACAACTCCCACAATGCATTGCCAGCTGAGGACCTACCATTTGCACATCCTTGCCAGGCTGTATTTAGCATCAAGCAGTGTTAGTGTGTTTGAATGTAAGTATGTTTTTATGCAGTATGTGTGAATGAATGTAGGGGTGTTTTTGTGTATAATGTTTTTTGATGCAGCAGTGTATTTATATATAATGTTGGTGTTTAAAATACAGAGGTGTGTTTGTATGTAGTGGTGATATTTGAATGAAGTGTTAGCATTTCAATGCAGGGGTGTATTTGTGTGTACTGTTGGCGTTTGAATGCTGAAATATATGTACATAAACACACACACTGATTCACTGACAAATAAACAGACTGACATAAACTGACACAAATGCAGATACACAGATACACACTGGCCCACATGTAGATACATAGATACACACACTGACACACATACAGATACACAGGAACACCAATACAAACACTGACACACATAAAGATACACAAATATACACACTTACACACATGCAGATTCACAGATACAAACACTGACAAACAGATACACAGACACACAGATATAAACACTGCCACACATGCATATTCACAAACACACCAATAAAAACACTGCCACACATGCAGATAAATACACACATATACTAAAAACACTGACATACAGATATGCAGACATACAAGTAAAAACAATGACCCACACAGAGATAAAGACATACAGATATGCACACGGACATACATATAGATACAGACACCCAAAAACACATGATGATACACGTACAGATACACAGATAAATCACTTACATACATACAGGTACAGACACACAGAAAGACACAATGACACACATAGATAAACATATGTTGGTCAAATTTTAAGCCACCCTCCAGATTCCTACCTTTTGGGTGCAGGAGGATGGCTTCTGTGGGCTAAGGCTGTTAGGAATTAGAAGCTTGCTTTCACAGTTCACCTCCCCTCCTCTCTCTCTGATTGGTATGTGTTAGCTGGGAGGAAGTGGCAGGTTCTCACTTCCTCCCTGCACTGCAGTATTACAGGGGCCTGGTCACACTGTTAAAGAGCCTCAGCACACGACTGGGCCCCTGATAACACATGTCCATCAGGTGGCCCTAAGTGCATGTGCCACCCAATGGCCCCCCTCAACCTGCAGGCCACAGTGTAGTTGTACCACCTGCATTGACAGTAGTTCCGTCATTGGTGTCTATCAGTGAACATGATCGCATTCTGGTTTGGAACTCACCAACATAACTTTTGTTTACGTTTCCGGGCATCCAACAACACACCTATTGTCTGTGATTCTGAGTTAGGTAAGGGTTAGTGGGCCAGATCAGCCTTTAACATTAGGTAAGACATTGAGTGGTTGCCAGATACCTAAGTTGCTGTTGACGGTGCCCTGTTAATGTATCATACATTTGACCCATTAATATATGCATGACTCTTGAGTCAAATAAGAGATGGTGGGCCATATCTGCCTGTGTCTCTGAGTCATGTAAGAAGTGGTGATCCAGATCTGTGTTTGATTTTGAGTCTGGCAAGGAGTGGTTTCCAGATTCCTGGGTTAATGTTGACTGTGTCCTGATAATGTATGCATGTATAAATGTGTGTATCATTGAACGATAGTGCTTGTGTTTGCATTTACATGCAAACAAAAACAGTGTGTGTGTGTGTATATATATATATATATATCTATATATATGTATATATAGATATATATATATATATATACATACACATTTGTGAGGCTTAGTGTATGCATGCATTTATGAGTATCACAGTCTATATGAGTATATGCATGCATGTATGGTGGTCATACATTTCTGTGCGATGACCACCATGTATTCATAAATGTTTGAGACTGTGTGTGAATGCTTGTGTGATATTTACTATGTATTTTTAAATCTGAATGTTTGTGGCTATTAATGTATCCATGTTGGTTGTTAAAAATGCATTTAGGAAAGTCAATATGTGTATTCAATATATGTATAATTGAATATATTTCTTTGTGTATTACATTTAGGAGGGTAACTATGTGTTAACGTGTATGTTTGAAGATGAATCTATGCTTCATGTGTGGATGAGTGGGTGCGTATGCAGTATAAGAGTGTGGGCATTTATAGATGGCAGCCTGTGGAAGAGCAATGTAGGCTAGTGAGGAAATGTCAACGGAATACACGAAGAGTGGATTAAATGTAATGTTCAAATGTAAATGTTCAAAACATTTGTCTGTCACAATAATGACAGGGAACTATGATAGTATTGAATACAGTACAGGATGTAGACAGGGGACTATAAGTGGTGTGTTCAGCTTGTGTAAACATACTGATCAGGTAGTGTTGTGGCATTCCAGAGAAGCTATTATGAACTAAGCAGAAACTGTGAATATTTGAATTAGAGTCATTTGAGCATGTGAGTCATCTTAGATTTGTGAGCATATCACAACGATGGTTAATGCAATCACACTGCAAGACAAAGCAGCACAACAATTGCACTGAGAATTAAGAAAACTTAGAAGGGTTCATGGAATAGATGACAATACTATATTTCCAATGTCATAACTGGATTTACGATTTTGTTACAAAATTAGTAAAAGTATACGTCATATTAGGTCCTATCACAACAATAAGAAAAGTACACAGTTTAAGCAATACTACATTTCATTCTAAAACTTGTAATATCTGTAGTTGCCCATAACACTTATAATATGTTTAAAGTCACACTGTCGCTAAAACTTGTTATCCTGTTTAAAACAATAATACAAGTTCTGTAGATTCATGTTATCTTCATTTAATCATGTTATAGTAAATTTAGCTGCAAATTACCCTTGTAGCTCTGAAGGTATTTCAGAGTGGATGAGGCTATATTTGAATTGCATTATAATTCTCAAAGCCTGATAAACCTTTACTGATAAAAAAAACATGATTGAAGAGAACATGTAATGACAGAAACCTGTCTAATTCTGTGGTTTGCAGAGAATTTTCAAGCATTCCATCGGGTTTGAAACTATAATGGTTATTTAGACATTTTGCCCCCTCTATGTTAGACTGGAAACTTGTATTTAGTTCACACTAGAATAGGGAGCCACACTCATATAAACAGTACAGTGGGCTGGCAATCCCTCAATGTCATGTATTCAGAAGAAAAAGGTGGTCAAGGCACTCCAACAATTCAAGCAGCTTTATTGCACATGAACAGACATTGCAACGTTCCGGCCCACAACAGGGACCTTGACAAAAGGCCTGTTGTGGGCCAAAATGTTGCAATGTCTGTTCATGTGCAATAACGCTTCTTGAATTGATGCAGTGCCTAGACCACCTTTTAATTCTGACTACATAAACATTTTTATTTAACTTTTACTTAATTAAAATTGTAAATACGGGTTATAGATTATTTTTAAAGCTGTATGAAGATGCTTAGATTATAATGTCAGTGCCACTTTAAGAACAGTTTTAGGTGATCTATAAGCAAAATCCAAGGTCATAATGGGACACAGAACACACCAAATGTAGTTACAGGTCTTACTTTGCGCAGTATTTTGTCATTTGTTTCAGGGATTTGGAACATACGGTGTCATATAGGTCAAAATCTTTGCAAGTAATTTAGAAGATTCTGTATGGCTATAGCACTCAGGAACTTTCATTTGCAAAATGAGGCAGAAAACACCCTGTGGTGATCATGTTTTCCAGCTTCAGGCTGGTTGCTTTTCAATATCCAAACCGAATATAAATAACCTTTTTTTTTTCTTATATTAATAGAACGTTTAAAAACTAAACTTGATCTCAACGGAACTGCAAAAAAAAAAAAGTCTAATATGCCAAGCTAACAAAAAAATAACAGATAAACATTTTCTAGTAAGTACAGCTGACATGTGATGTATTCTCTTTATTAATGAACCAAAACTAACGTTTTATTTAAAAGCTAATGACGTCATGTAAAAGCTATACATTATTGCTATACTATGCTTATTGGGGAGAATTTAAAGTGAGCAACAAATTTGCATAGCCGAGAACACAGTCAGAACCTGCTACAAAACTGTCCCCAATTATGTAACTTACATTCAGATCATACAGTTAATACCAATTAAACATTATGACCAAAGTGTGTCTCTTTATCACATTCTTTTTACCCAAGGAAATCACAATACACACAGATCATAGCGTTTTTTGTTGTTGTTAGAAGCACAGGGAATATCGGTGCTCGATCTAATGCTCAGTCTGGCTCAACGCCATTTGTCTCACACATTTTTAACTCTGCTAGACACATATCCAATTCCAGACTCTGTCTGTGATAGTCTGAGGCTGCAGATACTTTCAGGAGGGATTTGGGTGTACAGTTAATGATGAGTTTTTTAGTGTAGTACAAGGACAATTTGCTAGAGACATGCTGAGGGAATGCTGGTCAGCTACACAAGTAGCTGGGAAAAAAAACAATTAAGACATTGTCTTCTTTGCATTTTTGACATAGCTTTACTCAAAGAATGTCTGCTGATTTTTAATTATTTGGGATATATTTACTGTTAATGGTTATTATTTATGGAAGTTACATTGATTTAGCATAATAAACTCTAATATCTTACTTGATCTAATAATATTTCGTGTTGAAAGAGATTGTATTATATTTTTGGATCAATGGTTAAAACATTCAGTTTCTATGGGGTTGTGCCTTAAATATTTCAGATAGCAGTGCTATGACATTTCAGTGCTGTGACTTAGTAAAAAAACAAACAGTTTTAGGGGGGCAGGGGCTTGACCGCCAAGATGGCTGGACGCACTCTCTAACGGCTCTGGCACTTAGGGTCCCGAGGTGGAAGATCATGGCACCTTGTCTGCCTCAGGGAAGGACTCTCCTCCAAAGCTGCCAATGCCCCCAAGTGGTGTGGGCTGAAAGCTCCTGAAGGACACCCTTACTGCCTGGCACCACAGAGTTACGTTTCTCCCTTCCTGCATCAACCACTCTTACTTAGTACCCAGTGGCACACATATCATTTGACTGACAAGCTTTATAAATGTTCTTTTCTATATCTTATAGCCACACAATCAGTTGATCCAGCTTATACTCCATTACCTAAATTGATCTAGAGCATATACCTATCTCACAATTTAACATTGTACCTTACTCTGCCGCCAATATACACACTTCGACATACCTACCAATTTTGTATTGCAATTCACTGGCGCAAACAGACCTAAGCTTGTTTCTATACTGAAAAATGTGCAGTATCACTCATGTCACACCATTGTCTTTGTTGAAATGGCATTATGCGCTTGTATGTTAATCTTTTTTGCACAGGAAAAAAAAACAAAAAAAAACCATTTTCAATTATTTTTCAACTCGCAGATGCAAGAATGCAAAGCTACAGAACACAGCATTAAATAAGGAAATTCATTTTAATATTTATAATTATATTGCTGTATTTTTAATGGGCTTCAGGCTATAGTGGCTCAGCCATCTGGATGAGGCTGTCTTTTCCATCTTAGGGAGAAATGTATGCTTTTTAGTTTGGAGTCAAATGATAATCATAACTTTAATTAGTGGCAAAAACATGGATCTAGATGTCCTCTAAGAATAACAACAAAGTGTATTGAGAAGTTAAGCCAGCTTCAAGAGAAAAGCGTTTTTAGCATAAGGAAAATTGTTAGAATAAGTTGTAAGATAAGAAAATTTATTTTGTATCTATAATAATAAATATTTCTGGCAAGTGCAAACAATAAATTAATATATGTCTGGATAGGTTAATAATTATATGCAGTATACACATGGTGAATTTGTGTACTTTGTTCTTTATGCAATCAGTCATGTTGATGTCATACCTCTCACAAAAGTTAATTAGTAATAAGAGGGTTTTACTGACCCATTATATGAGCAAGTGGGAGCTCCAGACTCCCTTCTTAAGGGAGCACTCCAAATATCAGGAGTGCCATGAGTCTCCATCTTTGTAAGTAGTCAAGTAGAATTGTGTTAGGGACACTGGTTAGTAGATGAAGCTCACCATGCAGAAGACTGCTGAAAGGATGTATCGCAGTACAGAAGGGTCAAACCTAGAATTGTCAGGAAAGCCAAAAGGTCAGGATAGGCAGCAAAGGTTCAGAAGCGATGGTCAGGTAAGGGTCAATAGCAGGATACAGCAGAGCAGTCACTGAAGGTCTTAACACAACAGTAGCACAGTATAACTGAGCAATAATTCCTAACAGGAGTGGTGTTTAAGTAGGGAGAAGAGGTATGCCCACTTACTATAACTCTGCCTCCTTTTCACATCCCCTTGTTCTGGATCACTTTCTGTGCCTTTAAGAAGGTGTTGCTTTCGGCACGCATGCACCATAGATTACTCCTGTTGCTCCACCCCTCTGCCACGAGGGAGCACAGTTTCAATCACATCAGCGGTGCCACATTTGGGAAGCAGCACCTCTTTTATTGCAGAAATGTGGTCAGTCGGTGGTGGAGGTAAGAAGAGAGAGGAAAGGAGGCTGGAGCCTGCCAAGTGCTGCTCCCCATCTCTACTACAGCCTAAAGGCAGATAAAATATTCTGTTTAAAAGCTTTTGTTAGCTCTCCTGAGCTAAGCTCTACAGTGCATTGGACTCATTGCACTGTCAGGCTCTGCTCAGACAGAGAGTTAATGGCTCCCTGTAAGCCGTAGTGGGGTCAGCTCCCAGTGGACCCCAAATAAAAAGTCAAACCATTCTAAAGAACTCTGTTGGGGTTGTGCTACTAGTAAAATATACACCATATTTTTTGTTGAACATGAAAATGAAATCTATACTAATAGTATAGCAGCAAATAAGGCAATTTGTCTATATTATCTTCAAGAAAAAACATAATATCAAGACGCAACATGTCTTTCATAATGCTTTTCACTTTATTTATTTTAATTGGCTCATCGTGTTAACAGCTCATACTAATTAAGGGAATGGAAGCAAGTTTTCATAGAGCACCGATTTTTACTGCCAAGATTTAATGCAGTTTTTTTTTAGGGTCTGAATATCATGTGATTATATGAATATTAGCTGTCTAGATTCTCCACTATTTATCACTAATCTATTCTTAACCATTTGAGTATTAGAGTTGGTAAAAATAAGTTCAAATAATGAAGGTAAATTTCTTTTGGATTTTGAATCCGTTGAACTTCATATTTCACCCTAGTAATTAACATTCCTGATATGTACAACAATAGAACCAATTAAAATGCTTGGCGATTGACTGAAACAAACATGACTTGTTACGTATATATGTGTACGTAAATGTGGTATACATCTAACAAACTGCTACGGCACATGGCGTTACTTTGTAAATCAGTTGTCTCTGTCTATGAATGGGTTACGTGAGTGATTATTGCAGAACAAGTGGAAAATATAATCCCTGTAATAAACAACATTTAATAAGGAAACAGCTTCCAACAAGTTTTCCAGTTTAAGATGTGATTGTACTTCAGCATGCCTCTTTACCTAGCAAGTGCTCGTTAAACCGCAGTTTCTGATGTGAAAAATGAGAGTGAATAAAACGTTAAAATATAAGAGATCAATCAATACAAATACATCAGGATTTGCACTGAAAATGTAAAGTGTCAAGTAAAATTCAGTCTTGATGCTACCATCAAAATCGCATGATTCATAATCAGCCTCACACTGTCTCACCTCCCTGTGTTATTTACATTTAACCCCAGCATTTTCTCCTTTTAACCCTTAAGGACCAAACTTCTGGAATAAAAGGGAATCATGACATGTCACACATGTCATGTGTCCTTAAGGGGTTAATATATGTGTATTAGTATCTTAGTTCAGGTGGTATTCTACTGAGAAAAAGCAAAGTACTAAGCCTTCCTTTATCCCTACTTTTTATTTTTAAATCATTGGAACTTTTTGCATCTTTACAATATTACAATTCAACCACAATTTTCTTCTTAGCAATTTTATTAAACTTTGCACATTATAAAATATTTTAGAGGACAGCTTGGAATGACATGTAACAAGATCTGATATCATTATTGTAGTTAGAATGAAAATGTCTACGTAACTGACGAAACTGAAGAAAAATAAAGGTCTTTGATTTGCACAGCGTGCTTAAGACTGCTGTGTTATTCCGGTCAGCACAAAAGAAAATGTCTCGTTTTTTTTTTTCTTCCCAGAGACAGTTTTCCCAGAGATGCTCACTAGTAATTTGATCAAAAATGCATTGAAAGGAAAACTGACCTGCCAAAAAAATAAAAATCACTGTTTTGTAGATATACCCCAAATCAAAGCATGCATACATTATTTGATTGTCTTTTTTTTTTACTGGGGTATATCTTAAAACAATGGGCAATGCTTGCAGGTCTCTCTAGATTATGAACTCCTTTGAGCAGGGTCTTAATCAACCTATGGCATCAACCTATGATTCCTGTAATATTTTGTAATTGTCTCATTTATTGTTAAATGCCCTCTTTATAATATTGTAAATAGCAACAGAATAAGTTGATGCTATGTAAATGCCAATAATAATAATCCCTTGCCTGCAGCCTTTGCAAGCCCTCCCCTTCTTACCTAGCCCAGAGTTACTGTAGCTGTCCAATCACAGACTTCCCAATGCAGCTCACTGAGAAATATTTGCAAGGCAGGTGCTCTGTGCAATTGCTGCCTCTTGAGTTTAGCTCCACTGAGCTAAGCATCCAGGAAGTAACATGGCCCATTGTTGACAGCCAGATAGGGTGTAATAAGGTTAATTCATAAAAGTGCCAATTTCGATTGAAATATACACTGCTTTAAGATTCATTTCAGTCAGTTGAACATTTCATTTTTTTGTAGCTAGCTTCTAAAACATATGTATTTTTTGGACTTTTTATATTATATAATAAATATAATAAATTACTATATGGGCCATTTCACCGCCTGCGTGTGGTCTGCAATGATTTTATTTTCCTTTCTATTTATAGCACATTTGTTATATTATGACTGTTGATTCTGAGTATAAGATGTAAGATGTAAAAAAAAAAAAAAAAAATTGTGTATTTTCAGCAAAATCCCACATATATATTTCTCACATACTTTAGATAGTTACAGAACCTAATTTACATTGTTGACACCTTGTATGAGACAATTGAGCAGACAAGTAAATTACATTTTTCACAAAAAAAAATAAAAATCTGACAAGATATTTACAGGTATATAGCAAAAAAACTATACACTTATAATGTTATAGGGTATACTGCCCTCCAATTCCTAACAAACAATGGTGGGGTGTAGAGGAAATATATTATTTGGTGTGAGAGTTTGGGGGCTGTTAACTACTTTGCGATCCGGAGACTTAGCATTTCTTTTTTCTATGTTGGGTATTGAGAGTTGGGGACACTTTTTGAAACAGGTCCATAAAGAAAGTAGGGAATAATAAAGTGCTTATCTCATATTCCATGACTTTTAGATGTAACTTTGTATGTAATTGTATTTTATTCATCAGTCTATTTTTCATTAAATAAATTAAAGCTGAAGAAGTATATTTTTTCATGTGTCAAGCTAATAAGCAAATATATTAAGAGTCACCTTTTTTTTGCTTTCTCAGAAAAATCTTATATAAAATTAAGTCAATATTCATGATAATCAATTTTACCCTGAGGTTATCTTGAAATAGAACTTCAACCTATATACAGGGAGTGCAGAATTATTAGGCAAATGAGTATTTTGACCACATCATCCTCTTTATGCATGTTGTCTTACTCCAAGCTGTATAGGCTCGAAAGCCTACTACCAATTAAGCATATTAGGTGATGTGCATCTCTGTAATGAGAAGGGGTGTGGTCTAATGACATCAACACCCTATATCAGGTGTGCATAATTATTAGGCAACTTCCTTTCCTTTGGCAAAATGGGTCAAAAGAAGGACTTGACAGGCTCAGAAAAGTCAAAAATAGTGAGATATCTTGCAGAGGGATGCAGCACTCTTAAAATTGCAAAGCTTCTGAAGCGTGATCATCGAACAATCAAGCGTTTCATTCAAAATAGTCAACAGGGTCGCAAGAAGCGTGTGGAAAAACCAAGGCGCAAAATAACTGCCCATGAACTGAGAAAAGTCAAGCGTGCAGCTGCCACGATGCCACTTGCCACCAGTTTGGCCATATTTCAGAGCTGCAACATCACTGGAGTGCCCAAAAGCACAAGGTGTGCAATACTCAGAGACATGGCCAAGGTAAGAAAGGCTGAAAGACAACCACCACTGAACAAGACACACAAGCTGAAACGTCAAGACTGGGCCAAGAAATATCTCAAGACTGATTTTTCTAAGGTTTTATGGACTGATGAAATGAGAGTGAGTCTTGATGGGCCAGATGGATGGGCCCATGGCTGGATTGGTAAAGGGCAGAGAGCTCCAGTCCGACTCAGACGCCAGCAAGGTGGAGGTGGAGTACTGGTTTGGGCTGGTATCATCAAAGATGAGCTTGTGGGGCCTTTTCGGGTTGAGGATGGAGTCAAGCTCAACTCCCAGTCCTACTGCCAGTTCCTGGAAGACACCTTCTTCAAGCAGTGGTACAGGAAGAAGTCTGCATCCTTCAAGAAAAACATGATTTTCATGCAGGACAATGCTCCATCACACGCGTCCAAGTACTCCACAGCGTGGCTGGCAAGAAAGGGTATAAAAGAAGAAAATCTAATGACATGGCCTCCTTGTTCACCTGAACTGAACCCCATTGAGAACCTGTGGTCCATCATCAAAGGTGAGATTTACAAGGAGGGAAAACAGTACACCTCTCTGAACAGTGTCTGGGAGGCTGTGGTTGCTGCTGCATGCAATGTTGATGGTGAACAGATCAAAACACTGACAGAATCCATGGATGGCAGGCTTTTGAGTGTCCTTGCAAAGAAAGGTGGCTATATTGGTCACTGATTTGTTTTTGTTTTGTTTTTGAATGTCAGAAATGTATATTTGTGAATGTTGAGATGTTATATTGGTTTCACTGGTAATAATAAATAATTGAAATGGGTATATATTTGTTTTTTGTTAAGTTGCCTAATAATTATGCACAGTAATAGTCACCTGCACACACAGATATCCCCCTAACATAGCTATAACTAAAAACAAACTAAAAACTACTTCCAAAAATATTCAGCTTTGATATTAATGAGTTTTTTGGGTTCATTGAGAACATGGTTGTTGTTCAATAATAAAATTAATCCTCAAAAATACAACTTGCCTAATAATTCTGCACTCCCTGTATGCACAATTATTTTTACTTCAACATTTAAACGACTGCAGCCTTATATTACCTGTACCTTATGTCTTAGAATGTGTTAGAATTCTAGACATTATATAAATGCAACAGGACCTTCTGATAATGACCTTCAGAGGAGCATGCAACATGCAAAAGCAGACATATAGAAAATAACTTTATTTAAATTGGAAAATAAAACACAATCAATAATTCAACATTACCCAAAGTATAGTGGGTTAATCTCATACAAGCAGGCATTAGGTTGCTAGAATAAGAATAGACTAGCAAACAGTGGGGTACTTTGGCTCTTTGGAAGACTAATGCAATATATGATTATATACTATAATTAAATCTCCATTATATTTTCCAGATCAGGTGTTTTAAAAAAAAATATATATATATATATATATTAAACTTAGTGAGTTTTGAAGCCTGTGTTCAGTGAGTGAGTTAATGTATATTGGCATCCAGACGCTTTCCTGAAATGTATGCTTTCCTAATGATTCCGATTCGCAACTCCAAAGTTCCATATGGGCATATCAAGGAAACAAATGACACAGACAATGGACAAACAGTTTAATTTAAATTGTGACTCTGTGGCTTAACTTTTTTCCCTCTATTAGTTATTGCTTATTACTTGATCTTTGAACCAAATGGTGAGAAAATGCTCTTATCAATGTATTACAAAACATTTGCATAAAACTGATAGGTCCATTTTTGGCGACTTTTGTTTCACCTGAGCCGTCTGAGATGTACTGCCACATGGACAAAATTTAGACCACCTGAACAAAATTCTTTTTTCAGACAAATTGGTCTGGCCAAATCAAGTTGTGATATGGTGCACCCATATTAGCATTCACGTTTATACATATGACATTAAAGGGAAACATTGCACTTTTTTGGGGGGGGGGGGTAGATAAGTATACATGGTTTTAACTGCAGCTTCACCTATAGTATGCTAGACTAATCAAAACAGTGTCTAATAAGTGAACATAAGTGATTTTGGTTGCATATACAGGCATTTAGTAACTATTTTCTGGTACAAATCAAAAGGAACATCGTTGGTAATAACAATTAGTAGACTGATCCCTGGCATTTTATAGGATGCCCTGACGTGAGTAAGAGAGTAACTAGTGGTGTGGGGATACATGTTTAACTAAAATGCTGGGGTTAACTTGGGGCAGGTACTGCTGGGTGTGTGGGACCTCTATGGTCGGACTCGGGCGATGGGGGACATTGAGATGTAAGCAATTAGAGTTAGCTAAGCTAATGCTTCTGCATATCCACCCTCCCCTCGACCGGCTGCTATTCACCCAATGCCCCTGTTGGCTATCAGAGTCCCATCTGTAATGAGTGTCCCGCTTGGATCCAATTTGGCGCAGCAGGGCGAGGGATACCTCCAGCCCTCGGCTTGCGAGAAGGTGTGTAGCCCTGGACCGCTTCCTCTGGAGCTTCTGGTCGGGCCTTTGGTTTTCTTGTTGAGCTGAAGCTTGGTGGCGTGTTCGAGTGTGGATGACTTGTCCCTGCTTGAAAAGGTGGCGGTCTGTGGCTGGAGCCACGTGCGTCAGCGCTCTTGCTGTATGTTTTGCTTTTGGCGGCACCATTTTCGCGCTCTCTGTCTGCAAGGTGTGCCTCGTGGCCGGGGGGGTGAGGAGGGTGCCGTCAGTGGGTGCTCTTCCAGAATGTGTGCCTCAGCCTGCCGTTCTGCCAGTTTCGTCCAGAAGGCTGTAAATGTGGCCTCCAGCTGTGTAAGGATGTCGGGCCATTTTTGTGTCGTTTGCGGGCCATTTGTGGCTTGTATGCAGCGATTAGTTTCTTGAAAAGCAGGAGCCATGCTTTTCTGCATCCTCTATGTTCAGCGGCTAGGCCCCCAAATCAAGTTTTGCCACTGTGCACAAAATTTCTTTTGTGGTCATCTGTGTGCAATGGAGCGTGTTTATTTCACTATAGAGGCTCAATAAGGATTATAAATATAATATGAATACAGTCTGTTTTTACTACTCCATTTGTACTGTAATAATCTAGTTGACATTTAGTCCATTGAGAATGGCTATTGCATCAAAATGCTGGCTTCCCAGCCTGTATATGTGACTTACTAAAATGACATTGTTTGCTACATTTATTGGATTAAATATCTGGTATTACATGATTTCTTTGTTCTCTTTCATTGTAAGTCCTATCTGTGACATTATGTTCTCTATAGTATTTCATTATCTATGTAAATTATTATGTGCTAAATAAATTTTGGTCCCACATTCATCACTGTATATACACAGCCAAGTAGTCTTCATTTGGCCATTCTGTTAAATTTAGGATAACTAGAATTCAAGCTTCCTACCCTTTCAGCACTCAGAGTCCTTACTACAATAAAAGAAAACGAGAATAAAAGATGTAGAAAGAAAGATAAGAAGAAGTTGCAGAAGAAGCAGGCTAATTACAAAAAAATAATAGGGCAAGAATAGTTAACCACGTTTAATTTAACTTTCTGGACTCATCAAAAAAGCTAAATATATATATATATATATATATATATATATATTATTTCAGAAAGATATTCACATTTAATGAAAAAGCATTAAAAATAGTGAGATTCCATTTTTCTATTCTTGTGTCATATTCTAAACTAATTATCTCTCTTGGGCTATAGTTGTGTGACAATATACTTCTCTCATTTTCTTTTAATTAGAGCTAAGGATGAGGTTGCTACATGGATTGTGTCTCTCTTTTCACTATATGAAGCACAGTATAACAGTTGCAATGGTGGTACATAAATTTAGATGTGTTGAAGTGTGGAGCTTCCAAATTAAGTGTTACTATGTGAATAATTGGTATTGCTTAATATTTCATTTTAATAAATTGTTTATTACATTATTCTGGACACTTTTTTATTATACTTTTGAGTTAAAAAAACATAGTATTAAATATCAAATAAACTACAATGTTTGCTAAATTTCTCAAAAATAATCGCACAGACAGATTAATTATATAAAGTAAATCAGCATTTTTACCAGACAGACCATTATGATTTCCATAAATTATTTGCAAACCAAATACTGTCTTTCAGATTTCCAATCAATTAATATTACTATACATATTCATAAATAAATCCTGCAGATGTAAAAAATGTGCAAAACTTAATGGCTTTGTTTGCATGGACAAAATCGGGATGTTTCTTTTTATCAAGACCCAGCATCAAGTGTATCAGCACGGATATTTATTTGTAAGTAGTTAGAAAGACAGAATTGCTTAATCTGATCATATTGCAGATGAAAATTTGGTTTGATTAAATTTGCATTTATTTACAAATCATAAAAAAACTGGAAGTCAACATTGTATTTTATTTTAATTGTTATCTCCGTATGAATTGCTCATTCATACCAATGTACTTTATATCACTAAGTTTATTACAGTTACAGCACAATATCATTCACATACACCTTAAATGTTCCATGATGCATCGAGCATCTATGTGCAATCCGAATGTTAGTCTCACAATACTCTATAGGGTATAGCAGTTTGGAAATTATTTGGGTCCAAATTAGATTTTTATAACTCTACATATGGAATGTCGACAGAATGCTTTGTTTGCCAGTATTGTGTTTCACTTTAACAGCTCACCTGTTTAAACTGCATTCTTTATGCTCAAGGCTATTTCGAACAGGGTATTTTATTATTTTCCATATGACTAATTTTAAACCAACTTCTGCCTTCTAACAGAAACATCACATATTCTGCATTCCAATGCGCAGAGTACATGCAAATGTAGGAAACATTCTTAAATTGAGCTCATCCATACACCTTAGATACAACAATACTACTTGTACTTTTAGGGGGTTACAGGGCTAGGTTTGAGCTATGTGCATTACACACATATGAAAATCACTCTTAGTGCAACTGTGCTATAAAGAGATAATAATTCAGGATATGGTATGCAACTAATATAAAGTCTCTGAGTCAATATAATTTGGGTTTTGAGTTTTAAATTTCCTAAGCTATCATTTAAACGTGTGTGTGCAAACACTCTGCAAATGCTTATGTGCTTGATTTTATTGTTTAAAGGGACCCCGTAGGCACTGTATCTGCTTCATCTCATTAAAGTGGTTATAGTGTATGGAGTCCCCTGGTGCCATCATTTCTTTCAGCATTAAACAGGTTTTAATGTTGTAATGTTTTAATGTTAAACAAGTGACCACGGCAGTCCATCCACTCTGTGCTTTGGCTAATAAGGAAGTATTACCCTGAGCAGCAATGGGCAGCTATGATTGGCTGAGAGTGTCAGCTGACTGCTTTAAACCTGTCAGAGCTCCAACTGATGATATGAATGGGTATGACAACAAGAAAGTGTGTAATCTATGCCTTAGCTACACATACAGAAGAGGCCGGACAGTGGGTGGCCAGGGACTCTTATTTTGTGGCATACTGCACAAACATGGTGCCACACTGAATGGAGGGACAGTGCCAGGGCACTCCAGGCACTATAACCAATTCAAAGAGACAAAGTGGTTATAGTGACTACAGTGTCCCTTTAAGGGTTACTCCAACCATAATTCTTAAACATTGATTTCCTATGTAAAATGCAGACTTGGATGTAGTCACAGGTTCCCCTGTATTTTGTAATGAAAACTGCAAAATAAAGAAATAAGAGGGATGGAACAGTGCTATCCAATCTGTTCACAACAGGGAGGGGGAGGCTGCACACCTGAAAGGAAGGGTAACCCTCAAAACCCTTCAAAGGACTGGAAAAACAGGAAACAACAGGTACAGGGTGCACAAAGAACAAAGTGAATAAATAAAATAAATAATAGAAAAAAATACCAGGGAAGCAGGCAAATTAAAGTCTCTAATTCACAGGTATATTCTTCAGAAATTCTCAAGATGTCTTGGGTCAAATCCTCATCAACATCTAAGAAAAAAACACACAGAGGGGACCAGTGGTGCAGTAACTTAAAGGAGTATGGCCACAGACAACACTGAGGTTAAGAAATGCCAACTCACATTTATGGGAGCTATAACCAGCTTGAGTTAAAACAGCATACAGTGGTATTTATATAAATGTATATAAATGTGAGTTGGCATTTCTTAACCTCAGTGTTGTCTGTGGCCATACTCCTTTAAGTTACTGCACCATTGGTCCCCTCTGTGTGTTTTTTCTTATATATATGTTGATGAGGATTTGACCCAAGGTGTCTTGAGAATTTCTGAATAATATACATGTGAATTAGAGACTTTAATTTGCCTGTTTCCCTGGTATTTTTTTTTCTATCATTTATTTTATTTATTCACTTTGTTCTTGGCGCACCCTGTACTTGTTGTTTTCTATTTTTCCAAAACTGCAAAATACCTGGAATTTTGTGCCAGGTGAAGCTCCCATAACTGCCTTCCACACCTCCAACTGGTCCAATTATAGGCCTCTCATAGAGCTCAAGCAGAAGTGGCGATGGTGGATAAATTAACCTTTTAACTTTTTTTATTTAAATATTTTTGCTTAAGATAGATAATGATAAATAATAAGGATACATAAAGAAAATGTACATACAAAATAAAAATAACTAAAAACCACTGAAAATTATTAAATTGAAAAGAAATATGTATTCAATTCATGATTCTCTTTTTTTCTTTTTTTTTTTATATAATTAAATTGTGTCTTAGTTACTCTGAGTGAAAATGACCTTCCCATCTCAGTTGTGTGTTTTTTACAAAGTCTCTGTCCAATTTGTTAAAAAAGTAAAGAAGACAAATGTCCCTTATTAAGTAGAGATGCAGGTTCCAGTGAGGTGTTGTATATTGAAAGAGTTGATGATCTTGAAGCAGCACTTTCAGTACATAGGGAACACACATTTATACCCATAGACGCTATACCCCATAGATGGCAACAAAACAAATATTCATTGAAAGATTTGAGTGTCGGAAGTAGTACGATCTAGACGTTCTCGATGTTCTAGCTTAGAGCTCTAATCTGCCAGTGGTAAAAAGCAGTTGAACATGGCATCCACCACCTAATGCTTTGCCAAAAAATATTGGCAGTTACCTAATGTGATCTGTTAAAAAGAAATCCCAATATACTTTCTTTGCACACCCTCAACAGTACTCTTCAGATCACTCCACACAAGACTACAAGATAATCAAGATGGCGGCGACTGCCATATCATCTAGCTCTAACAAGCATGATAGCAGACCCAGCTGCTTATCTCCACCTCCTCACTACACGGAGCCACATGCGCCATGGATAAATCTGAAAATCACTCACAAAGTAATTATTTAAGACTTTGACGTGTACCAGAATCAGTAACATCTAAAAGTCTCTCCATGTTTATTCAGAATTTTTGGGCATTGATCATTCCGAATATTCCTCTGGGAGTAGGGAACAGCCATAATAAGCCAGGCAAGGTTGAAATTAATTAAACATAATAAAATCAGATATTCACGTAAAATAAAAAATTTATAAAACAATGTATAAAAAGTCTAATAGACTTATTGAGTGTAAGTTTTTTAAAGTGCAAAGTTATCTTATGTTTTCTTATCTCATAATGCTATGGAAATACATCCTCATACATGAGTTATGACTTTTATGTAATTAAGAACACACTATTTTTTGGGGATATGCATTTTAAACTTTATTCTACTGTAACTCTGAACATTATGTAAAACAGTGTGACATTAACATCATCCATTTACGCATATAGATGGCAAAATTAGTCTAGGAGTGTTTTGAAAAATCTCTTAATATTTGTATCGGACGAGAAGTCTGAGACGACATCAGATTATCTATTTTAGGAGTAAAGATAAAGGCATAACAATGTATGATTGCAGTGCTACAGCTCTTGTGGAAGTGCTACAAGATCATTTAATTATTTTATTGAATGGCTTCGGGTTCTATGTTTTTCGGCAATGTGGAATTAATACATTCAAAACTCAAAAAGAACACGAGAAGAATAACTTTGGGGTAATGTTTGTGTGTTTGTGATGAAGAATAAAGCAATTGCTATATTTACATGAATTGTATTAAAAAAGAAAGAGCGCAATCACCTCTGAACTTGCATAAACATGCTGGAAAATTACAGAATTTTGACGTTTATTTATGACCTGCATGTTTGTGCATTAATAAATAATAGGGTCAAACAGCAGGGTCCTGCTTACGAAAATAAAATGACAGGATCACAAAGCAGTTCTGTAATTTTAATTTTGCATTCAGTGTCTAGTGGAATAAACACTGAGGATATTACTATTTAATATGTTGCTATGTACTAACATGGGACTCATCAGAATCAGAAATGTTATTTAAGTTTGTTGTAGTATGGTGTTTCGTTGACAGCATATGCTTTTTTTTAACAATATTCATAGCATGTATAAATGACTACCATATGGCAGCAGCAAATGAGTAATATATGTACTTTACATTTTCCACATTCACTTATTTCCTACCATTACTGCTACATAAAATGCATAATATATTTGACAAATATAGAGATTTAGTCAAACCATATGGTCATATAGTTTTTAGGTCATCAAGTGAGTCAAAGTATTCCAGTGTAGGTGAATCATAACATACTTTAAAATATGGGAATTGGTATGATAATTGCTGATTCTTGTACTAATCTGTAGCCCTTACTGCGTCATCTGTTCCACAAGACTATGCTACAGTTGATGTGCTTTTAAACACTACATATCTGGGATATAAGACCTCTGGGATATAAGACCTCTAACAAGCAGGAGATACTCAGTTTTCACAGTTTCAATGCATCACACGTTTAGCAGTCCAACATCCAATTAAAAATCTTCTTTATTATAAATGTTTTATGTCATATTTCACTATACTGCTGATTTTTTTCTATCCAGTACAGTTCCAGATGTCTACGGCATGCTGTAGTGGTTATAGTGCCAGGAGTGAATCACATTATAGGTGAGAGCAAAAACCACATACAATGAATTCTACCAATTTAAATCTTGAGAGTAGTAGGTGTTTTCACTTTTAGTCTGTAATATAAACATAAAACATAGACCATGGTGTAAAAACAGAAAAGAAAGTGGAACCGCGCCCCAGATAGAATATACATACATAAAATTTTTTTTTCTTTAAACGATTCGCATATACCCTCAAAGGTAAAAACAGAGAGGAAACACAATAGTGCAATATGGTTAAGTAATTGAGTGAGGTGGTGAAGTAAATTAAAGCAATATACACTCACATTTGGTAGAGCTAACCAGGAGCTCTACCGTAATTCACATGGACGGAACAATCCCTGTCTAAGGATCTATGTAGAATATTTATTTGGGTTTCATTTAGCTTTTATTACTTATTATTTTTTTATTATCATTATATTGTTTTTATTCACCTATTCTAGTAGTTACTATCGTAAATATATCGTCATTAAGACAGATGGTTTTATTAAAAACTGTTTTAGAAAATGTTAAAACATCATTTGTGTTCTCATATGTGGAAGGACTAATGCAATTTTCATTTTTTGTATTTATGTATATGTTTTCCTCTGAGCATGGTTTTTAGGGCCAATCTATGCTCTATATGAAATACAGCTTAATAAGAACGGAGGTCCTCCTTTCCCACACTCTGCCCTTAATTGTAATGGCGGAGGGAACTATGGACACATGGTGGATGTGACATCACATCAATACAAGGAGGGACTGAACGGAATAAACAACGCGGATTGTGGAAAGGACCTTTCTTTAGGAGATATCCGAAAACCGGAAGTGATGTCACACGCACGTTACGTAGTGCGTGATGACGTCACTAAAGGTGAAAGTACACACTATGATACTTGCGCACGACGCCATCCATGATTGGATGTTACACGGATGACGCGGCCTAATCCCTCCCATCCAGGAAATATGAACGAAGACTGGCAGCATGGACATTACCGATTGAGAAAGCTGAGGATCAGCGAAACGCGTCTCGGACAGCATCAGACTACTGAATTTGTCTGCATTTTTATATATTTTTTTTTTAATTTAATTTATAATAAATATTTACCTACTTAACAAGTTTGAAGAATCGTCCATGCTGCTATAAAGAAGGGAAGTGACACCCTATATTGTCACACTCACTACTACACTCAGAGCCAAGTCTAGGGCTCTGGATAAGGTGAGAAGCCTACTTTATTTAATTTTTAACACCTTATTTAGGATTTCTACACCAGAGAGTCCTGTTTTCTTCTGTTTGTGTCTCCTCTATTGAGGTCTGCACCTGACATGGATGCTATAGGTGTGTGTCACCTTTAAGTACACACAAGTTTAAGAGATCAGAGCCGGTCCTCAAGAGGCTCTGTACTATGTGAGTGGATCCATTTTGGGATTATTCATACCACTTAAATTTAGTATATATTCTGTCTATTTTGTTCCCCTGTAGGGATTTCATTATATATTGTTGTAAACCCTTAGGGGTAAGTGTTGATCTTATTTAGCGCTACACACTTTGCACTATTGCTGTATACTCATTCGTTAAATAGTGCACTATTCTTTTATCTATTTGAGTAGGGTGGGGAGTCCCTACTATAGTGTGTTAGAAGCTCCCAAATTCACTTGTGCACTGAATATACACCTAAGCGCCTTATTAACACAGGTTCACATCTTGTTTGGTTCACTCTATGTAGAAGCGGATGACTCCAATATTTCAGTGATACAGTAATATAAAAAACATAAAAGGAAACTCCAATAGTGCAGTATATTCTGGTAGAAATGAGGAGAAATAAAATAGAGTATGGTACTCACATTTACTAGAGCAGAAACTTGCTCTAGTATATTCAGCTTGGGTGGTATAATCCTCACCAAAGGATATAATAGCCAGGAAGTAAAATAACAGGTCCAAAATAAATAGATGTATGTAACTTTAAAATACTATTTAATGGCAAATATATAAAACAAGATGGTTATAAAAAAGTCCCACTTAACGCGTTTCGCCAAACAGGCTTCTTCAGAAGTGTGGGAAAGTCTTTAAAATGTCCTTTATATAAGTAACCTACTCATAGGCAACAACTTCCTGGTGTATCTGGTATCCTGTTACCACTCGTGGAACGCACGCGACACACCGGAAGTGAAGTGGCGTACGCACATGTGGTTATGCTGTGTATTCCAGCGTGGAATGCATCGGCGCCATATTGGGACCGCATGCGTTCCATTCAGCGAATACTGCTTGTCGATATAATATCAAAAACAGATTTCGGCAGTATTAAGTTCCTTATAAATACACTTCATCAGTATTCTTCTTTTATAATTTCTTGGGGGGGGCGCATAAGGTGACATCACCGAATCTTCACAGACATACTCAAATTCAGCCGGCAGTGGTTTCGTCCATATTAGTGAAGGGCAAAATATGGGAAAAATATAGAGAGAAAGTATAGGAGCTAAATCAGTGCTATTCATTGTGTGTTAGTTAACATAACATTTTTCTTTTAAGAAGTAATAAAAAAAAAAAAAAAACATATCCAAGAGTCAATATATAAAATTACAAAGTTGCAGATATGTAACAAGGCATTGTAAAAAAGAGAAACATACATTGTTCCAAAACTTTAGTATAGCAAGTAAATAAAATATACATAATATCTATAAGATGTAATAGGTGATGTACATATCGGAGTGATAAAAGAGGGGTCAGAGATGGAACAAGGGTCAATATATAAGAAAAAATTATAATATAAAAATTATAATATAAAAATTGAAATCTAAATTAAAATTCAACAGTAAAAAGATTTATTCAATTTGCAAAAAATTCCTAACAATGTTAACCCCTTAAGGACCAAACTTCTGGAATAAAAGGGAATCATGACATGTCACACATGCCATGTGTCCTTAAGGGGTTACAAAGATTTTGTTTATTAGAAATTAAAATGGAATTATGCTGATAATATATGGATAGATATAAAAAGTTGTTTATAAAAATTATAAAAAATTGAACACACCGAATTCTATATTCAATCCATTGGGATATAAAGTATCTATGTGATAAACCCATTCCATCTCTGTGTGTCCTATTTTTTAATATGGTCACCCCCTAGTGTAGTATGTATAGTTCAAGTATATAATAAATAAGACCAAATCGGTCAAACGCACATGTTGCTGAGCCAATTAGTTAGCAGGCTGAGACTGTCAGTGCTCTTTACAGGTATTAAATCCTTATTGACCAACTTAGTAATTTTGGTCCAGGCAAGGTCATATTGTTGCATGTTTTTACATAAAGCAAATATGGATTTTAATATAAAACATATTTGCATCTTCGAATAATGCATTTCAATATTTTTAAGACTAATTGCATATTGTTTTACGCTCTGCATTTGTAGTAGTATAATCTGGAAAAATTATTCTGGGCAAAGTATTTAAAATTTGGAAAATCCCTTAAACTTCCTGTAATCTGAAATAAATAAAAACAAACTTGGTATTGATTCTTTATATGCCAGTCTCCCTGAAATGATACAAATCTCTCCGAAAATTAGGTTTAAGTAACCAGAAGGCATAAATAAAATGGATTAAAACTGTTATATGCAGTAGTCCATATAGTCAAATCCACTTCCTAGGCCTCACTAACAAACAAGAGGGACTCTTTCTAATTGACGATTTTTCTACATTTTTGCTACTTCTAATCTGAACAGCATTCTGTATATGAAACTAAGCAGTATATTTTTGTGGAATTAAATGGTGAAATCATTAACCTGTTATCAAGCCACCTATAAGCTATTTATGGTGTTCCTAAGGTTCAATAATTTGGTCACCTCCTAAAAAAGATGTGCCTTTTTTACAGACTTTTTTAGACACCTTCTATAGAATTTTAATTGGAAGACACTAGCTTCAATAACCATTTATATCAATTGCACCATCAGCAGTGATGCTGGGTCTTGTAGTTCTTGTAGCCATTTAAGCACGCTTCCTTGTAGATTTCTTGATATTGACCTAATTTGTCGTTTGTAAGCTATACCCGGCTTTCCCTTTGAGACTCTGTACTTATGGCAGTCTGATTTGTCTTAGACTGGTTGCTTGCTTCCAAGCTTTCTTTCACCATCCTGAATGTCTTTTGTTAACCTTAGACTCATTAATGATTGGTAGAACATCTTGCTCTTCTTCCTCTTCCTTATGTTCAAGCCTATACTTCACGAGCTTGTATCTAGCGTGCACTTGCCACTTGCCCTGATACAATTTTATCAATATAACTGCATGACATGTTTCATGTACAATTTGTGTGCACAGTTGTTTTGTTTTTTTATAGTGTACATATTTACAAGAGATATGTATTTGTAGAATTATAGGGGTCTTTTAAACAGTCATTGGTGAATTCATCTTAAACCAATTTATTAAAGAAACACTTTAAAATATATATATATATACTTTAAAAAAAATTAGATGTTTTCCTCAATTAGTCAAGATTTCTGAGCCCCCTTTCGAAACTATAATTAAAAAAAACAGAACACTAAAATCATAATTGAGTTTATCTATATTCCATTTCCAGGTCAGTCTCCTTATTGCACCCTGATCTGCCATTAACTAAGTCATCAAGATTGATGTTATCCAATTAAATGCTTCTCTCGGAGAAGCATTGAGGGTACATGGCAATTAAAAAGACAAAAATGATCCAGAAACTCATGGGCAAGTAAATGGCAGATTTAATGAAGATCAATGCATGAAATAGCAGCAGCAACATTTCAACCTCAAATAAGGCCTTTATCATACATGGCAATTGTCACAAATGACCAATCTCTTGAAGAACCATTGGGTGCACACACCGTCTAATGTAAATGTTCTTTAACATGTTGACGTTGGATATCAGATAGATTCAATTCTTAACCAAAGGTCCTTGTAGCTATCCTAACAGTAGCCAATAATAGGTGTGGAAACTGCAAAATGTAAACAGTGTAAAATGGACCTGCTGATATTTGTCAGGCTGGAGGGACAGCATCTAAGACGCGAACTAACTTCATAAAGATGAAGTTTTTTTAGTGCTTAGATTTTCTCTTTAATCTCTTACGTTAAGTGTCTAGTCAACTCTCATTAGTTATGGTAGCAAATATTTTTCACTGTTGTTTAATTGTAAAGGCTAATAAAAAAACCAGCAAAACAGCTTTTTTAATTGGACTCTTCATAAGCGTCATGTTTAATTACATTTAATTGCATTTACCTTGCCAAAGGGTATGATTGCATACTGCGACAGTATTAAAACAGTATGATGTGCATGAACTTCATAATAATACAGTCACTGAGAACATATTACAATCATGTAGCTGAAAAAAACAATACTTGGGATCATTCTACTAAACAGGGAGTTACAAAAGTTATTGAAAACAGCAGGAAAAAAACAAGTATGTTTTGCAAATCAGTATCAAGTCACTTTTCTGTTAAACGATTGATCTCTATAGTAGAATACGGGTACAAAAGAGTAAACCCCCTGAGACATACTCTTAAAGGGGTAAGTGTTTATGTACTTGTACTCTGTTGTATGTGCACTTTAAAACATTAATATAGCGCTGCACTCTGATTGAGAATCTGAGAAGTGGAGACACCAACCAGATTCAAAGTTGTATGTGTTTCTGGTGATTACAATATGTGGTGGGATTTTGGGAGGACCCATGGAGTGTATTAAGCAGCTACATCAGACAAAAATAAAATAAAAAAGGAATTTAAAGCTCCAGTTTGTGTTTTTATATAGATTCATCTAGACTGTAGTCTCCCCAAATAGACTCAGTGTTTTACTTCTTTCTGAAGCTGTGCTGTCCAGGAATCCCACCAGTTGTGACAAAACAAAAAACACAAGAAAATATCACACCAATTCCACCACAAACCAGGGAGGGTGGGAGGGCAGTCGGGATCCCTCAACTTCTCCCGCTGACTGGTAAGCTCCCACCCAATGACCCTGTCTAAAGAAGCATCCATATCCTTTGCAACAATGTAACATTCTTAACACCAGTCCACTTTGCATGGGCAGCAGTCATGTCCCCCCTTCCCAAGATGTCCAGGGCCAAATTTGACTTTCTTTTATTTTCCAATCACAAACTTCTCAATGCAGCTCAATGAGAAGTCTTTGCAAGGCAGGTGGTTTGGGCACTGACCGGCATTCTTGGCAGGTAAACTAAAAAAAAAAAATCTTTGTAGATAATGACTTCAGTAGGTATTACTGCAAAACTATACCTTCAAACCATGCCACTTTTTAAAGCCAGAAACAAAAATGATCCTATTTATCACTTATAATAATTCTATTCTTTTTCATCCTATAACACTAATAATATGTCTGAACACTGGTGACAGACTAACCACTGGGTTACAACATTATTCCACGATTCTTAGTAGGAAAAACCCATTAGCAGGGCTATTTACTAAAGCAAAAAATTCAAACGGAATTCAAGTTAATTTCAAACTAAAGGCCAAGTTTGTCTATTTTGCCCTATGATTTGAAATTCACTTGGAATGTTCACTTTAGTTGGTAAATGTAAATGAGGTTTAAGAGAGTTTCAATTGAGAGCAGAAAGGTGTAGAATAGCTGGTTGGTGAGATAGTTCAGTGGATAGAATTTTGTATGTAATATCACAGAGCCAAAATTTTGACTGGATTGTCTGAGGCTTTCTCCTTATTGAGATAATTTACTTTTCCTGGTTAGTTTTATTATTATTATTATTATTATTATTATTAATATTATTATCTCTGAAAGAAGTACATAGGAAAAAATATAAAACAAAACAGAAATATGAAAGTTTTTTGTTTTTCTTTTTCTTGTTTAGAAAAAAAATGAACCCATATATTTACAGCAACTTGCAATCTTATAAAATATGTTATGGTATTCTTTATTTTTGTAATTACTTTAAAATGCTAAGTATGCATGAAGAAAAACTGTATGTTAAATAGGTAATGTATAAGGGTGAACCAACCACCAAAAAATAGTACATTTTAAAAAAAAAATAGGTAAAATAGCTGTTTCACACCATCAGCTAGATAACTACAGAAGTGTATTGCAGGAACAAAACACAGACTTAATGATGAAAATAATTTATAATTGCATTATTTTTCTCTGATAGAATTACTCTAAAAGCAACTTAATTAAAATGATGTTGAAACCATTCCCAGAGTGACACTGATGAACACAATTCAAAAGCTTGTTAGCACTGATTGGGCTTAATGGCAGCGCAAGCATCTTCACTATAATTGCCGAGAGATAGTTCAGGTTTCAGCCAAAATAAAATATCCTGGAATTTTTCTGTAGGTATAATGGCAAGGATAAAGATAACAACATCATTGGAGTTAGAGACACTAGAAACGCAGTGTGCCGCATTATTCAACCCGTAATTAAACTATTTTCTCATTAGCAGAAAATGTTTGAAGTATCCTGAATACAGTAAAGTTTGAGGAAGAAACAAGAGGAGTTCATATAAATGGAGCAGAGCTGAAGCTTAAGTCAACCTTAGCAACCACATTAGTTTAGATGACTTTAAATTACCTCAATAAAAGGTGGAACACATGCTGTTCTTTTACAGTGTTTTAATAATTGTCAAAAAAATAAAAAAAACTTAGGACATCACAAATAATAATAATAAATAAATATAAACAAATAAGACAATTCTTTACAAAGTAGATAATTACTATCAACATCCACGTTTCAGAATAGGAATGTTTATTAAATATTACTTATTATTTTTTTTCTTTGTACATTGACCTGTGTTTGGTTTTTAAGAGAAACAGGAGGCTGTACACGGTTTGTTTATGAGAAAAAGATATTTCTAGAATGTATCTGACCCCCAGTTCCTTCTATGTTTGTAAAAATAATTAGAAATATAGAAACAATATAATTAAAATTTAGAAATGAAAAACATGTAATTTTTTCACTCCTAATTTTGCTATTTAGCCTATAAATCTATACCTAGAAGCAACTTAACTTGCTTTTTGCAAAGATATTCAAAATATAATTGTGTAATGACCCTTAAAGGGACATCAAAGTTAAATGAGTACACATTATTTTTGAGTTGTTCAAAATCTACTATATTTTCAATCTGAGCTTTAAATCATTCACTACATCGACTATATGGCTGGTTTCAATAGCAACAGGAATAGCTAATGTTAATCAAATACACATAAAAATTAATTTGGGCACTGACAGGTTTCATAAAGGTGTGAAACATTATGCTGAGCACTGTGTGCTATATTACAAGATATATAATATGGTTTAATTTTGTTTCTAAAAATTTGTTATAAAACAGAAAGGGAATGCAGTTGATTTCTTACATTTAAGTAACACTGTACTCCTTAACCCCTTAAGGACGGAGCCAAATGTACACGTTGTGAACAAAACAAAATGTAAACAAAACCTGGCATTTGCGCTACATGTCTGTCCAACCGTAATACACCTCTTTCATAGTAAATGCACCCACCCTTATTATATATCATTTTATTCAGGGGAAACAGGGCTTTCATTTAATATCAAATATTTAGCTATGAAACATAATTTAATATGAAAAAAATGGGAGAAAATACGATTTTATTGGATTTTTTTAGTTCTACATGACAATTAAACGGTCAGTGTCATAATACTGTTTGCTTTTACTGCAATAAAATACACATATTTGTATTCAGCAAAGTCTCACGTGTAAAACAGTACCCCCTATGTACAGGTTTTATGGCGTTTTGGGAAGTTACAGGGTCAAATATAGCACGTTACATTTGAAATTGAAATTCGCCAGATTGGTTACGTTGCCTTTGGGACTGTATAGTAGCCCAGGAATGAAATTTACACCCATAATGGCATACCATTTGCAATAGTAGACAACCCAAGGTATTGCAAATGGGGTATGTCCAGTCTTTTTAGTAGCCATTTGGTCACAAACACTGGCCAAAGTTAGCGTTAGTATTTGTTTGTGTGTGAAAAATGCAAAAAACGCCAATTTTGGCCAGTGTTTGTGACTAAGTGGCTACTAAAAAAGACTGGACATACCCTGTTTGCAATACCTTGGGTTGTCTACTATTGCAAATGGTATGCCATCATAGGGGTAATTTTCATTCTTGGGCTACCATAGGGTCTCAAAGGCAACGTAACCAATCTGGCGAATTTTAATGTGAAAAAAATGAAACGCAAGCCTTATATTTGACGCTGTAACTTTTGAAAACACCATAAAACCTGTACATGAGGGGTACTGTTGTACTCGGGAGACTTCACTGAACACAAATATTTGTGTTTCAAAACAGTAAAAAGTATCATAGCAATAATATTGTCCGTTTAATGCTGTTTGTGCGTGAAAAATGCAAAAAACGTCACTTTTACTGGCGATATCATCGTTGTAATACATTTTACTGTTTTGAAACACTAATATTTGTGTTCAGCGAAGTCTCCCGAGTAGAACAGTACCCCCCATGTACAGGTTTTATGGTGTCTCGGAAAGTTATAGGGTTAAATATAGTGCTAGCAAATTAAATTCCCTTTACTTTCGGCATGGGTTGTCATGCAGGTCCTGCTAATAATTAATTAAGATACCTAATTATGTAAAAATATTACATAAATATATATGTAGAATCAATATATGTATATATATACGTATGTGTATATATATGTATATATCTATATAATTTTTTTAAATATTTTTATTTATATATAGGTATATATATAGTGATATATACGTATATATTTATGTGTATAAATATATATATTATTTCGTTCTATGTGTATTTTGATATATATATATATATATTAATTTCACAATACAGTTAGAACGAAATAACACACATCTATATATTTTTTAATTATTTATTTTTAATTATTTTTGTAATTTTATTTTTTAACGTATTTACATTTTAATTTTTTTTATAATATATATAAATATATATATAACAATAATTATATATATATTTAATCAGTATCAGTGTACGTGTAATTTGATATTAATATATATATATAATTATATATATATTAATAGTAAAATACACCTAGACGGTGTACATGTGTGTATGTATATGTGTATATATATACTTTGATCATATATATATAATATATATATATGATCTAAGTATATATTATTTATTTTTTTACACTATTTATTTATTTCATTTTTATTTTCAGCCAGCAGGGGGACCACCTGTCATTACAGGCAGCCCCCCTGCTGGCAATACAGAAGCCAGCTATCCCCGGCCATGTGATTGTGGGGTCCTCGCTAGGACCCCACTCTCACACGGCCGGGGGGCTTCCTGGAGGACGGTCGTGCCGCGGGGGGCTCCCTGGGAGTCCCCCCCACCGCGCTCGCCGGCGTGGGACCGCCGGCGACCGGGTAAGTACAGAAAGACCGGAGGGCGTACTATTACGCCCGGCGGCGTTTAGAGCCGCCTATTAGAGGACGTAATAGTACGCCCTCCGGTCTTAAGGGGTTAAATATTTTTTCTTTACTAATTCATTTGTGTCGGTTTTCAGGTAATTAATGCTAGTTAATATGATGTTAGTTAACCAAGGTCAATATTTGTTTGGTACTTAATGATAATGCCCCTAGACTCCCCTTTTATTACATTATTATAAAACCTTTGTTCTGTTCAATAAACAGCATAGACCTTTTTTTCTGAATTGACTCTTTTGTATGGTCTTTTAAGAGTGTCACCAAGTACTTGGGGGATGGTACAGTCATGCTAGAACCTTACTATAATAATTCCATGGCAGAGGTCTAGTATGTTACAACACACATGTTTCCTGCTTCCAATATATGAAATTCAAGAACTGACTGTTCACGTGCTGCCTAATATATTCTACTCCTTGATGGTTGCCATTATAACAATGTAATCAATGTTATTCACTTAACCTTCAGTGGTTTTAATGTTGTGGTCAGTGTCTATCTATCTGTCTCTCTGTCTCTTTGTCTCTCTGTCTCTCTGTCTCTCTGTCTGTCTGTCTGTCTATCTTGTTTAATTTCTTAAGCATTGCTTTTATTTAACTAAAGAATTTTAGCATTACTAGGTTTTTCCAATTTATTTTAATTATTTTTTATTTATTTTGACTTACTGTCACTGATGTTTGATCATTTGTCAAAAAACAGTTTTTCTTGGTATCATTTAAGACAGCAAGCAGCCCTAGGCATGGTCATATGTTTGTGTCCTGCCTTTTTTTTGTTTTTTATTCCATATGGTTAAAAAGCTGAGAAGAAGCACATAAGTCAAATAGCATATGTTCATAAAGCTCTGATTATTATTTTTTTTAAGTTTGCAGACAAAATTTCATGTATTTTTACACAGTACAAACATTCAAAGCGAGGGAGCAATGAAGAGGCAAAAAGAATGATTTATATGCAGAATTTATTTGGTAGATTAATTACATACACAGTAAAGTAAAAATTACAAGAAATGCAAATTAAACTTTGTTTGCCACATGCCTTATTCCAGGGATATATGTACTGAGAGACACAAACTAGGTGCTGTGATTGGGTACCTAAACCAGAAACATTTGCACAGAATATGGGCTGGACCTGCCTAAGTCCAGATAGAAGATACCACAAAGGATAGTTGAGAATGACTGGGCAAAGATCCATTATGGGATTTCCAAACCCATAAAGACAAGCAAGTACTGACTAACACCACATTATTGGGTAGACAAGGAACGGAAGAGTGGCTTCAGCAGTTTCCACAGCTCCAGAACAGGGCAGTTCTAGGAATACTAGAATACTGCGCAGAACACGAAATAGCAGTCAAATGAGGTGGGAGTGAAGCAGAGCTGGAGGAGAAAGTAGAGTCCTGCCCTTTAGGAGAGAACAAGAGACAGGTATGTGAGGTAGAGGTTAGTCTGGATAATAAGAGGCCGTAGGCTTTCCTAAAGAAATGGGTTTTAAGGCACTTTTTAAACGACTGAAGACTAGGGGAGAGTCTGATGGCAGTAGGCAGGCTATTCCATAGGAAGGGAGTCACCCGTGAGAAGTCCTGCAAGTGTGAGTTGGCATACAGGTGCGAGCAGCAGACAGAAGAAGGTCATTGGCAGAGCCAAGAGACCAAGAAGGGGCATACCTAAGGATCTGTGTGGAGATATAAGAGGGGCTAAGATTATTCAGTGCTTTATAGGTATGGGTTAGCATTTTCAATTGACTCCTATAGTATACAGGAAGCCAATGTAAGGACTGACAGAGGGGTGAGGTGTGAGAGGACCGACTAGAGAAGAAAAGCAGTCTAGCGGCAGCATTCATTACAGACTGTAGTGTGGCAATACGGCTATTGGGAAGACCAACTAGGAGAGAGTTACAATAGTCCATGCAAGAGATTACTAGAACATGGACAAACCCTTTAGTAGCATCTTGTGTAAGAAAGGGGCGGATGCGGGCAATGGTTTTAAGGTGGAATTGGCATGATTTGACAACAGACCGGATGTGAGGCTCAAAGGTGAGGCCAGAATCAAAGGTAACACCAAGACAACGTGCTTGTAAGGATGGGCTGATATGGGTACCACAAATCTGAAGGGAGAGCGAGAGAGGAGGATTAATATTAGGAGAAGGAAAGACAAGAAGTTCTGTTTTGGAAGGATTTAGTTTCAGAAAGCGGGAGGACATCCAATCAGAGATAGAAGAAAGGCAAGAGGTGACATGTTGCAGGACATCAGGGGAGAGGTCCGGGGAGGAGAGATACATCTGGGTGTCATCATCATACAGGTAGTATTGGAATCCAAATGAGGTAATAGGTTTGCCAAGAGAGGCAGTGTAAAGAGAAAATAGAAGGGGACCAAGGACAGAGCCTTGGGGGACCCCAACTGAGACAGGATGAATGGTGGAGGTATCATTAGGAAAGGAGACACTGAATGAGCTTTGGGAGAGATAAGAGGAAAACCACGATGGGACAGAGTCACAGAGACCGAGTGATTGAAGAGTTTGGAGAAGGAGAACATGATCAAAGTGTCAAAAGCAACAGAGAGGTCAAGAACAATTTGGAGTAGAGACCTTTGGATTTAGCTGTGATAATGTCATTAGTGACTTTGATAAGGGCAGTCTTAGTAGAGTGAAGGGGGTGGAAGCTGGACTGAAAAGGGTCACGGAGAGAGTTGAAGTTGATGAAGCAGGCCAGACGCATAAAGACTAGTCTTTCAAGAAGCATTGAGGAAAAAGGGAGCAGGGATATAGGAGGATAGTTAGAGGGGTAGTACGGGTCAAGAGATGTTTTTTCAGGATAGGTACTATAGTGGCATGTTTAAGGCCAGAAGGGACAGTGCCAGAAGAAAGAGAGCAGTTGGAGATGTATGTTAAGGAGGGCACAAGACATGAGGAGAGAGATCTGATAAGGTGAGACGGGACAGGATCAAGCGGGCAAGTGGTGGGGCGAGAAGAAAGTATAAGTGCAGCCACCTCTTGTTCAGTAGCCTGGGAGAAGGTTGGAAGGGTTGGAGAGGCATGATCCAGGTGAGGTTGAGAAAGTGAGGGGCAAGGTGGTGAGAATTCTTTCCTTAGCTGTTCAATCTTGTCAGTAAAGTAGCATGCAAAACTATCGGCTATAAGGTTAGTTTGGGGGGTGGCCGCAGCAGGGCAAAGAGAGTTAAAGGTATCAAAGAGACACCTGGGATTGTGAGAGCATGAGCTAATAAGAAAAATAAAGTATGACTGTTTGGCAAGGGCAAGGGCTGTGCTGTATAAATGCAATATGAATTTGTAGTGTGGAAAGTCTAAATCGGTGTGAGACTTCAATAGTTTCCTCTGCCCCGCTTTCCCTTGTGCCCCCACCTCCCAGCACTGCAAGTGTTCAAAAACCCTTTTAACAGTTACCAAGCACCCAACGTCTCTCATTGCTGGGTCGGCATTCCACCTCCTCCAATGTCACCTGATAGATAGGGGGCTAATGCGAATGCAAATTCCAAGACAACATGTACCTGAATCACGGACCAAGCAAACCACACAATGCCGAACATGTTTTGATCTGGATGATGATTCTGCATTCCACCGTGGCACCAAAAAAAAAAATGATTGATTGAAAAAAAACATGATTAATAACTAGGGGAGAGCCAGTACATTTTGATTTTGTTAAGTCATTAAAGGGATTCTATAGTGCCAGGAAACCAAAGCTGTTTACCTGGCACTATAGAATCCTACAGTGCCCCCCTCCTTAAAACCCCTTCAGTTACTTACCTGAAATCCAGCAAGATGTCCCTCGGTGCTGGGTCAGGCTCCACCCATGCTCCTCCCCCGCTGACGAAAAGCATATGGGAGACCTTATACGCATGCACACACTTGCATTAGGATTTCCCCAGTGGAAAGCATTATTCAATGCTTTCCTATGGGATTCCGGTGACACTGGAGGTCCTCATACATATCGTGAGGACGTCCAGCACCATTTAGATGGCCAAAAGTTGTCTAACCACCTGGAAGTCCCTTCTAGTAGAAAGCCACTAGAGGAGGAGTTAACCCTGCAAGGTAATTATTACAGTTTCTCAGAAACTGCACTAGGGTTAAGGGACATGGGACATTGCACCTAGACCACTTCAATGAGCTGAAGTGGCCTGGGTATCTACAGTGTCCCTTTAAGTGAGAAGTGAGGAATAGAGGGAACAACAGGAGCAATAAAACAATCTATATTTATACTGTATATTTATCTGTATAATTACACAAAACCTATATTGACAGCCAAGAAGAGAGTATTTCAGCTGGCTGATTTTAACATTCCTAGTAGCCACGATTGAATAACCTATAGATGTTTTTGATTTTTACAAAATTACAGCGCTAACAATAATGACAATAGAAAATACAATCGAGATTTCTTCCTTGCACTTTTGCTACAGAGACACATTATTTGTAAAAACCATATATGTCCTGCAATGGCTTTTCTCAGTAACAAAAAACAATCAAAAGTAGTAGAAAAAGAACAGACAATATTTAACAGCCTAGAGCTGTAGCAAAAGTTGAGTATTGTGATATCTATACCATTGCAGGCAGTATAACAACCCAATTCTATATGCATTTCCATTGTTTTCTCAAACTGCTATTGTATTTTTTACTGCCAAGTTGTCAAGAGAATTCAATTTTTCTACCACTGCAGGCACCATTCTTTTGAGTGTGCCATGACAATTCGTAGAAGAATATTCATTGTCTCTGTCATTG